>CM076582.1:506960498-507560498 GCA_034641835.2 Pinus albicaulis
TGATGCAGGAGCATCGGGATTAGCCAGCAATGTGGAGATTTGTCCACATGTTGTGGCTAAACACATTGAAATTCATTGACTGTTTGGTCGAAATTCGGTTTTACTGAGGAGAATAGACTTCTCAAATAGTTTGTTATTGTAATAAGTGAGAATTGTCTTATTTTAGATTAGTGATAAGATTTGTTTGTATAGATGTGATCGAGAAGCTATAAAATAGCATAATTTTGTTTGATCTATAAAAAATAGGAGATTGCTGTTAGTGAATAATAAATGGAGAAAAATTGTAATGAGCGAGGGGGGGTTTTTTTTAGAGAGGTTAAATAGAAAAATAGATAGCAGATTAGAGAGAGGATTTGGTGTGGAGCGAAAGCTCAGAAGAGGGTGTGAATTGTGTCTTGTGTGTAACAGAGGTCGTTTCTTATGTAATTGGGCAAAAGCAGAGATTCTGTTTATGAATAAATTTAATATTGTGTGCATCGATGTATGATGAATTCGGAAGGATTAAGCCTTTTCTTTTCTTTGTTATTTGTTGAAATCGTTATGACCTGGATTTTATTTAATCTGTAAGATTTCTATACTAAGGCAAATTCTGCATAGTTTAAGTCCGCAACTGTAAAAGTCATTAACACAGCAGAACTATGAAGTGAAGCACTATCGGAACCATGGAGTGGATCTGAAATAAGATATTAGTTGTTTGTATGTATTATCGGGTCCGTAGATATAGCGAAGGATACAAGAGGTGGTGTTGAAACCTAGCGATCTCCGATCGTCGATTGGCATCGCATCAGATAAAAACCGGATGCGAAAAGGTTATATAAACAGGTTTAAAGGTGAATAGGGTTCGGAGACATCGTGTCGGCGTTATGGAATCGGCGTTAGTCAAGTGACATTCCATTCTAGCAAACTGCGATCGCCGATTGATTCACATCGGTGTATGTTGAAGGTGGAACGTATTGGAGATGCGATATATGAATTGATATCGCATCGGAGCAGTTGTTAGACGATATATATTGTAGCACTGTGTTGATCGCCGATTGCGATTATGAATGAATCCAGTGTCGATTGCGATGGCAAGTGGAAGCGCAGAAGTTTAATGAAGGCGCAGATGATTCGATGTAGACCTGTGAAGGATCCATTCAGAGATATATAAGTACATGTATACAAAATCTACGCAAACAATCATGAAATCGGAGCCACACAATAAGAGGTAATTCTGTTTAATTCTGAAATCGAAATAACATGAGTAAAGTGTTCGATGAAAAGTTTGCTGGGCAGCGTTGGATGTAATTGAAGTTGCAGTGAAATATGGAATCCTGAAGTAAATGAAGACCCAAATTGATGAGCGCTGAGATCCTGCATTTATTTGGATGGACAGGGGTCCATTAAAAGCGATGAATGGTATTGGCAATTTGTTTTTAACTTGAAGCTGAAATATGATATTTCGTGGAGACATATCATATGTCGATATTGAAGTGAAATGACAAACGTAGATAAATACCTTTGATGCAAGTGATATTGAAGTGGGATCTTAAATTACAATTCAAATGTTCAATAGTGGGAATGCCAGTGGTTTTATAACCATTGTTTTATATTGCAAAATTAAAGCTTCTGCATAAAAGGAAATTGCCAGAAAGTGGACTTTCTTGACATGAAACGGGAATTACAATTTATATGCATGATATTGGGAAATATTTTGGGTTTGCAAGGATGACCTGCGTCATTTTTGGTATCAGATCTGGAAGGCTCTGTTGAAATTAAAAGATGTTTGTTTTTCCGAATGAGTGTAGGAAGGCTTTGTTGAGAGCTGAATTATAAATGAACCATTTGGTATAAGGCAGAAGAAAGCAATTCTGTATGAAAGTTTCTTGAAATAATTCAGAACCGAGAGATGTGCATGCAGGCAAGGGAGATCAGATTCTAATCTGACAGTCAAGCAACCCGAGTACAGCTGGGAGAATGGAGAAGAACAATTAAGTTCTTAGAGGTAGGTAAAGCAGAATTAAGCAGAGATTGCAGAGACAGAAAGAATCCACAACGATGTTTGGAGAATGGAGATTCACTTGGATGTGAAGAATGAATAAAGAATTGCGCAGGTATTGTGTTTGTTTAATTCTGATTTGAGTTTCACTGACAAAGAAATAGATTGAGGATTGATGGTTGCAGCAATGAAGTATCTCAGCGAAGGAGATCAAACCTTAAGGGATAGTAATGAAAGAAGTTGTTAATGATTTCTGAGTGGAAGAAACTCAGCAATGAAGAAATTATTGCTGATAGCTAAAGCTTTGCCAGATAAAGCCGAAAGATTGGAAGAGAGGATCAGATTCTAAAATCTGATTGACAGAAGTTGAATATCAAGAAATTGTGTAGTGGAAGCACAAAGATTTGCTAAAATAGATTTGCAGGAATGGTGAGATTCTGAAGGTAGTTAAAGGTATGCAGTTTTGTCTAATGATTAGCATATATGGAATGAATGAAATTTTATGGTAAGATTACAGTATTTAAACTGTAAGAGGGATGTTTGTAAGTTTTGGAAGTAACAGAGTTTGAAGACATAGCTGTAAGCTAGTGGGAAGGATAGTCCATTCAAAAGTGCAAGTAAATGGAAGGACAAGATCAGACCGAGATCTTGAAGGTAAGATGATATGGTTTTATTTGGATTTGAAGATTAAAAGATTGTAGTCTTTGCATTGAAGCATAAGTATTATTGTAACTCCTAAAAGGAAATTCCATAGAAGATGTGGTTAAAATTGCTAACAGATAAAGGAAGCTGGTGAAAGTTTCTAAGTGAAAACATAGATGTCGCAGAACCTTGAGAAATTCCAATAGAGATTGGGTAAGGAGGACAGTTGTGTTCTTAGAAGATGCAGATGAGTTGAAGCCGGAAAGAGCAAAGAGAAGTGCTCAAAAAGAGGTTCCAGAGATAGAGAACCAATTTCTTGCCAAAAGACTGAGTGAGGAGAGCTTGGTGAGGTAAGAGGCAGCAGGACAGGACTTGTTGTTGAAGAGGCTTTAGTGCAACTCATAGTAAAGTGAGTGAGGAACTCCTAGAGATGGAGAGGATGATGACTAGTGACAATCGTAACAGAGGTTCTGAAAGAGACCACATCAGAGGACAAAAGGAGAAGGATGCCAAGGCAAATGGAATACAAAGTCAGTTAAGCAAAGAGGAATATGAGAGGGAGAAGGCTGAGATGGTAGTTCAGCTTGAGGTGTTAATGGAGACGTTGCAAAGAAATGAAGTAGACCAGAAGCATGGTTATGTCATGAGAAAGAAGGTGAAGTGGCAGAGGCTACAAGAGAAGAGGAATCATCAGGTGAATATGCAGTTGATGAAGTAACTAAGGGAACTTGAAAAGGTTATAGATGCCAAATAGAGGATCGAGAAGCTCGAAAGAGTTGAGCTACAGCAAAAGGAAGATGCTGAAGAAGATGTTGAAGTTTCGATATGTGAACCATAAAGTGGACCATTACTTTTTGAAAATGATGAAGAGCTAGAGGAGTTAAATCATATGAATGATTCGAAGCAGCCGGAAGACTTGATGACTAAAACATCAAATAAGACCATAAGGTCTTGTGATTTTAAAACTAATGATTTGTGTATGATTGCAGGTTTGGAAGAAGATAGACAGTCTTTTAAAACTGTCAAAGATATGAAAGAGTACCTTCCAGAAGATGAAAGTTTTGAAGCAGAATATGATAAAGAGGCTGGGAAAGAATCAGTTCACTACAATGGAAAAATGCTAGAAGACATCATTGAAATAGATGATGAGAAAGGGAGACTAGCTAACAGTCTCAAGAGTTCTTTGAGTTTGGATCAGCATACTGATATGCTGACAGAAAAAGAGAAATAAACGCAACATACTGAAGTGTTGCTAAAGGGAAAAGAGGTACAGAGGCCTTATATTTTTTATTATAATGATTGTCTTATAATTGAAGATGTTGTTGCAGACGCTGGAACATATTTGGCACAGGTGGATAGCCAAATGGAAGAAGAAGAGGAAGAACATCTACTGAAGGATGTTAAGGAAGATTTAGCAAAGGAAGAAGGACCATGTGATAATGAGCCAATAACAAAAGAGGAAATGGAAGATTATGTAAAATTTCCAAAGTTCACTCCAAGTAAAATCATTGAGTTATATAGAGAATCAGACTTTCAAAGGAGGAGGTTGGAAGAGCAGAGGATGAATGTCCAGGATAGATTGCTGAAGAAGGTTGACAAAATAGTTGTCATAAATAATAATCAAGAAGAAGTTGATATATGCAGAAAACAAAGGCAAGAAATTGTTCTAAAGGACAATGTAGCAGCAGAAGAAAAGATGCAAAACAGCAGTAAGGGTGAAAAGGAAGCGATCAAAACAAGTGAAGAACCAACAAGAATGAGAGTTCAACAATCAAGCGATGGAAACAATCAACAGACAGAGGATATACTGGACAGCGAAATTGAGTTGATAAGGAGGTTAATGATGAAAATGTCTCAGAGGAAGACATCAGCAAGAAATAAAAGGAGTGACAACAAGAGAAAGACTATAGCATACCTTGAAGACAGGGCAAGTGGAGCATTACAACATAAAATATGGAGACCTGGAGAACAACAGTAGATAACAACAGCAATAGAGCAATTGACAAGCAAGGAAAGATTACAAAATAAAATTTGGGATCCAGGATGAAATAATTATCCAGACTTATGACCAGGTGGTCATAAATTTTGTTACATGGGGAGTCTGATGCAGGAGCATCGGGATTAGCCAGCAATGTGGAGATTTTTTCACATGTTGTGGCTAAACACAGTGAAATTCATTGACTGTTTGGTCGAAATTCGGTTTTACTGAGGAGAATAGACTTCTCAAATAGTTTTTTATTGTAATAAGTGAGAATTGTCTTATTTTAGACTAGTGATAAGATTTGTTTGTATAGATGTGATCGAGAAGCTATAAAATAGCATAATTCTGTTTGATCTATAAAAAATAGGAGATTATTGTTAGTGAATAATAAATGGAGAAAAATTGTAATGAGCGAGGGGGGATTCTTTTAGAGAGGTTGAATAGAAAAATAGGTAGCAGATTAGAGAGAGGATTTTGGTGTGGAGCGAAAGCTTAGAAGAGGGTGTGAATTGTGTCTTGTGTGTAACAGAGGTCATTTCTTATGTAATTGGGCAAAAGCAGAGATTCTGTTTATGAATAAATTTAATATTGTGTGCATCGATGTATGATGAATTCGGAAGGATTAAGCGTTTGCTTTTCTTTGTTATTTGTTGAAATCGTTATGACCTGGATTTTATTTAATCTGTAAGATTTCTATATTAAGGCAAATTCTGCATAGTTTAAGTCCGCAACTGTAAAATTCATTAACACAACAGAAATGTGAAGTGAAGCAATATTGGAACCTTGGAGCGGATCTGAAATAAGATATTGGTTGTTTGTATGTATTATCGGGTCCGTAGATATAGCGAAGGATACAAGAGGTGGTGTTGAAACCCAGCGATCTCCGATCTCCGATTGGCATTGCATCAGATAAAAACCGGATGCGAAAAGGTTATATAAACAGGTTTAAAGGTGAATCGGGTCCGGAGACATCGCATCAGCGTTATGGAATCGGTGTTAGTCAAGTGACATTCCATTCTGGCAAACTGCGATCGCCAATTGATTCACATCGGTGTATGTTGAAGGTGGCACGTATTGGAGATGCGATATATGAATTGATATCGCATCGAAGTAGTTGTTAAACGATATATATTGTAGCACTTTGTTGATTGCCGATTGCGATTGTGAATGAATCTAGTGTCGATTGTGATGGAAAGTGGAAGCGCAGAAGTTTAATGAAGGCACAGATGAATCGATGTAGACCTGCGAAGGATCCAGTCAGAGATATATAAGTACATTTATACAGAATCTATGCAAGAAATCATGAAATCGGAGCCACGCAATAAGAGGTAATTCTGTTTAATTCTGAAATCGAAATAACATGAGTAAAGTGTTCGATGAACAGTTTGCTGGGAAACGTTGGATGTAATTGAAGTTGCAGTGAAAGATGGAATATTGAAGTAAACGAAGACCCAAATTGATGAGCGCTGAGATCCTGCATTTATTTGGATGGACAGGGGTCCATTGAAAGCGATGAATGGTATTGGAAATTTGTTTTTAACTCGAAGCTGAAATATGATATTTCGTGGAGACATATCATATGTCGATATTGAAGTGAAATGACAAACGTAGATATATACCTTTGATGCAAGTGATATTGAAGTGGGATCTTAAATTACAATTCGAATGTTCAATAGTGGGAATGCCAGTGGTTTTATAACCATTGTTTTATATTGCAAAAGTAAAGCTTCCGCATAAAAGGAAATTGCCAGAAAGTGGACTTTCTTGACATGAAACAGGAATTACAATTTATATGCATGATATTGGGAAATATTCTGGTTTTGCAGGGATGACCTGCGTCATAAGGAATTTAAATAAATGACACTATGACTGATAGCAACCTTTTGGAGCTCCATTGCTGGATCCATGAAATTTTTTTTGATTAGGTAGATGATATTCATCTATGGAATTATAACCTACCCAAATACACATTTCCATAGACCTATAGTTCCCTAATGTCATCAGACTGTGCCAACTCAGCTATTTGCCAAACGAAAGAGCCATAGTCACCCATGACCAAGAAATCCTATTTATTATCACTGCTCAATCCATTAATCAAATACTACACATTCAATCACAACTAGAGGGAGTGCCTTTCTCCATTGAGACCCTTACTAAGCTTTACCTAAAGCTAGATTTCCATAAAAGGTCTAAAATATTTCAGAATTTCCTCCCTGAATTGGCTCAATTTCCTAAAAACAACCTACCATACTCTTGTACCATGTTCCCTGAAAGAATAAAAAAAATTGTGACCATTTTGTCCTGTATTTTAGGATATTTCACTGATGAGCATCTAGATGAATCCATCCTTGGTTTCCTCTGTATCTTTTTCCAAGTTCAGCTTCCATCTATAGTTTTCAATTTTTCCCAATTTGTGGTAGATGCCATGCATGATAAATTGATCAAATTTCTAGAACAAGGAGTATTCAAATACTCCTCATTATTGTTTCATTTTTTGTATATTTTCAGTTAGAAAGGTTTGCAATCAACCTACAAAAACTGGATATAGAGGGTAACCCCCAATCTGTTATCTTTTGCACATCCTTGATAAAAAATGGTTCCTCTGAATTTAGTTTCAAAGACTTTAATGATTCTTTTGTATATCCAGTAGTTAATATGCTTAGAAATAACATTCAGCTCAGAATCAATGATGAAATTAAAAAGGGTCTACAATTATCAGATCAGAGCAAGATAGGAGACTAGTAGTTATACTAGAATCATATAGAGACCGGAGTGTATGGAAGCCAACTAGTTCCTTACAACCTTCCCAAATAACTCCCAATGAGGATATTTTATTTAGAGTACATCAGGTAGATCTTGCATTCTAATGAGATCAATTTCCTTCCGACCAAGAATAAAACCGATTTCAAGATAAAAAGTCAACTAGGGCCTTTTATATGCAATAGTAGGAATACTAGAAAGGAAGCAGACAGATTCCTACAAGAGTTAAAGTTCAGCATCGGTTTCAAATGGTCATATGACTGCTTGGGTGTCATAAGTAAATTGAGAATTAAGTTTAAACTCACCCCTTTCATCCACGAATCTAAGCCTGAGATTGAGAAATATTCCAACCAGTCATAGTGGTTGTAAAACACTCTATAGGAGGTGGAGAAGTAGCTTGATACTAGTTCCATCCTGCTTACTCCAGCCCCATGGGATATGAATTCAAAAAGGGCTAGAGAAGAAGGCTCTTATTCAGCAGAAACTACATCTGATAGTAAATTCAAGCTTATGTACAGAAAGAAAACAAAGCTAAATCCAGTATTAGAGCAAGAAGAGACAATTGAAACAGAAACATATATTATTATTAGGGATGATGCACTTACAACACATTCAGAAGAAACAGCTCTGCCATCAACTTCCAGTGCACAAATCATTCAAAAGCAAAATAGTGCATAGATTTCATCATCCAGCAAGCCAGTTGAGAAAGAAAAGGATATCATCGAGAAATATAAAGAGATTAAAATAAAAAAATGAAGCATTGAAGTTTTTTACATATGCACAATACTGGAAGCAAAATCCTAGTGGTCAGAGTATGTTTCTTTCAGCTTTTGGCCTCAAAATAGGGAAGATTTAGATGACATTTCTACAACGAAAGGTACAGGCCCCCAAAACTTCAGAAGATTATAAAAAGGCAACCTTTGAAGTTCTTGCCAAAGATGTGCATCCAATTGACAAAATTGAATTCCACAAATAGGAAGGATAAATGATATATTAAACCATGACACATAAAGCTCCAAGTGTCTAGAAGTTGCAGAATTCTCTAGCAAATATACATTCACAGTTAAAGCTAGAGAGAGCCTCATCAAAAGTAAAGGATAATAAGATTAAGTCAATGGAATATTTTGTAATAGAAGTTGGTTATTATCCAAAATATATCAAAGCAGCAGAAAAAACTTATAAAGAAGAAGAATGAAGACATAGTTGCACTGAAGAAACAACTAAGATTACCAACTACTGAGCATCCACAAACCAAAGAGGTTTTGGAGACAGATAATCAAAAGGATGAAATGATGAATATAATCATTCAATTTACAACTCAACTAAAGGAAATGGAGACAAAAAATAGATAAACTTGTGCGAGAAAAATAAGCTAGCATCGAAGCAGTTCCCATCACTTCTATTCCTATAGCATCTACATCAGCTCCAGTATCAACATCAGTTCCAGTATTTACATTAGCAACAACATCATCAATACCAACATCCCATCCCACAGATGAGGCCAGTAAATTAATCAAAGATATGGAAGATATTTCCATTCAGACTACAGAGAACAATAAGCTCAAGGAACAAGTAAAGAACTTAGAAGGTGGAAGGAAATTCACAGAAGTAATGCATCAAGCAGACGTACAGAAGGCCAACAGCTTGACTGATAGAATCCAAAATCTAGAAAAAGAGATGTCACTAAAAGAACCCTTAGCCTAATAAAAACAACAATTATCGGCCAATATCATTAACTTATTTAATGATATTTGGCCTTCTATACAGATCATATTTGAGCAGAATGACTTGGTGAAGGAAGATGGTGATGCAATTCAGAAATTCAAAGCAAATCTTGGAAAGAAACCAGAGGAAGCCTTTGAAATAATCAAATTCCTTAATTCTAAAAATAAATATGAATTGGAAGAGCTTGGGATAGCTGACAGAACAGAGACAATCTTAGAGGTGAAGAAAGTAATTTCCAAAATAAATCTGACGATACATCTTGAGGAGAAATGTCAAATAGTGGAACTCACAGTGAACAGGTTTTTAAAAAATTTTGATGTGTTGAGACAAAAAGGTCTGCCTAATCCTCTGGTAATAAATGATAAAATCATGAGACATGAAGATTATGATAAGAAGATGAGGGAAGTAGCCAAAGAAACTTCCAACCTCCTCAATGAAAGATATTCCCACAAGCAAGGTACTTTTACAAACTCTAGAAAACTTCTTTTACCTCCAACATAAGGTAAATCACCTTTTTGTAAATAAGCCTACATTTGCCAAATATTCAAAGGCAAATGAGATTTAACAGACGATGATGAAAATCAAAATTCTAGATGAAGAAACCTGGGAGAAATGGTGTGATTTACTATGAAAGGTGAAAGAACATACAGATGAAAGCAAAGACAGATGAAAGAAATAAACATATGATAGTAATAAAAGAAAACAGGGCTAGATATCAGTCAGTTGAAAGGTGTCACTATCTTTTTTCATAAAGATATTTTATTTTCCTTAAATAAATCCTAATTAGTTGATAGGATATTTTTTTGTAATTTTTTGTATAAATACTTCATCATTTGAAGTATCAAGGGTGGATTTTTGAATATTTCCATAGCTGACGGATCTATTACCTGAGGGTTATTGTACCATTTCCAATTGACAGAAAGGACAAGTTATAAAGAAACTTCTTTGTAGGATTCATGTGTTGAGCTATCTCAGTGAAGTATAAATTTCATTTTTTTGTGTTCTCTTTCTAAGTATTCCATAAACTTATATGTGTTCTAAATTTGAATGTTATAACAGGAGTTTTACTGCAGAATTTTCTTTAACTTTACACTCTTCTTTGAACTGTTATACATTTCTATGTTTTCTTCTGATATCCGGTTTAGAGAATTATTAATTGCCCTCATATCCCCATTGACTTTTTTCACCATTCTTCATTATCTGGTTTAAGAAATTCTTAATTTCTCCTCAATCTCGATTGAAAAATCACTTCACCATTCAGCCTTGAGATCTGATATTTCTCACCTATCCTGCCCTATAACACTTTCTTTATAATTTGATTTTGTTCTGTTTTCAAAGCATATTGACTCCATAGCCCAATGGGAAATGGAAAAGCACCCATTCATCTAAATCATTAATTCCACCAATTAATCAAAATATATCCAAATTAAGCATACATAACTAGCCTAAAATATATTAAATCAACAAAGTTAAATTATATAGAGAGAGCCCTCTCTAAGTTTAGGAAGGCTAGATCCTAAGCTCCAAAACTGGTTGATAGTTACCTCTGATATTTCCTTTTAACACAAGAACAACCTTTGGAAATTTCAAAGTGATAACATATTGGCAGCTCCACTAGGGATCGAATCAATCTCTAGTCAAAATAAATCTTAAAGGAAACAATTTTCCTCATTTTTTCACATTAAGGTTTTAAAAGGTTGTTTGAATTTATCATTATAAGTTAAAATTATGGCTTCTAAAAGAACATATTATACCAAGGCTCATCCTAATCCACAGCCTGCGACAATTGTTGATGATCCTGACAGAGTTTTAAGAAAACCAAAAAAAGTAGAGAATCAAGGAAGTAGTAGTCAGTTATTCAAAGAAAATTCACTTCCTAAGGAGTTATCCAACATACAGGATATTCAATTTGATTTATTATTTAAGCATTCTTTATTTCATACCAAATATGAAAACTCAGTCCATGATATTGTAATAGACCCCAATTTTATTCAATTTATTGAATCAAAGAAGGATACTATGAAACTTGATTTAGATCAATACATTCTAGATGGTTTTGAAAAAATTGATGTTTTAACCTCAACTTTGATAAAAGGTATAGACCGAGCCTATTTTCAACAGTGAGTTGAACTACCCGCCCTAACTACTGATACCCCTAAGCTTTCTACAATATCTTAAGAAACTATAAATACAACTTTATTTAGCTCCACCTCACCTATAATCTCCACCACAATTCATTCCACAAAACCATTCATACCTAAACTTCCTCTCCAACCTAACGTTTCAAGTTCATCGTCAAGCACCACTACTTTACCTCCCAATCAAGCTAAAGTCTTAGCCATGGCAGCCAGATATGCCCCTTTGGCCTTACAGGCCCCTTTACATGCTATGCCACAAGATTACTAGAATAAAAGTTTTCAGTTAGATGGTACTGGTCAATATATTGCTCAACAAGATGTAAATAAAATGATATATTATTTTGAATTACATGAAGTTGATGAGGCCGATGTACAAAAGATATTATTTGCACAAAAAAGTCTAGCAGGAGATGTTAAAAAATGATTTAAATATTTTCCTGCTAACCATATTTTTGATTTATTTGCTTTCCACCCATTGTTTACAAATAGATGGGAAAGAAAGAAAAAACCTCTCCAGATACTATCTGAATATGAAAACATTAGGATATCTCCTAATGAATATGTTCAGGATTATTGTACTAGGTTTAACAACATTTACAATGCAATTCCAGTGAATATTAGACCTCCACCAGACTTGGCCCTGATTAAATTTCCAGATGGTTTTGATGCTGACATGTCCTATCAGTTAAGAGAAAGAAACCTTGCAACTTTAGAACAAATGCAGAGTGATGCAATTAGTGTAGAAGCTAACTTACTATCTAAAAGAGCTAGGGTGAGGAATGAGAGGAGAGTGACCATTAAGGAAGAACCATCCACTTCAGATATTAAGATAGATATTTTAGCCAAAAATGTAGAAAGACTAATGGCTAGGCTAGAGAACATGGAAAGAAAACCTCAGTGGGAAAATGAACAAGGTCCCCAAATTAAAAACCCCAACTTTTGGAAAAATCCTAATACTGTTAAATCAAGAGAAGTTTTACCCGATCAATAGATTAGACCACCTTTCCAGGAAAATTATGCTGAAATTTCACAACATAATGAAGAAGATCAGGACACCCAGATAAACTTTATGGGAGTAAACAATGAAGATGTTGTTTTTATTACCTAGGAAGAATAAGAGTTGCACATGTTACAAAAATTACAATTAGAATCTGGAGAGTCCTTTGACTACAAACAAGGCTATGAATCTGCTATCTATGAAGTTCATAAACAATATAGCGTTAGAATAAAAAATAACATAGAGGTTCCTATTAAGAAATCAATCCACACCCAAACTAAGAAAACAATCGAAGCTCTTGTGACTAAAATTCTACAAAATATCCCTAGAGAAACTTAGAATATTTCCAGCCCAAAGATTGCAGAAATCTCATCAATTTCTATTCAAACCATTCCATACAAGGAAGTTGATAACAAAACAGTTGACACACAATTGAATTACCAACTGTTGAAAAAAAAAGACAAAAACACACAAACCACAATTGGAAAAGATGAAATCATTAAATTAGGAAAAACTCAAATTCCATTCAATATCCAAATTGAGATAGCTAAATAAAAAATACAAGTTCCTTTAACAAATCGGGTGAAAAATTATTCATACAAGGCACAAATTACTGAAACACTAAACATAGGTGAAGGCGAAGATGTTGTAAACCTCAATGATGATAAACTTGAGTTATAATTTGGTACTGAAGTTAATGGCAAACATCAACAAGGGGGTGTCCCTCCTTTCTACATTATCTTAAACATTCATGATAAAATCTTACATAGCACTATGTTGGATTCAGGAGCATCTCATAACTTAATGCCTAAAGCAGTCATGGAAAAATTAAACTTAGACATCCCTAGACCCTACAAGGACATGTTCAACTTTGATTCTATTCAAGTCAAATTCCTTGGCCCGATAAAAGATCTGTGTGTAACTCTAGTCTAGTGCCCAACAAAGAGTATTGTTATGGACATAGTAGTTGTTGATCTCCCTCCCAAATATGGTATGTTATTATCTCGCTCATGGGGAGCAAAATTATAGGGATCATTACAATTATACATGTCATATGCTACCATTTCTGTATTTGGTCAGCAAAGGAAGCTTTATAGAGAAACCTTGATGAAATTCATGGTAAGTAGTTTAGAAAACTACAGAATTCTCCTATTTATTCCATGCATTATGATCTGGACTCATTTATCTGATGTAATTCAGACAATGTCAAAGATAAAATCATAGTTGTAGAAGAGAAATACAAAGAATTCGATAGTGAAAATATAACACATGAATCTTTGTGGCATTTAGATTTTGATGGCTCTATAGATAGATTAGGGGCAGGAGCTGGAGTATGGATCTACAATCTATAAATGATCATTTAGAACGACATGTTTACATATTAAATTTCAAATGCACTAACAACATGGAAGAATACGAAGCTTTAGTGCTAGGCCTTCAAATCATGAGAAAACTTGGCGCCAAAAGATTTTCCATCTTGGGAGACTCAAAAATCATTATAAAACAAGTTAAGGGAGATTAAATTACTTATAACCCTACAATTAGGTGTTATATAGAAACCATCCTAGACTTGATAAGATGTTTTCTTGAGACTAACTTTGCTGTTATTCCAAGAAAGAAGAATATGTAAGCACATAGCTTAGCCACTTTTGCTAGCACATGCAGGTTACCCTTTCAACTGAATCATCAGTACATAGCTGAGGTAATACAAAGACCAACCATACTTGATAACTTAAAGTATTGGAAAATATTTTCACAAGACAACCAAATTCGTAATTTTATGATTTGTGAAGGAGAATTTCAAAATGGTAATATAGACACCGGCTATACATTAGATTATACCATAAATAATGAAATAGATGTAAATGATGTAAATAAAATAGAACCAACTAGATTCACTAAATTATAAATAGAAAAATTAGAAACAATAGAAATTGAGGAATTGATCAATGATGAATCAAAATTTTTAAACCTGAAAGACAACATTTTTCCTAAGGGATTAGCCCCATTAGAAGACCTCTTTGACTCCAATGATGTAGCTAGAAATCCTAAAATGGAGCCTCTAAGGTCAAATATAGAGGAATAAAACATAGGAACAAAACAAATCCCAAGCTTATCAAGATATCTAAGGCATTACCTCCAACTAAAAATTTGAAGTACATTAGCTTGTTTAAAGAATTCCAAGACATCTTTTCCTAGAATTATGAAGACCTCAAGTCTTATGATACTAGCATTATCCAGAATAAGATACCAGTTAAATAAAATCAAAAGCCCTTTAAACCAAAGCTAAGGAGAATTAACCATGTTCTTATGCCATTAATAGAAAAAGAAGTTAAAAGGATGTATGATGCTCAAATCATAGCACCCATCAGATATTCTGATTGGGTCTCTAATTTTGTCCCCACGAAACCCTGTGTTGATTTTAGAAACTTGAACAAAGTATCATTGAAGGATAACTATCCCCTACCTAAAATGGACCACACTCTCTAGAGGGTAGTAGGGTCATTCAGGATTTCATTACTTGATGGATTTTCTGGATGCAACCAAATCCTAATCCAACTTGAAGAGCAAGCTAAGACTACATTCACCACTCCTTTGGGAAATTTCATGTACCTAAAAATTCCCTTTGGACTGATGAATGTTGGAGCAACATTACAAAGAGCCATGGACATAGCCTTTGCAAAGGTAATCCATGACTTTTTACCTGGATCATATCACAGTGTTTTCCAAGTCAGATAATGAACATCTAGATCATCTAAGAAGAGTATTCATAAAATGCAGAAGGTTTGGCATATCCATAAATCCTAAAAAGTCACTATTTGGATTAGAAGAAGGAAACATTCTGAGACACATCATTTCAAAAGAGAGCATTAGAATTGATCTAGCTAGAATAGAAGCTATCCTAAATATCAGTCATCCTAGAAACATTAGAGAATGACAAGAATTTTTGGGCAAAATAATTTTTCTTAGAAGATTCATCCCTAACTTAGCAGAACTAATTAGAAATTTAAATAACATGTTAAAAAAGGATTCAATACATAAGTGGACAGTAGAGGCTAAGCATTCTTTTGAAGCAGTCAAAGAAGCACTTACTAAAAGACTTGTCCTCATAAGTCCTAATTTCAACACAGATTTCATAATTTTTTCATTTTCTTTAAAACACACCATTGCAGGAGTCTTGTTGCAAAATAACGATGAGGATCTTGAACAAACCATTTTTTTCTTCAATAAAAATTTGAGAGATGCAACACTAAAGTATAATATCATGAAAAAACAAGCTCTTGCTTTATTGAAAGCCATAAAATATTTCAGAGTATATTTTCTATACTCTCACATAATAGCATATGTTCCAAACTCAGTTGTAAAGGACATTCTAACTCAGAATGGGTCTGATGGAAAAAGAGGGAAATAGATTGCCACAATACTAGAATATGATATTGAAATCAAGAATACAAAATTAATCAAAGGCCAAGGTTTTCCCAAACTCACGGCTGAATCAAACTATCAAGCCTTAGACATAAACTTAATTGTTGCCATAGATGATTAGGAAGAGATGGCGACTCTACAAATCAGTGAAGCTTTCATAGGTTCACCGTGGTATGTAGACCTTACATCTGTTTTACTCAACCTACAAGCTCCTCCTGGTTTATCTAGAACCAAAAGTAGATTCTTAAAAATGAAAGAAATGAAATATTGTATCTTAACTCATGTTTTATTTTGGAAAATATCATGGTGGCATCCTATTAAATTGTTTATTAAAAGATGAAGCTAACAAATTCATGCGGAAATTTCATGTAGGAGATTGTGGAGGAAACCTATACTAGAAAACAACTGCTAACAAAATTTTGAGGGCAGGTTTTTATTGGCTCACACTTTTTTCAGATGTCTGAAAGTATGTGACCTCCTGTCACAAATGTCAAATATTTGAAGGGAAGAAGAAAATCTTACCATTACCCCTCAAACCTATCTCAGTAGAAATTCCATTTTAACAATGGGGTTTAGACTTCATTGGCGAAATTCACCCACCCTCCTCTGCCCAACATAAATGGATATTGACAACCACTAACTACTTTACCAAGTGGCTAGAAGCCTTCCCTTCTAGACAAGACATAGACTCTGTAATTATTTCATTTCTTGAGAAAAACATCCTTTCTAGATTTGGGTGCCCACAAAATCTCATCACTAATAATGCTGCTGCCTTCAAATCCAAGAAAATGATAGATTTTTGTAATTGATAACATATCACCCTAAGCCATTCTATTGCGTATTACCCTCAAGCTAATGGAATATCATAATCTTCAAACAAAATACTAGTCAACATCATGAAGAAGTTATTAGAGGATAACAAGAAAACTTGGAATAAAAGGTTGGTGAATGCCCTATGGGAAGACAGACTAACTACTAAGAAATCTATTGGTGCATCTCCCTATCAATTGGTATATGGGATGGATGTTGTCTTTACATCTTCATTAGGAGTGTCAGTAATGAAAATGAATTAAGAGATGCAAGTAGAACCAAATGACATCCAACGAAGGATAAATCAAAAAATTCATTTACAACAAACCAGGGACGAAGTTTATATCAAATCACAAGTAATTCAAGACAAAATCAAGAAGATATTTGATAAGAAAACTAAAGCAGATGATTTCTTTATAGGTGATCAAGTACTCAAAAGGGATTCTAGAAGGGAAGATAAAGGAAAACATGGGAAATTTGATTTCCACTGGAAGGGCCCATACATTATTTATGATTACAGAGGCAACAATGCCTTTTTCTTGAGAGAGTTAAATGGGACAGATCTACAAGGAGGACTAGTAAATGGTCGAATGCTGAAACATTATTTTTCACCAAGCTAATCAGTAGTTAATTTTTCTATTTTACTCTTTGTAAATACCATAGAAAAGTTTAGATTGGAGTGGATGATTATCTTGTAAAGGTGAAGCCTAAAGAGGAAACCTTTAAGATTTGAAAGATATAACATCATATGTTTGAATAAAGGAGATCACAGAAAGCAGTTCCAAGTAAAGCAAAGTCAAAGTTCCAAGGCCACTGATAAGAAAGTTCTTGACATCTCACAAGGAGATGCCATCCACAAGTGGAGCCACTATTAGGGTCCTATAATAATAAGGATCATAATTTTGAATTGACTATGTTAAGTATTCTAATATTGTACATACCTTTGCATTTCTGTAAATGTTTCCCATATTAAAAAATGAAAAGAGGGTATTTCCTAAAAGAATAATCAAAGTACCAAAAGAAAGAAAGATAAAAAAATATATAAAATATGAACCCCATAAAAAGAAGCAAAAATAAATTTTGAAAGTGTTGCACATTAAAATGCCACGACTCTTAGTTTACTTTAATTTTTAAAATAAATTGCGTATAGATTGTTTAAAATGCCACAATTCATCATGATCATACAATATATTCTTGATCATTCATGCCTTTAAATTTTATGTTATGATAGTTAGTTAATAAATATCTGCCCAAACCATTTAATATTGGTAGATCAGTAGTTAGATAGAGAATTAAAATGATCTCATAAGTTTAATCTGAGCCATTGGAAGGTATAAGGTTATAAATAAGTTGGTTTTTTTATCAAAATAAAATAAAAGGGTCAACAAGCTCAAATGCACCCAATAAAGGAAAGAGAAAATGTTAGGATAAATAAAGGGTAGGTAGAATACTTTTTAAAAGTTATATAAGCATCATTATGCTTATCATGAATATCTTTCTAACCCTTCCCATTGCTAAAATCCCTTTCCTCTTTCAAAAAGAATTTCTAACCCCTTCCCCTTTTCCTAAAAAACCATTTTGCCCTTTGAAAACCCCCTTTTCCCCTGGACTTTTCAATAGTCCAGAGCGCGAAATATTAAGTGGACCCCCCTTTTTGACTTAACCACGCTTGATATATTTCTCGACCCACCTTTTTGATTTAAACCTTCCGCTTAAATAATTTCCCAACCCCACCTCATTTGAATGATTTCGCAATACCCGTCAACCATCCAATCACCGCCGATCATATCTAACGTCCAATAAACCTTTTCGCACTCCTCAATGTCCGATAATTAAAAACAGGGGGGGTGCTAAATGGGTGGTTTTATCCATCCGCTCCCCTGCCACACAACGCTACCACGTTTTATTGCACCCCACCATTCCCAAACCACCAAACCACCTTTTAGTATGCAATAAACCACCCGCGTCAAGAGATAAACTGCCAAGTTAAAAAATAATATAACCCCGCCCTATTCCGTTATTTTCCTATTTTTTGTCGATTTGCAAAAGAAAATGAGAAGCCATTTCCAACCAGAATTGAAGCCTGTTTCTATTCAAACCCCTTCCAAGACTAAATTCTCGATATTCCAGGTAATTATTAATACCCGACACTATCAAATAAGCTTATTAATTCAATAATTAAACCAAATTTATGGCTTCCCAAATCGTCCCACCTGTAAACCCTTTGCAAACACCCCTGTTAGATGTAGACCACACTCCTTTAGATGATAAGGACTTTAAAATAAATGACACTGTAACTGATAGCAACCTTTTGGAGCTCCATTGCTAGAGCCATGAAAAATTTGCTGATCAGGAAAATGATATTCATCCGTGGAATTCTAAACTACCCAAATACACATTTCCATAGACCTAGCAGTTCCTTGATGTCATTAGACTGTGCCAACTCAGCTATTTGCCAAATGAAAGAGCCATAGTCACCCCTAACCAAGAAATCCTATTTACTATCACTGCTCAATCAACTAATCAAGTACTGTAGATTCAATCACAACTAGTGGGAGTGCCTTTCTCTATTGAGACCCTTACTAAGCTTTACCTAAAGCTAGATTTCCCTAAAAGGTCTCAAATCTTTCAGACTTCCCCCCATGAATCAGCTCAATTTCCTAAAAACAATCCACCATAAATGCTACCATGTTTCCAGAAAGAACAAAATAAATTGTGACCATGTTGTCCTATATTTTAGGATATTTCACTGATGATCATACAGATGAATCCATCCTTGGTTTCCTCTCTATATTTTTCCTAGGTCAGCCTCCATCCATAGTTTTTAATTTTTCCCAATTTTTGGCAGATTCCATGCATGATAAACTAATCAAACTGCCAAAAGAAAGAGTATTCAAATACTTCTCAGTATTGTTTCATTTGTTCATATAATTTCAGTCAGAAAGGTTTACAATCAACCTACAAAAACTAGACACATAGTGTAATCCCCAGTCTGTTATCTTTTGGACATCCTTGATCATAAAGGATTCCATTGAATTCAATTTCAAAGACTTTATTGATTCTTTTTTATATCCAGTAGTTAATATTCTTAGCAATAACATTAAGCCCAGAATCAATGATGAAATAAAAAGTGACCTACAGTTATCAGATTAGAGAAAGACAGGATACTGATATTTATACCAGAATCATAAAGAGATTAGAGTGTATGGAAGCCAACTAGTTCCTTACAAGCTTCCCAAATACCTCCCAATGAGGATATTTTCTTTAAATTACATCAGGGATATCTTGAATTATGATGATATCAACTTCCTTTCAGCCAAAAGGAAAACCCAGTTCAAGATAGAAAATCAACTGGGGCCTTTTATATGCAACAATAGGAATGTTGGAAAGGAAACAGGTAGATGCCTACAAGAGTTAAAGTTTAGCATTAATTTCAAATGGTCATATGACCCCTTGGGTGTCATAAGTAAATTGAGAATTAAGTTTAAAGTCACCCCTTTCATCCATGAATCTAAGCCTGAGATTGAGAAATATTCCAACCAGTCAGAGTGGTTGGAAAACACTCTAGAGGAGGTGGAGAAGTAGCTTGATACTAGTTCCATCCTGCTTACTCCAACCCCACAGGATAGAAATTCAAAAAGGGCTAGAGAAGAAGGATCTTATTAAGCAAAAAATACATATGATAGTAAATTCAAGCTTATGTACAGAAAGAAAACAAAGCTAAATCCAGTAATAGAGTAGGAAGAAACAATTGAAATAGAAACAAATATTGTTATCAGGGATTATGCACCTACAACACATTCAGAAGAAACACCTTTGCCATCAACTTCCAGTGCACAATTCATTCAAAAGAAAAATAGTGTAGAGATTTCATCAGCCAACAAGCTAGTTGAGAAATAAAAGGATATCATGGAGAAATATAAAGAGATTAAAACAAAAAATGAAGCATTGAGGGCTGCTACATATGCACAATACTGGAAGAAAACTCCTAGTGATTATTGTAGGTTGCTTTCATATTTTTACCTCAAAACAAGGAATATGCAGATGACATTTCTACAACCAAAGGTATAGGCCCAAAACTTCAGAGGATTATAAAAATACAACTTTTGAAGTTATGGCCAAAGATCTGCATCCAATTGACCAAATCGAATTCCACAAATAGACAGGAGAAATGATATATTCAACCATGACACATAGAGCTCTAAATGTCCAGAAGTTGCAAAATTCTCTAGCAAATATACAATCACAGTTAAAGCTACAGAGAGCCTCATCACATGAAAAGGATAATAGGATTATGTCACTAGAATATTTGGTAATAGAAGTTGGTTATAATCCAAAATATATCAAAACAGTAGGAGAACTTATAAAGAAGAAGAATGAAAATGTAGTTGCACTGAAGAAACAACTAAAATTACCAACTCTCGAGCATCCAAAAACCAAGGAGGTTTTGGAGACAGATAATCAAGAGGATGAAATGATGAATCTAATAATTCAGGTGATAGCTCAACTAAAGGAAATGGATACAAAAATGGATAAACTTGTGCAGGAAAAACAAGCCAAAATGGAAGCAGTTCCCATCATTTCTATTCCTATAGCATCTACATAAGCTCCAGTATCAACATCAGTTCCAGTATCTAGATCAACAACAACATCAACGATACCAACAACCCATGCCACTGATGAGTCCGAGAAATTAATCAAAGCAATGGAAGATATGTCCATTCAGACTACAGAGATCAGTAAGCTCAAGGAACAAGTAAAGAGCGTAGAAGATGGAAAGAAATTGGTAGAAGTAATGCATCAAGAAGAAAAAAGGAAAGCCAATAGATTGACTAACATAATCCACAAGCTAGAAAAAGAGATGTCTCTAAAAGAATATTTAGCCATATCAAAACAACAATTGTGGGCCAATATCATTAACTCAGTTAATGATATTTGGCCTTCTATACCGATCATATTTGAGTAGAATGACTTGGTGAAGGAAGTTGGTGATGCAATTCAGAAATTCAAAGAAAATCTTGGAAAGAAACCAGAGGAAGCCTATGAAATAATAAAATTCCTTAATTCTAAAAATAAATATGAATTGGAAGAGCTCAGGATAGCTGATAGAATACAGACTATCTTAGAGGTAAAGAAAGTAATTTCCAAAAGAAATCTGATGATACAGCTTGAGGAGAAATTTCAAACAATGGAACTCACAGTGAATAGCTTTTTAAAGAATCTTGATGTGTTGAGACAGAAAGATCTACCTAATCCTCTGGTAATAAACGATAAACTCATGAGACATGAGGATTATGATAAGAAGATGAGGGAATTTTCCAAAGAAACTTCAAACCTTTCCTCAATGAAAGGAATTACCACAGGCAAGTTACTTTTACAATCTCTAGAAAACTTCTTTTACCTCCAGCGTGAGGTAAATCACCTTTTTGTAAATAAGCCTACGTTTGCCAAATATTCATAGGCAGATGAGATTTATCGGAAGATGATGAAAATAAAAATTCCAGATGAAGAAACCTGGGAGAAATTGTGTGATTTTCTATGAAAGGTGAAAGAACATACAGATGAAAGAAAAGGCAGATGAAAGAAACAAACAGATGACAATAATCAAAGAAAACAGGGCTAGATATCAGTCAGTTGAAATGTGCCACTATATTTTTGCATAAAGATATTTTATTTTCCTTAAATAAATCCTAGTCAGTTGACAAGATATTTTTTGTAAAGTTTTTGATAAATACTTCATCATTCGAAATATCAAGGGTGGATTTCTGAATATTTCCATAGTCGACTGATCTATTACCTGAGGGTTATTGTACCATTTCCAGTTGACAGACATGACAAGTTATAAAGAAACTTATTTACAAGATTCATGTGTTGAGCTATCTCAATGAAGTATAAATTTCAATTGTTCTTGCTCTCTTTCTAAGTATTCCATAAACTTATATGTGTTCTAAATTTGAATGTTATAACAAGATTTTTACTGCAGAATTTTCTTAAACTTTACACTCTACTTTGAACTATTATACATTTCTATGTTTTCTTCTGAAATCCAGTTTAGAGAATTCTTAATTGCCCTCTGATCCGGATTGAATTTATTCACCATTCTTCATTATCTAGTTTAAGGAATTCTTAATTTCTCCTTGATCTTGATTGGAAAAATCACTTCACCATTCAGCCTTGAGATCTGATATTGCTCACCTATCCTACCCTATAACACTTTCTTTATAATTTGATTTTGTTATGTTTTCAAATCATATTGACTCTATAGCCCAATGGAAAATGGAAAATAACCTATTCACCTAAATCATTAATTCCACCAATCAATCAAAATAAATCCAAATTAGGCATACATAACTAGCCTAAAATCTATTAAATCAACAAAGTTAAATCATATAGAGAGAGCCATCTCTGAGTTTAGGAAGGCTAGGTCCTAAGCTCCAAAAGTGGTTGATAGTTACCTCTGATATTTTTTTTTAACGCAAGAACAACATTTGGAAATTTTAGAGTGATAACATAACCCATAAGAAAAAAGTATATTAGCATTCAATATCAAAGCACTATATTTCAAAAAAACTTGAAAAAAACAAATACTTTTTTTTCATATTTATTTTTAAATGGAATCTCAATATATATTAGTTAGTAATTTTATTTCCTCCTTTTCTTTTACAAAATATTTAATTGGATACATTTATATGTGGATAAATGGTTTTTTGAAATATAGGATGATATTAAAATACAAAAGTGTATTTTAATTGTCTAGTGTTTTGGATTTTTTGAGTAATGAATTTGTTGGATTGTAAATTTTAATTATATGTTCTACACATTTAAGTGCTCCAAGGGTCTTTTAGGGCATTCAATTGATTTATGCATTCAAAAACACAATATAAATAGTGAAAAATTACAGTTTTCCCAAGAATTTTATCGCCAAATTTCGACAAAAAGATCAAAATATAGAACAATTAAACTACACCAAATATTAAGAGACAAACTCATATATACTTACTTTCCACCATAAAAATTACAACTCTGACTTAGGCACCATCTCCATAAGACCTATCAGAGGGTAATAATATTAATGACTCTCATGGCACCTTAAGCTCCTGATATTGAAGCTAATGGAATTTCCTCCAAGAAAGAAGGGTCCAATCACTACAAATAAAACACCAATTAATAAAACTCTTCACAAACAAACTTGTTGATCTTGTTATATTTTTAGTGGAGGTGAATAGACAAGGAAAAGTTTTTAGCAGAGTATTTTTTGAGCACATAAAACTTTAAAGTCTTGAAAATTACACTTTCATAACACCCCTCTCTATCTTGATAGATATACATCCTCCCACACTCATTTTTTTGTAAAATACATACTTTGAAAAAGATGCAACATGGTAAGGAAAACATATAATTTTCTCGATGCTTGTTACTAAGTACAACAAAAATGTACATCATGTTACTATACATGCTAGTTTTAGGGTTAATATGAAACATAAATTTTGCTAAAATGACAATTTAAAAAGAAAAGGCACTCATGTGTACAATCCATGCATACTACATTAGGCTAAAATTTGATTAAAAAATTGTTAATGCACTAAATAAAATAACTACATTGATTCAAGTGATACGATGTGGAGTATAATAAGTTTTAAAATGATTGTTGTGCAATGTGCACTAAACGTACCATTTCTCTACTGTGTTCTAAATATACCATTGCATTGATGTATCTTTATACAAGGAGCATTGCATTAAGGTCCCATTAAATTATTTTATTTAGAAAATGGATTTTGATGTGTACTAAACATAGCTACAAATTGGTGCATAACACAAACAAATGTAACAAGGTAGATTAAGATTTTTTATTGAGGAAAACATGTTAGCAATGTGCCCTATACCAATCAATGGGAAAATGCACTGGAATATGAGGCACATTGGAGTATGTTAAGAAAAAAAAGCTCCAACCAAATTATTATTTCAATTTCCGATTAATACTTCACACATGTTCAAGCTTCAATGTTGTCTAAGAATGTAATAATGGAGGGAAACATAACATAATAACATAATCCTATAACGTGATGTTAAAATATCCAAAATTTCCATTTATTATAATTTTAGTTTTATGAATTTTAAAAATATCAGATACTATGGGTTCAATCTTATTAATATTAGTGTATATCCCATGATCCAAAGAAATGCTAAAAAATATCTATGGTAAAATGTATATTTTATCTTTAGATCTAATAGTATATATTAGATTATGTAAACCATATTAAGTAATCTACTTTTGAGTTTTTATTGATAACATTCAATAGTTTTATTGTTTTAGTCATTTTATATATCCCATAAGATCTCCTTAGTCATATGTCATATATACAAATGCAATGGCATGTAAGTTTCAAGGACATTTGATTTCAGGTTCCAAATATTTTATTGTGAGTGTTCCATGCTATTTCAAACCAAGATTCAAGATTTAATAAGTCATTTGTGTGTTATATTAATTTGGTTTTTCCTTGTAATATATATGTGATATTTTTTCATAATTATGTTATTGAAGGGTAATTTTTTAACAAAATTTTTATTGGTGAAGGGTTAACTTTTTATCAGAACATCACTCTTGGAGGGAAAAATTTTAAACATAAAATTTCTTGAAGGTAAGCATAAGGACCCAAAATGTCAAAAAAAAATTATATGACCGGTAAAGAAAAATCCAAATTCCAACCCTGATGGCGATTAATATGTGCTTAACTTCAACTCCATCTTGGCGGCACTAGAAATAAGATCTACCAAGGTGCTCTGGCATGTTCCCTTGAATAATACTCTCTATGAACCCGACTTTGTCAACGAGAATTGAGTTTTTGGGGTTTTGTGGGCCAATAAGCAAGACAATGCATTATGGTTTGGAGGGCTTGAACACAGAGATTATAGACTAGGTATTCACTTTCTTCCTATTCTGCCAATTACTGAGATCCTCTTTTCTGATTTCGATTATGCCAAGGATTTTGTGGATTCGACCACCGTAAACAAAATTGTTGGCATTGAAGATGGGTGGAAGGGATATATATATGGATTGCAAGGGGTATACGATACACCAGGTGCTCTCCAGCAGGTAATGTCTCTCGCCACCTACGATGATGGAAATTCTCAGACCAATTTGTTGTGGTGGCTCTACACCACACCCCGATCGTGATCACTCATGTCATTGTTACACAGGAAGAATATTCATGATGGATAGTGTGTGTATATTAATTGTGTTTCAAAAGTTGTTGTGTTTCTATTCATTTGGATTTGCTGTAAAATTCGAATCTATCTCTTATTATCATGTTTTCACTTCAAATATTCTTCAACATCACTGACATTATTATTATTATATTAATCTCGTACATAAATAAATAAATGGGATCTCTCCTGCTCCCCATCTGATTCTGACTTTGTCAATAAGATTGTTTGAGGTCAGATTTTAAGGGTTTTTTTTAACTCCATTTATTTGGGAACATGGTGCTCATATATATATATATATATATATATATATAATATTTTTAATCTCTCTCGAGGAATTTTATACTATTGGACTAGGATCACTTTTCATATTTCATCATCAAGATTAGTTTGGTACAGTTCTTGGTTCCGTTGCATTTCGGAAATTCTCATCAAAAGAGGTTATTATCATGCATATTTTAATTATTTACACTTAAGGTGTTATTTGTGGATCATGATTATTTGGAGGAACACCTTAGTGTAATATAATTTTGTGACTTATATAGACAACACCTAATCTAATCATGTGACTTCTATAGACAACACATAACTTAACTGTCTTTTTACTTCAAATGGTCCTACATTCTATTTCCAATTTGGTCATATTATTTCTAGTCATATGGATGCCAAGAGGAAGATTGTCATTTTATTTTCTACCAACCTTTCTTCAGTTGTGGGGCGGGGCACACACCTATTATAGAGTTTAATGTTAAACCTTGGTAACATTTATGCACCTATTGATGCTAAGGAAAAATTAATTTCATAACTAGATGGGTGACAATCTGGTCGATTCCCAGTGGCTGGTTTGGAGGAACTCCAACACAAGTGAAATCTAGATGATAATTAAGGCATGTTTCCTGTCATAATTCCCTAGAGAGAAAAGGTCACTAAGTGTTGATATCATGAGAGATAAACAAGGATTAAATAGAACCAACGACACACTATAAATCAACAAAAAAAAAAACACATAAAGAAAAGAGAATATCATGAACAAGAGAAACACCACATGCAAATAAAGAATTGGGAATAAGAGAGAACTTATATCCTAATAAAAAAATGTATTTGTACAATATTTTTACTCACTCTAAGGTGGAACACCCTCCCTAAGAGGGGTTATAGGCTCGTTAATCTAGATTCGTCCCAACCACCTAGATATAATATAATAAAGACTTGACTAGCATAGATTTTAAGCCAAAACCCTTGCTAAACTTAAACAATAAATAAGATAGGCTAGCCCATGATCCTGTATACTTGTGAGTGGAAACTACATAAAAATAGTTGAGATCAGTGAATGTTTGTAAGCAAGCAACACAGTCTTCTTAGCGCCAATATGAATCATTGTAGATAACTCGGTAGGAATCACATGAACAAATACAATATCTAATAAACAAGTACCAACCCTTTGAATATATGAATAATGTATCCAAATAAGGTGGAGTGAATACCAATAATATAACCATCTAAAACCAATATAGTCCAATCTACAAATAACACAACCATATGTGTACCATAAAAACAATCCATCTAGTCCAGCAAATGAGGTGTCCATGCATCTTCAAAAAAACCCACAAAAGGGACCAAGAAGGGTTTAAATCCATATTATAAAGGTGATCATGATACCTTAGTTTAGTGGCCCTTATGGAAAATTCCACCAACCATTAATCTCACATATTAACTGAGTAACATAGAAAATCTTATGCCAAATAATTCTCAAAAACAAATATTTTCAAGTGGGCCCTCCTAGGAAGCCCTAAAAGGGAAAGAGTCATGAAAACAATTCAACATTTTTGAAAATTATATGATCTAAAGACTTACTGGCCAATGTTGTAGAAAGAAATTGAAGATTAGTGAAATCATAGTGAAATGAGATAATTTGAAAAGGCATGATGGCAGCCCTTAGAGAAATCATATCAACGAAAAAATTCAGATCAGCTCCAAATAAGGATGAAAAAGTCTACAATTACCAAATACCAGCATCAACAACCAACACATGAATACATATTGTTGCGTGCCTAATTTTCCATAATTAAGATAGAATATGGACACAAAGCAACACTAAATAGGGAGTCTTCCAGGAAAAAAAAAAAAAAGAACCCCATAGAACAACCCTAAAAATTATTCAATTCAACATTCTTCCAGATGTAGAAAATACCAGCAAGATCAAGAAGAAAACCTAATAGGATCAAGTGCACCATCCCTAGTGTAATCTCAAATAGAAGGGAAAAAAGAAAAAAAGCATAGCAAGTGCACATTAAAAATAAAAATATGACACATCAAATATATGAAACCAACCCTATAGGATATGCATGAAACAATCATGTAATAAGTCTCCCAAGGGATGAATGATTAGCCCAGTAGGACACATAAGATAACATGAGTTTTTTGTGTTTATTAATGACTTTGGTTCTGTAAAATCCACTCCATCTATTTCTTACCACCAAAGGAAAAAGACTCATCTAATCCAAAGGCATATTTACCAAAATCAAAGTAGTAATTTTAAGTCAATGGGACTGATATTTAAAATAACTAAGGAAATTGATCCATTAGGGACAAGTAGGAAAGTTTATTTATGAAAAAAAAATATTGTACCATGGCAAAACACTATTTTTTCCATTACAAACTGAGGCATTTCCAGACAATTACCTGCCTGTAAGGTTCTACTTTTTTACTTATTTTAATCTCCTTTCAATTTGGATTCAAATTAAGGAAAATGTGATATTGACCATACAAAAACATTTTATATTAGTGGCTTGCAACCTTTTCTTTTATGTACGAATGTTATTCATTGCATTGTTTACACACCAAACATACATTTAGTAGAGCTCTACTCTACTACAAAGCCTCCAAATGTACTATAAGTTCACTTGTAAGTGTTTCATAAATTATAAAAGACACTTGTGTCAGTAATGGTTTGTTATGTTGACAAAATTGGATAGCTAATATAGCGCCTAATAGGGCTCAAGTCCTACCAAGCGATATGCCCCATGTTTTGAATGTACACAAAGCACACGATAGGATTTGGAGCCTAGTTCATGTCCTAGGTTACGTTTCCCAAATAAATACCCCCCAATCACGGTTTCTAAGTTGAAGGCCATTGAATTGAATGTCACTAAAGGTTCCTTTGTAATGCCAAATATGGGGTTGTTGGACTCGTCATAATAAGAGGAAGCAATTTGTGGAGGTTTCTAATTTAAAAGCTCTATTCAAGTTGGTCTTGAATTCAATATACAAAGCTCCCATAAACCTTTGATAAGAATTAGCAAGCTTATATCTCTGGAACGGTTTGGAATGATTACACTTCTAATCCTTCGATCAAAATAATTTTATCTGCATTTCTTGCTTGAATTGGCCTTTTGAATTATTTTGAATATGACATTGTGACTAGAAACCTCCAACTAGAAAACACGATATAGAAACACTACAGAAAACCAAGCACACTTTCAGAAGAAAGTAGTAGTAACATACATTTAATCACTCTTGAGACAATCATTCCTAGCCAAAGACAAATTTATGTCAATGCTCTATGCTCTCATATAGAGACAAACCATGTCCCTGAGTCATCACAAGGGGAAAGTAGTTATATGAAACATATATGCACATATAAATGTATATATTAACAACGTAAACATTGAATAATAAATTAACCATTGTACATTCTAGCTCTCCAGGCCTCTATGGGCGAATAGGAGCTCCTAAATATGTTGGGGAAGCATATGAAAACATATGACTAACAGTCATCAGATCAGTATAATACACTAGAGAAAATATGGTGCTAGAGTATATTTAATTAACGAAAAAAAATTAACTAAAGAAGAGCTCAACATCAACATCGAAGGTATTGATAAAAAAATACAGAACATTGTAGAAAAATTACTCTAAAATATAAAGGAGGCTCCAACTTACCCCTGAATATCCAACTAAAGGTTGATTATTGGCAGAAAATGGCATAATGACTGGTAGAATATTTACTATTATGATCATGAAAACAAAATTAATATGTAATTTTAGTTACATTAGTTATTACAAGGTTGCAAAATCTGAAAATGGGAAATTTTTACAAAATCCAACATCTAGACTTCTCTAATTAAGCTAAAAATTACATATCCTATCAGATGATTCAATCAACGATTTTATCCAAATTTGTAGCTACATAAAAGATTAAACCACATCAGGTAAAATGAACGAGTAAATTTTGTATAAAAAAAATGCTAATCAACCTATAAGATTTCACTAAAACATACACTTGTTTTAAAATAACAGTATAATAATATTAACACTCCATTTACTCAAACATATATAACGACTTGAATAATAATTTTAGAATTCCCTTCATGATTTGATAAAATAAAGGCATCACATTGTAAAATTACCTCCCTGTGTTTGACATAAAATGGGCAATTTGTCTCACCCTGCAAAGTCATAGTATTGGGTATGTGTTATACCGAAATTTTTTTTGGTATGCGATCCCACTCATATGCGGACCCACCCATGTTTTGTGCATGAGTTTGCACATGGTTTTGGGGTATGATGGTTTTCATCCCTTGGTATTTTGTAGATCCGGTCAAGGGAACTACGGTTATGTTCTAATCCAGGGTTAATGGATTGGGGTTTATGTATGCTTCGACATGTATATATATGTGTTGTAACACTAAAAGGATTATAATGAAAAATCGAGCTGGTCGTCCCAATTTGGGATCCAGGGAAAAATCTCTGTGTCTGTTTTATGTTTTATGCTCTCGCTATTGTTTATTTTCTGTTATAATATTTGTGTGTAGATAATTTCTGTTCAGGGTTAAAACCTACATTTGGTATAAGAGTTGTTTCGGCTTCAAGGGGACGCCTTTGCTGCTGAGGGTTTTTTGTTCGGGCCTAAGGTAGACCCTGTTCAGTGGGAGATCTGCGGGATCGACTCTTGTGGTGAAAGAAGATGGCGAGCGGCAGAAAGATAGAGATCGAGAAATTTAATGGTCAGAGTTTTGAGTTGTGGAAGCTCAAGATGGAGGATCTGCTAGTGGATAAATATCAGTGGATCGCGGTAGATCCAGGTACTAAACCAATGGAAATGTCAGATGAAGACTGGAAGAAACTGGATCGGAAGGCTAAAAGCACAATACGGTTATGTGTATCAGATTCAGTATTGTTGAATGTATCTGGGGAAGCTACGACAAAGAATTTGTGGGAAAAACTTGGGACTTTGTACCAATCTAAGTCTCTAGTGAATAATTTTTTCCTGCGGAAAAAGCTGTATAACCTGAGGATGAAGGATGGAGACTCGGTGACAGAGCATCTGAATGCCTTCAATACTGTGGTAAGTCAGCTGTCATCTGTTGATATTAAAATCTCAGATGAAGATAAGTGCATCGTTTGTTGTGCTCTCTACCGGACTCGTGAGACTGATCGATTATTGCAATAGATGTAATCTGACTACCTTGAATTTTGATGACATCCTCGGCCAACGCGGCGGAGGAAATGAGACGGAGAAATATGGAGGTCGAGAATGGAGATGCCTTATCTTTACGAGGAAGGTCCCACGAAAACGAAACAAGAATAAGGTTTCGAGTGGGAGAGATCCTAAATCTAGGGAGATCTATATCTCCAGGAAATCCTGTAAAGGTGTCGTGGAAAGGCGGAAAGGAAGGGAACTTCAAAAATGAATGCACATCTAAAGCTCCTAAGAAATAAAAGGGATCTGATGATGCTCCTTTTGTAGAGGTAAAAACCACCTCAGATGAAGGTGGGGATGTGTATTTGGCTTCTTCTTCAAATACACATGTAGATCATGAGTCATGGTTGATTGAATCAGGTGCATCCTTTCACTTCACTCCCCAGAGGGAGTGGTTTTGTGAGTATGAGAAATATGATGGTGATGTCTTCCTAGGGGATGATAGGAAGGCCAGAATTGTCGGACGTGGAAAGGTCAAGCTGAAGCTGCAAGGTGGGAGGATTAGAACACTTCCTGGTGTTCTGCATATTCCTGCATTGGCCAGAAATCTGATTTCTGTAAGCAAGATGGATGATGCAGGTGTAAAAACAGTGTTCGAGAAAGATGCCCGCAAGATGGTTCGGGGAGCACTGGTATTAATGCGGGGAGTTCGGACTGGAACTCTGTACAAGCTACAAGGTAGTACTGTTATTGATGGGTGTAACAGTTCTGTGGTTCCTGAAAGTGGGACGGAAAGCCTAGCTATCTCTGGAGAAAAGACCATGCTATGGCATCAAAGGCTTGGACATATTGGAGAGAAGGGCCTTCGGATACTGCATAGAGATGGTATGGTAGAAGGTATGTCTAATTTTTCTCTGGATTTCGATTTCTCTGAACATTGTGTATATGGGAAGCAGAATCGGGTGAGTTTTCCTTCTGGTGCTAAGAGGGCAAACAAGATATTAGAACTTGTGCACAGTGATGTGTTTGGACCCGTGTCAGTTCCATCACTGGGAAAGTCTGTGTACTATGTTTCATTCATAGATGACTTCTCAAGGAATACATGGATATATTTCTTGAGGAAGAAATCTGAAGTCTTTGACAAATTTAAAGAATTTAAGGCTCTGGTGGAAAACCATACAGAGAAGAAGATAAAGGCGTTGAGGACAGATAATGGTGGGGAGTTCTGCAAGAAGGAATTTGAAGAGTTCTGTAAGAAGTGTGGTATAGCACGACAGAAGACTACTCCATACACACCTCAGCAAAATGGAGTTGCAGAAAGAATGAATAGAACACTAATGGAAAAGGCAAGAAGCATGCTCAGTGGTACCGGGTTAGGACAAGAATTCTGGGCAGAGGCAGTGGAGACTGCATGTTACTTAGTTAACAGATCACCTTCATCAGCGTTGGAGGATAAGACTCCACATGAGGTATGGACCGGTAAGAAACCCTCTCTTTCACATCTAAGGGTATTTGGATGTGATGCATATGTACATGTTCCAAAGGAGAAAAGGACCAAGTTGGATAATAAATCTGAAAGGTGCATCTTTATTGGGTATAAGGATGGTTTAAAGGGTTACAAGCTTTGGAACCCAGAAACAAGGAAGGTTGTGTACAGCCGAGATGTGGTGTTTAGAGAGGTTAAAGATGTTGTTACACATGAATTCATACCAAAGGAACCTGAGAAGATAGAGTTTGAGCTAAAGGAGGATGAATCAGACTCTACAATAGAAGAAGACTCAGAAGAGGAAGAGCCACAAACTCCGGCTTTGAGAAGATCAACTCGGGAAAGAAGACAACCAGAAAGGTATAGTCCATCTACTTTCTGTTCAAATTTTTCCTTAACTATAACTGATGATGATCCCAGAACTGTCAGGGAGGAGTAGATTGTTAGGATGGAAAACTCTGGAAGGAGGCCATGGTTGATGAAATGGCATCCTTGCACAAGAATGAGGCATGAGATCTGGTGGAGTTGCCGGCTGGAAGGAAGCCCATCGGGAGAAAATGGGTGTTTAAACAGAAGATGAATGTAGAAGGCAAGGTGGAGAAATCCAAATCTCGATTGGTAGCAAAAGGTTATTCCCAAGTGCCAGGAATTGGTTTTGGTGATATTTTCTCTCCTATTGCCAAATTTACTTCTATTAGATTACTTTTATCTGTTGTTGCTGCATTTGATTTTGAGGTAGAACAGATGGATGTGAAGACATCATTTCTTCACGGGGATCTAGAAGAGGATATCTACATGAAACAACCTGAAGGCTTTATGGTGAAGGGGAAGAAAGAACTAGTATACAGGTTAAAGAAGTCTCTGTATGGGTTAAAACAGTCACCAAGGATGTTGTATCAGAAATTTGATACCTACTTATGGGGACTTGGCTTCACCAGAAGCAAGGAGGATCACTGTGTTTATTTTAAATTAATTGGTGACCGTGTTATTTATTTGGTCTTGTATGTGGATGATATGTTGTTGATTGGAAATGACAAAGAAATTATTCAAGATTTGAAGACCCAACTGTTCTCCAAATTAGACATGAAGGATCTTGGTGCTGCAAACTATATTTTGGGCATGGAAATTAAGATAGATAGGGCAAAGAGGAAGCTCTGGTTAAACCATAGGAAGTATGTCGAGACTATATTGCAGAGGTTCAATATGCAGGATAGTAAACCAGTGAGTGTTCCTATTCTTGTAGGTGCAAAGCTGTCTGCTGAACAGTGTCCCAAGACACAAGAAGAAGAGGAGGATATGTCCCGTGTTCCATATGCAAGTGCAGTGGGTAGCCTGATGTATGCAATGGTCTGTACTAGACCAGACATTGCACATGCAGTGGGAGTATTGAGCATGTTTATGTCAAACCCAGGGAAGGAGCATTGGACAGCAGTGAAGCGGGTTTTCAGATATTTACGTGGCACTAGTGATTATGGCTTGTGCTACCAAGGAAGACTAGGATTAGAAAGAATGTTGGACATTCGTGGTTTTGTTGATGCAGACTGGGCTGGAGATCTGGACCAAAGAAGATCTACAAGTGGGTATGTGTTTAGCCTATTTGGAGGTGCAGTCAGTTGGATGAGTAAAAGACATTCTGTAGTGGCGCTTTAAACTACATAGGCAGAACACATAGCAGCCACTCATGCAAGCAAGGAAGCAGTTTGGTTGCAGAGATTGTGTTTAAGTATGGGGTTGGTACAGCAAGATATAAGGATAGACTATGATAGCCAAAGTGCAATTTTCTTGGCTAAGAACCCCGCTTATCATTCAAAGACAAAGCACATTGATGTTCAATATCACTTTGTTAGAGATATGGTTGAGGCTAAAAGGGTGTTACTGGTAAAGGTGGACACTTTGAAGAATGTTACAGATGCATTGACGAAGGATGTGAGCACTCAGAAGTTCTCTTGGTGTAGAGAAACAATGAGTGTTGAAGAATTGTCCAAATGACTAAGCTCTCGTGTGGCCCCTCATGGAAAGAAAACAACAAGTGGGAGAATGTTGGGTATGTCTTATATTATTTCCATGACTAGCGCCATGCGCTATACATTGCGCCAAGCGCAACAGGGGGGGCAGCAGCCCCCCTTGTCGGGGTCCGGGGAAACGTCCCGGTGAAAATTGTTTTGGTATGCGGTCCCACTCATATGCAGACCCACCCATGTTTTGTGCATGAGTTTGCACATGGTTTTGGGGTACGATGGTTTTTGGCCCCTGGTATTTTGTAGATCTGGTCAAGGGAACTACGATTATGTTCTAATCCAGGGTTAATGGATTGGGGTTTATGTATGCTTCGGCATGTATATATATGTGTTGTAACACTAAAAGGATTATAATGAAAAATTAAGCTGGTCGTCCCAATTTGGGATCCAGGGGAAAATCTCTGTGTTTATCTGTTTTATGTTTTATGCTCTCGCTATTGTTTATTTTCTGTTATAAGATTCGTGTGTAGATAATTTTTGTTCAGGGTTAAAGCCTACACATAGCATCCATAATAATTAGAGAAAAACAAAACCAAAGAATTCTCAAAAGTGAAAAACACTGACAGAAAGCCCAAAAAATCTCAATACAAAACCACAAGTACAAACATAGAAGGCAATGAAGCCAACCAGATTCTAATGAATTACATCAAGCAGAACACATATGGGAAATCCAACCTAGGTTTCCATCATTGGAGAGATCTAGACAACACTAATAACCATATAACACAATAATGCAAAGTTACTTTGAAATGAAAAAAAATTAATTCGTAATTACTAATGACAGACTCCTTTATCCATACATTAAGAAATAGATAAATCCAAACAAAATACCCATAGGTCTAATTGGTAATCCCTTGGAATTATGCATGATAGAAATATTAATAGGTGTTGTTAGGGTCCCATAATAATAGGATTCATAATTTTTGGAATTGAATTTGATAGTCTTGTAAATATGTACATACCTTTCTTTCTCCAAGTTGTTTTCCCATATTTGAAAATAAAAATAAAAATTAAAAGAGGGTAAAAGTCCTAAAAGAAAGATCAAAGGACTTAGAAAAAATAGACCCCAAAAGAAAAAGATATAAAAATAAGACCTGAAAGTGAGCAAGTCAAAATGCCACTACTATTTACTTTTACTGCAAGAATAATAATTATGTGTAGATTGTTCAAAATTCCATAATCCATGATCAGTTAAATAGTTTAATCTTAACTTTTCATGCTTTGAATTTCATGTTTTACATAGAAAATAAAAATATGTGAAACAATTTAAACTTGACAAATCAGTAGATAGTTAGAGAATAAATGAGGATCTCAATAGTTTAATCTGAGCCCTCGGATGAAATAAGGTTAGACTTAGATAGATTTATGCTTTGAAAGAAAAATGGATTTAGGGTTGCAAGCTTAAATGCACCCATGCAAATGAAGTAAAAAATGTTATAATAATGATGGATAGGTAGAAAGAAGTTATGAAAGGCATGTAATAAAGCATCGTCAGAAAATAATTACTAATTTCCCCTCCCCCACAATCATCCAATATCCTAAATCTTCAGTTAAAGAGGCTCAGAGAATTTCTATGACTTCTGTTGAGACCGGACCCAAGGATTAATAACTGATTGGTTAGAAATATCAGATTCCCTACATGAAAACCCATTTCATCATCATGTTCACCCTTTTCCAAGAAATAAAATCCCTTTTCCTAAGTAAAACACCTTTTTTTACTTAGAAAAGTAAAACCCCCCCTGACTAATTTCATTTTCATTCAAAAAACACTCAAAAACCCATAAAATGAATTTTATCCTAAGTCTATGTGTAAAAATTCAAAATGGGACAAACTATGCTTTATTGCTAATTTTTACACTTTAATTAGTTTTAAATTATGTATTTTTATTCATTTCATACATAACATCTTCATTTTATATTAATTACTAACCTAAAGTATTAAATCCCTATATTATATCCCTCCCGTATATATTATTAAATCCATTACATAAAAATAACCCCCAAAACCCATTTACTTAAAGTTTAAGCCTATGTTATATTATCCCACATGGTGAAATAAAACCCACCCTTTCCCATAAGGTTTAGACATATTGATATATTAATAGTTTTCCCCTATGGTATTGAAACACTTGTTAAAGGGTTTTATATCATATAATATATACTCGTGCCCATGATTGAAACATTTGTTAATGTTTTAATTGAAACACATATGATTTTACCCCTCCGCCAATCATATAACATAAATTTTTAACGTTATAAATGTATATTTATAAAGGTTCAAAACCATCCTGCCATATTATTAAAACCCCGGACACACTCCAAATCCGTTGTAACTTCCAAATAAAATCACGACCGTTCGCAATCAAACTTCTCGATCCAACGATCGAAATCCAATATCACAAATAAAGTTGTGCGACCTTAAATATTTCATTTCTACACAAAATAGGTTGTTTTAGCCCTTCCACCTTCCTCTATGTGGCTTATGATCATTGGATCACATCCGATCCAACTAAAACTGCTTACCACTTTAAACCAACACGATAACCACTCGTGGTTTTTTACCTTTGAAGCATGAAAACCACTAGTTTTCTCGATATGACCACCATTTAATTTCGATTCTATTTAAACCATAAAACCACATATGCACCAGTGAGGCCCTTTTTTTCATTTTGAGTACACTTATCCATCCCGACTAAAGAAACAAAGCTCCTAGTACATTGTTTTATGCCCAGAGGACTTGAAAAAGCCATTGCAGTCGTTGTTAAAAACACTTAAAGCTTCTAATTTACTTCCAAAGACTTCAAAAACCCTTAGAAAACCTCTTTTGTCCGACAGAAACCCTCCCTGCAGCCAAGGTTGCATTAACAATTTTTTTTTTTTGCAGGTTATTAGTAAAAGAATAATTTGGATAAATAGCTTAATACTAGTTAAAGACCTGTTTACTCAAAAAATTCACAAGGAAATGAGTTCGAATTGTTTTCCTAAAAATAAGAAGATTTGATATAGTAGCAGAGTAGAATGAAGAAATTTACACAAGTGGTCAGAACAGAGGATGAAAACATTTCCATCCGTAATTCTCTAGGACATATCTTACTCACTCTTACTGTAAAAGGTTAAAGTGAAAAGGTAATAGAGCAGTCAAGGTAAAACAGTAAAAGTAAATACAAAGGCAGTAATAGTTAAACAGAGATGAAAATACTTTCACCAACATCAATGAAGTTTATCCAAATTGAAAGTAAAAATAGTTAAAAGAACAAAAAGGTTAAAAGATGAAAACAGAGCAAGAAGGGACATTTTGTAGAAATTTTCTGTTTAAGTCATTGTTTTTCATAAACTATTGTGACTAATCCAAGATGAATTTTGCAAAATTGAAGGAGGTTTATGTTCCTAATGTCCAACTACAAAAACCTCTCTCACGTTTCTAACAACCATTATGGGTTTGGAAATATTAAACAATATTTGAAAGCACTTTTTACAGAAAATTCTTGTTAAGTCATCATTTTGCAGAGCAGATTGTGGCCAATCATAAATACATCTTACAAAACTGAAGGAGGTTTGTGTTCCTAAGAGTCACATCTACAAAAACCTATCTCACGTTTTGAATAGGTATTATAGAATGAGAGATACATGCACATATTTACAACCGATTATTTAGAATGTGCAAAGCTTTGTTTTACACATCGTTTTGTAGAGCCTATGGTGAACAGTTGGAGAAGAATGTTAGGGAACTAAGAGAGGTTTATCTCAAAAACATATTTATCTACAATAATCTCTTTCACTTTTTACATATCTATTTTTGATTGAGATATACATGTTGGGTATGTGTTATATTCTTTCCATGACTAATCATGCACGAGGGGGTCACAAGGGGGTGGTAGGCCCCCTTGTAAGGGTCCGCGGCAGCACCCCGGAATTTTTTTTTTGGTCCTTACGTTCTGATGGGCAGAAGTGCCCATGGTTTTGTGCATGGGTTTACACATGGTTTTGGGGTACAATGGTTTTCGCCCCTGGTATTTTGTAGATCCAGTCAAGGGAACTACGGTTATGTTCTAATCCAGGGTTAATGGATTAGGGTTTATGTATGCTTCAACATGTATATATATATGTGTTGTAACACTAAAAGGAATATAATGAAAAATCAAGCTGGTCGTCCCGATTTGGGATCCAGGGGAATATCTCTGTGTTTATCTGTTTTATGTTTTATGCTCTCGCTACTGTTTATTTTTTGTCTTTCAGATTCATTTTCAGATAATTTCTGTACAGGCTTAAAACCTACATTTGGTATCTGAGCATATTTGGCTTCAAGGGGATGCCTTTGCTGCTGAGGGGTTTTTTTCTCGGGCCTGAGATAGACCTTGTTTAGTGGGAGATATGCGTGATCGATTCTTGTGGTGAAAGAATATGGCAAGCGATTTTTTATTGCCTAAATCTACCTCAGGCTGAGAAAGGTAGAGTCTAGGGTAACATCAAACCACACTTAATCTGGTAGCTAGCCCTACCAGATTGGGAGAGGGCTCTCTCCTGGTCAATCTCAGCAAAATATGATCAGTGAGGCTTGAGATGAATTGAATAAAGGTTGATTTTAGGTTAGGTATATATGTAAGAGAGTTTGATTCAATTTTGAAGGTGTTTGTTGGATCAAAGGGAAAGGCAGATTTTGGGTATGGGAAATGATCAGTTTTACAGAGAGCTGAATGGGGCAAGGTAGGCAATTGTTTTGACACTTCAAATTTTTGAATGGAATGGAGAGCAGAGACAAGTGATGAGTTGAAGAGGGCAAGGAGCCTTCAAGGATCCTCTTCAAACAGTTGAAAACATGGAAAATTAAACAAATCCTAGGTAGAGCACTGTAAATTTTAATGGATTCTACCTTTATTCTTATTTTGTTTAAATTAGGAAGAAATAAGAGGGAGAATGATACACATTAAAACACCAATAAACTTACATTAACAGAGAGAAACACATCATCAAAACAAAGAGCCACATGAATCCCAAGTAGTGATGAAAACCCTGGTCTATTCCTTTGCCAAACTACAGAGATGAATGTACAATGATGCTCAAAGAAATCCCAAGAGTCCAACCCAGCTAATGACTGAAAAACCACATGATATAGACAAGCAACCACTCATTCCTAGCCTCTAGTGGTCAAGCTCACAATTTTAGGAGTTGTTTCAACAAGATCTAAACTAAGAACTGGAAAATAGGCAGTGGAACAGCTTGCCTCTATAAGATAGGAAACTGATTCATTCAGTTGCAATTCACCTTTTGAAGGATGAATCTACTTCCATGAGTAAAAATTTAACAAAATTACATCAATAGTTTTACATGTGGAATTAAGAAAGTGAAACTGGCCAAAACTAGGTGAAAAATAGAGTTACTGAGTCAAAAATAAGCAAAAATCCCCAATGCATCACGCTCGATTTCTCTATGCATCGCGCCAGTTTGGAGCTGATTTTGAAGGCCTTCCCATAATCCAAATTTTCTGAAAGTGGGCTTGTTGGAATTTCTGCCTGTTTAATTTCAAAAACAAGTGGAATTTTTGAATTTGGCTTCCATTTTCCCCTCCAAAAATGAGTTTTCCCAACACTGCTTCCTATGTGTCCAAAAAGGGGCAGAAAGGTCATTTTTAGGGTGTTTTTGACCCTTCTGGAAGCCCAAAACCTGTCAAAATCTCTTGTCCATAGGTAGGCATGCATAAATTTTCAAGAAAAATCCAAAAATAGAAATTTTTACCCAAGAGGAGCTCCCAATCATAAGCGCGCGCCAAGTGGCGTGATGCGTTGAGCTGAAAAATCTGTGTTTAGGCCAAAAAAAAAATTTTCCAAAATGTGTCCCAAATTTCTTGAAATTTGGGCTGAATTTTCTCCATCATGTACCATGTTGGGCCAAGGAAGCTTCGGCCAAAATTTGAAGTCTATCTTTCCTTTTCCGACGCTTTAATGCCCTCTTCAACTTAGCTTTCAGGATCTTGATTCATGCCTTGCAAACATGATTCCTTGCCCAATAATGATTCTTTATGTGCCTCAGCATGTTATTTTCCTTGTTGGCCTTCTCCAGTAGCTTCTCCAAATGAATATTGAACCTTTCAAGCCAAGTTTTGCGATCAGCCTGTTGAAGCCTCGAAAATCGCTGCTACAACATTGGGGGATAACCACCCGGTCCGGACCTTAATACAGTTCCTTTTCCGTTTATGATAGTGGCTCCGACTGGTTTAACTAGAATCGATTACCTTTTCCTCATGTCCCTATAGCTATTGGTTTATGATGTGTCCTTAACTACCAATAGACAGGGATATCAGATCAATTCTTCTTGCTGATCAAGCAAGAGAATGACCCTTAAGCTGATTTGGGTTCAGCCAAACCACAACTAAGATTTTGCCTCTTTGAAAAGAGGACTTAAAAGAATGTAGAAATTAATCTAAATGCAAACTTATTCTATAATGCAAGCAAAAGAAACTAATCTAAATCCTATCTCAATTAGGTAGATATAAATCTATCACAACTAAGAGCAAGATAATTAAATAATGAGGATTAAAATATGTCTGGTTTTAAATTAATATTAAGCTAACGAAGAAATTCAATTAGCTCACATTTGTGAGTACCAAAACACATTCTATTGAGACCATTTGACTAAAATAATTAATCAACAACACTCCGGAAGAAATTCACAAAAATTGATGTCGATTATCATATTAGTCAAACTAATAATTAAACGATAACATGTGGAAGAAATTCACAACACATTACTATTTAATAAATCGGTGTTATAAGACAGATTTCTGAGTAATGGTTACTCAGAAATCAGAGTTTAATTCATAAGAGCAGAGATACATAACAATTTGAGACAAATTATCCATATCAACAGAAATGCCAAAACATGAATAAAATGAAACAACAATTTTATTAACATAAAAATGAAACTGATATTTGCTATAGAAATTCCAAAAATACCAATTAATTGAATCTGCTTCTCTGATCCTGGTCTCTAACAGTACTTTACATTACTTGAATTTCTTCTTTCAAGACTAGAGCTGCAGAACTGCAAACTCTGCCCATCATGCATAATTCAAGATATAAAGAATAAACCCTCATTAATGTTCAGATCTAAAGTTTTTCTCTCCTCCCCATCTACAACTCTAAATTCCTATAACAGAAATGCTTTTAGAAGTCTGGAATTGCAGAGGAGAGCAGCCCCTATTACATTCTGCAATCTCATATTTATAATATTTGCAAAGGAATTCTTGAGATGAAAGTTTGTTGAAGAGAAATCTGCCCAATCCAATTTTATTTGCTCAAAATTCCCATTTTTAATTGCTGGAGCATTCTCATTGATTGAGGTCTATTTTTCTCCATATATCTTCTACTGTTTTCCTGCAAAAAGAAATCAAAATGATTTAAAATGTAACAATAAAATCAAAATACCATTTCTGGCATTCAAAACAAATCCATTCAAATTTAATTTAAATAAATCATTGAAAATAAAATATAAGCTCTCTATTGATGCCTGGGATGTTTTAATTAGCCAAGGATATTATTGACAAATGAATCTGCAATTAGAAGAGGCTTGGACAAATGAAAATGCAGAAAATAAATTAGAAAATTGATTTTGTTTTAGAAATTCGGAGCTTGATCTTCTGCATAATTTTTGACCCAATTAATGACCATATCTATTAGTGGAACCTCCTTATAAATGTTCTCCTTGATTTTATCTTTCCAATGAGCCATCCTGGGCCTCATTTGGCCAAATAAAACTCATTCTATGGGCCTCCGAAGTTGGTGAGTCAATTCTGGCACAATTCTGGAATTCTCTATTGCTAGGCTAAAAATCAGCATTTAAATTTAAAAAATTAATCCTAAATTAGAGTTCTAAATAACTAATAATTAATTTTAATTTAATTATTAAATATGAACTAAACTAATTAATTAATAAACTATTTATTAATTAATATCTAACTAACTAAAATATTAATTATTTATAAACTAATTAATATAAATAATATTTAAATTTAAATTTAATTAATTAATTAAATACTAAATAAATAAATAAAAATATATTAAACTTAACCTACCACTCCATTAACTCTACTCATACGTATCATTGAAAAATTTAAAACAAATCATTAAAACTTAAAACTTATGAATTAATCCATGTGAGTTTGTAAAGGGGTAAGGTGAGTGGAGGGTGACGTGAGAGTGAGTGAGGTGGAGGTATGGGAGGCATAAGGGAAAAACAAAAACTTTATATTAAAACTTTTTAACACATCGCATATTTCCTTATCGCAATATCGCAGTTTGTCAAATGTGCATTATATAAAAGTTGCGATGTGTTCCGATATTGCGATATTGCGATATCGCGATATGCGATGTAAATTTTATTATATATATATATATATATATATATATATATATATATATATATATATATTAAGTTTTAATTTTAATTAAATTAATTATATTTTATTATAATAATTAATTTAATTAATGTTTAAAATTTAATGTTAAATATCAGTTTTTTATTTTTATTTTTTTATTTTGGTTTTATTTTGATGATGTTTAGTTTAGTTATGAAATTTTCTAAACTAGAGCCACTCCGAAAATAAATAAAAAGAATAAAAATAACATTTTTAACCCAGACTAGATAAATGATGGGACTTCAAAGGAGTGCCATTTTCAAACTAGTGAACCAAATGAGGCGAAACAAGCATCAATGGGAAGCTTATAAAAAATCGATTCTAACAAAGAAATCAAAACAAGAATCCGAAGAAAATAAAAAATTAACAAAAGCATAGGATAATCAGCTAAATAAAATCCTAAAAGGTGCTTAGCCAAAATTTTATAGAAAGGGTCCACATTATTTGAAGTGAACAAGTCAAAAATGTGGGAGTTGTGTTTTACCACAACAATGGCAACACACGGGAGAAGAACCAGTTATCTCTGTTTGATATGAATGAGATTTTCCTAAAATTCAAGTAAAAATAATTAAAGAAAAGAGAATTATACTTAAAATGCTTGACTAGGTTCATTAGTCTGAATAAAAGAAAGAATCATCTAACTGTAATTTTTCTTAAAATTCCTCATAAATTAAAATATTTCAAAACTCTATATCAGTCCTTAATTAGTTGTAGAGATAAAGCAGTGGTCACTTTACAGCTTAGCTTTTAAAATATACTCATTTGTCACAGGTAGAGCCACTGTTGCCAGCAAACATCTATAGTCTCGACAGGGTTACCTTTCAATCACCAATGATTCAGAATCCCATCTCTTTAAGAATTATTGACCTAGAGATAAATCCGTTTATATTATTATTATTATTATTATTATTATTATTATTTATTTTTTTTGAATTATTATTATAAATCTTAAAAGTCATTGTCCTGGTTTGGTAGCCAGATAGTTGACAATGCCATTCACTGGTTATAATTAAACTGAACAAGCTCGCTCGTGATGAGACCCCTTGTCTTATAATTGTTTGCAATCATAAGCCATTACCCTGGTTTGTTTAGCAGTGTTGGTAATGTCAGCCTATTTTTCCCCTATGATCATGGTAAGCGAGCTCATGATGAGACCTCTTATCTTTTAAGTTTAAATATATCTGGATTATACTCTAGAAAAATAAGACTCTTCGGGACAGGGAGAATCATTGACTCCTTAAGAGTTAAGAATGACAATTTCAGAGTTAAAAGGTGCTTTGCTGTAAAGTGTCTTTACTTGGTTAAAAATAACTTTTCTTGACTGATAATAGAACTTTGAAAAATCTTAATAAAATATTGAAATCTCAAAATGATTACAATTTTGATGAAAAAATATTTTTTTCCAGATTTTATGATACTTTGTCAACTTCTCTAAATTGGTAATCTCTTCCTTAAGTATGTCTACTTTTATAATAAGAAAATCAAATTTTACTAAGAGATTTAAGAAAAAGCTAATAGATAACTATTAACAATTTTTCTCCATGTATGCTGACCATTGTTAGGTAACAAAAAGGCCTTCCATATAAATCATGGCAAATTCACCAAAATAAAAATTGAAAACCAAAGGAAAAAGAATTCTTATGCTAAAATGAGAAAGAAATCAACAAAAATTAAAGATGAAGAAAATATAAAAATGGAAAGGAAAATCCAAGTTTCGCAAGATAAACTCAAACAATAATGTTTATACTAATGTCTCAACAATATGAAGAAAGAAAATAATCGTGTAATCAATCCTTCTTATGTCGAGATTTAGAAAATTCATACCTTGCAGGGTTGTAAGTGTTTTAGGTTTTTTAAATAGCAGTGATGATAAAATTCGGCCACAATGAAAAAGTTCTGTCTGATTTCAATCTTTTTGTTTCCAAGCATCATCTTAATCATTTTCTAAAAAAGAAATGCTTAAAGAAACAGATTAAAGGTTTAGAAACTTCCTAGCGCAGCTATTTCAATGAAGATTATCGTTTCTTATTAAAATAAAGCCAGGATAAGAGTATGGACTTCGAAAATATGATCTGGTGGAGGATTGGAAGCTTTTATGAAAGGCTGCAAAATAGATTCATGTATCAGAAAAAACAAAACTGAAACTAAAGTAACGAAATGGAAATTAATGAAAGTGGGTACATGAATCTTACCATTGGATAATTGCTTTTGATCTTACCTGAAAGGTATCAGTTTCTCCAAACTAGGAGACTTCTTATTTTAATTAACATTAAAAACATGAAGAAGTCAAACTAACCAAAATCCTATAACCCAAAATCATTACTTATTTTATCTAAACTAAAGCAAGCAGTAAAATGCAAAAATGGAATGCTTAATGTTCAAGGGAAAACAAATGCATCAGAAATGAGAATGAAAATTTGCAGTAATGACTGTTTCTCAATATATTATAAGTTTCATACAAACTCCATGATTTTATAAATTGTCCAGAATCAAGACCAAATCCAAGATAATAAAATTAAAATATGAAGATAGAGAGGTCTTGAATTTCCTTTTTAATTATGGAATTATATATTTAAAACTGAAATATATGAGAAATTGGAATGATTTGAATATGCTGCAAATTTGTCATTACCATTTTTCTTTCCATAGTGGTTACCCACGCTCGCTTTTAAAATAACACATCGTTGTATTGGATGATTCGCATCACATGTTTCTTCATCATTCTTTGAGTTTAATTTGCAAGAATTTGCCTTTGTTGCTATGCCATATATCGATTAAATGTTAATGGCTTAGAGGCATGCATTGAAAGCTATCACATTAGAGATTGCAATGGAAAATTGCCGATATGAAAACATGTAATGAGAACATGTGCAATGAAATGAAGCGATCACATCATTAAAGATATATTATATTGGGATCGAGGAATATTGACATTGTGCTTCCTTTATTGCACATCGCACATCGCAGATTCTAAATTGTGATGTGAGCATAATTAAAAATGCGATGAAGTGATTGCGATATCGGCAATTTCTAATTGGCGATGGTAATCGGCGATTGGTGAATGTTTTGGTACCCGATGTAATACAATTTGATTCTTGCGATGTCGATATGCGATGAAAAGTGGACCTGATAGCTTTATAATGAAAATTTAATAACATATCGGATCTGAGACATCAACCCTTTTAAAGTTATGCTCCTACCATTATTTGCGATTGAATGGACGCGATATTTTATAAACTTGATTTGAATTTTATATCGGGTCCGGACTTATGTGGTTGTCGCAATATTGGTAAAGGCAATTCACGATAATGGAGTATACTTCAACTGCAAACCTCTGATATGCGAAATGAGAAATGCGATATCGCATATAAGTGAGGTAATATATCGGAGATCTTTTATGAACAATTTTTTATCAAAGCTGCTAAGAGCTACTTACGATGAAATCTTATGATATTGTTTTTAATTTCGATTGGGTTTCCCAAATGAATAAAAACAAAGTTAAAGAATGCTCACATTCTAATGAGTCTCAAATAACATTTCCCTGAACCTGTTGCCAATTTGAACTGGGTTTGTTGCTTACTTCAAGTTTTGAAAACAAATGAAAACCTACAATTAAAACAGAAAAAGTATCAAAAATAAACTAAAGAAAAGATAAACTAATAATAGATGAAAATGAACTTGTAAATGTATACCTGGAAAGAAATTGTCTGTAGATTTTACCTCGTGAATCTTCAAATTCTTCCTTTGATTTATCAAAATTTTGACTTTGTTCAAAATCATCTCATTATTTATTCTAAATCGGAGTGAGCAATCAGCCTATATAATATATGTTTATTCATGTTCAGGAAATATAAAATTTACCAGAAATAAATATGAAAATAGGCTTCCCTTTGAATTACAACAGCAACTCCTTACCTCTGCTCATTCCGAATTAACTTGAGAAAAAACAGTATTGATATAGTGACTGTTTAATAATGCCTTTAGTAAATAAATATGATGCACATTGCAGCATTAAATAATAAACTAAAGATCAAAATGGGATGAAGCCACTACAGATTTAAATGTGTGCACATAGCAAAATAGACACCCTTAAAATCATTTTAACAAATTTTCGAGGAAGATAATATGAACTTCATGTGATTACCATGAAAGGTTAGACTGAATAATAATGATCAAATTGGAATTAAGCTTATAATAGACAGTCATATCTTTCATGGGAAAATGAAATCATGAAGCTCTGTATCTTCAAAACCTTTAACAAATAAATTTCAGAAGAAAATCATATAAGGACATTTCGAAATAGAGAAAAGTGGGTTTGAGGTGATTGGTGCCAAGTGCAACCTCAATTGAATTTAGTCAAGACATTATTCAAAATAGGCAGAGTAGAGATATTGCTGAAATAAATTTTGATTTAAAATATGGGGAGCAAGAATTAGAAATTTTCTGATAAGAGGCAAATATTTCCCTGAACATGTATATGAAATGAGAAGGGATGGTTGCTCATTTTATTTTTTATCTGAAGAACTATTAAGAATAAATTAACTACATAAAACAAACTAACTAAATTAATTCTACTTCTATTCTAACCATATACATGAAATTGACTAGGTATAGTCATATTTCCAATGTAACCATTTTCTCATTTTAATCCCTGTATGTATGTACAATTTAGATGTTAGTAATAAAAATACAAATCTAATTGAACTAAGAAAATTAAACCTGAAATCAGAATGTACAACTATTGTTAGAAGCTTATCTAAAATCTCCTTCTCATGAAATTTTCTTTCCAATTGAATACCAATTGGATCATAGAAATCTGGATGAATTTCTATTAAAAATTGGAAAATGTTCAAAAGAAGAGATAACAGGCCAGATTGTGGATATGAGCTTTTAGATTCAAAAGCCTGAAAGAAACTGTTAGTGTTATGTGTAAATGTTAAGCTATTGACAATCTTCCATGAAGGAAAATTTTCCAAATATTTTTCAAATGAATTAATGAAACATGGATGGAAATCTTTTAAATGAAATGGAAAATTATTAATTAAATTGGATTGCTAGCAGATTTCTAAAAATACATTATCTTGTTGATATTGCCTTTGAGAAGATAAAAGTTGTTGATAAAACATTAACATCGATTGAAATTGAAATTGAAATAGCTTTTGATGCTTTTGATTATAATATAAAACTTCAATTTTCCAACAGGGCAATGTATCAATTGAATGTTTGATAATAAAGTGCTCAATATGCCAACGTAATGTATTAAAAATCTGAAAAATAAAATCTGAAAATAAATCTGATTTAATACAAAATAATTGAGGAAACAAAAATAAAATTAAATCACTATTGTTACAACTAATGTTACAGCACGATTGGGATCGCTTTGAAATAATTTATTTTTCACAAGGATTGACCAGAATTATGGAATTTGACTAATTTCAAATTCCAACTTGTGAATTAGAAAGAGATTTATGATTATGAACAGGAATGAAAGCTTGATCATGATATGAATCATAAATTGGAATATTTTCTCGAATAGTGAAATCATGAAGATGATTCTCTGCTTTAGAATGAGGATTGGTTGGAATAATTTCTAAATTAAAATGTCTCTCATTCTCAGATGTTATTTGAATTTTCCGAGATGATTTTCTCGAGAAAAATCAACATCTTCAATGTCAGAGTAATTATCATAAATGACTTCACAAGATTCTCTAGAATTCCCTTCAATTTCATCCAGTATATCCAAACACGGAGGAACAAGAATTTCATGTTCATTAATGGCAAAAGAATGATCATTAATTGCTTCTCTATCTTGATAAAAACTTAATAGTAATTCATTTATATCAGCCTTTGTTTTTTCTGAAATATCATTAACACCAAGAGGGGAAAATTTACCACCATAAAAAATATCAGGATAAAGGGAAAAATGTGAATCTGAAATAATGCAATTAAAAATGTCTCGGTTTGATAACTCTTGTGCATTATAATCATTGTAAATTTTAGATTCCAGATCATTCCTTTGCGTGCGCATGCTTTCTTGAAGAAGGCTGCTTTGCTGCTATGATTTCGACATTTGTTCACCATGGGAAAATTCTGAAATTTGTACAGCAATTTGCATTTTACTATTTACTTTGAATGTTGTTTGCACTTGCTGATTGGAAATCTGATTTTCTGAATTTAATGCAGAGAAACTTTCAGATTCTAATGCAGGTCTTTCTCCAAAATTGTTGTTGTTGTCTTCTTGCATTTGATTAGAAATATTTTCCAAACTTTGTGAAACCTCTTCATCACAATTTATTTGTACATCCAAATTGGATTTCTCATTTATATTGGAAGGGGATGGAACAATGCTTGAACTAATTTCATATGGATCGGGACTAGGGGGAAGAGAATAATTATGTTCAAACCAATCTAGTGATTCTTCTTTCATAGGTTCATATTTGACATTAAATTTTAAACAATTCAAATGAAGTCGAATATTAAAATCTCTAACAGACTCATTTTCATTTCGTAGATATTCAATTTCATCACATACCTGACCATTATCATAGCGGTCAAATTTACAAACGAAAATTGTAACAAATTGATCCCAGCTGTGAATTGAGGCAACCGGAAGAGTTCTACACCAGTTTCTTGCTTCTGCCGCAAATGTGAGAGTAAAAATTCTGCATAATATACCTTCATCAATTCCTGGAAAATCATAATTTGAAACATTTTGAATAAATTGAAGGACATGAGTAAAAGCAGAAGAATTTCTCTTACCATTGAATTTTACCTGAGACAAGAGTCTTACCACTTCGGGTGGAGTATTGGAAGATGCACGTCCATGGATACAACTCCAAATTGGAAGTTTAAAAGGAGCCATCGTGATTAAATAAAATGTTAAAATTGAAAAGACTCCAACAGACAACAAGCTTTAGGCCCTCATTCTAGCGCCAAAAATGTTGAAGCCTTGAAAATGGCTGCTACGACATTGGGGGATAACCACCCGGTCCGGACCTTAATACAGTTCCTTTTCCATTTATGATAGTGGCTCCGACTGGTTTAACTAGGTCCAGTTACCTTTTCCCTATCGCTATTGGTTTATGATGTGTCCTTAACTACCAATAGACAGGGATATCAGATCAATTCTTCTTGTTGATCAAGCAAGAGAATGACCCTTAAGCTGATTTGGGTTCAGCCAAACCACAACTAAGATTTTGCCTCTTTGAAAAGAGGACTTAAAAGAATGTAAATTTAATCTAATTGCAAACTTATTCTATAATGCAAGCAAAAAGAAACTAATCTAAATTCTATCTCAATTAGGTAGATGAAAATCTAACCCAACTAAGAGCAAGATGATTAAATAATGAGAATTAAAATATGTCTGGTTTTAAATTAATATTAAGCTAACGAAGAAATTCAATTAGCTCACATTTGTGAGTACCAAAACACATTATATTGAGACCATTTGACTAAACTAATTAATCAACAACACTCCGGAAGAAATTCACAAAAATTGATGTCGATTATCGTATTAGTCAAACTAATAATTAAACGATAACATGTGGAAGAAATTCACAACACATTTCTATTTAATAAATCAATGTTATAAGACAGATTTATGAGTAATGGTTACTCAGAAATCAGAGTTTAATTCATAAGAGCAGAGATACATAACAATTTGAGACAAATTATCCATATCAACAGAAATGCCAAAACATGAATAAAATGAAACAACAATTTTATTAAAATAAAAATGAAACTGGTATTTGATACAGAAATGCCAAAAATATCAGTTAATTGAATCTGCTTCTCTGATCCTGGTCTCTAACAGTACTTTACATTACTTGAATTTCTGCTTTCAAGACTAGAGCTGCAGAAATGCAAACTCTGCCCATCATGCATAATTCAAGATATAAAGAATAAGCCCTCATTAATGTTCAGATCTGAAGTTTTTCTCTCCTCCCCATCTACAACTCTAAATTCCTATAACATAAATGCTTTTAGAAGTCTGGAATTGCAGAGGAGAGCAACCCCTATTACATTCTGCAATCTCATATTTATAATATTTGCAAAGGAATTCTTAAGATGAAAGTTTGTTGAAGAGAAATCTGCCCAATCCAATTTTATTTGCTCAAAATTCCCATCTTTAATTGCTGGAGCATTCTCATTGATTGAGGTCTTTTTTCTCCATATATCTTCTACTGTTTTTCTGCAAAAAGAAATCAAAATGATTTAAAATGTAACAATAAAATCAAAATACCATTTCTTGCATTAAAACAAATCCAATCAAATTTAATTTAAATAAATCATTAAAAATAAAATATAAGCTCTCTATTGATGCCTGGGATGTTTTAATTAACCAAGGATATTATTGACAAATGAATCTGCAATTAGAAGAGGCTTGGACAAATGAAAATGCAGAAAATAAATCAGAAAATTGATTTTGTTTTAGAAATTCGGAGCTTGATCTTCTGCATAATTTTTGACCCAATTAATGACCAGATATATTAGTGGAACCTCCTTATAAATGTTCTCCTTGATTTTATCTTTCCAATTAGCCGTCCTGGGCCTCATTTGGCCAAATAAAACTCATTCTATGGGCCTCCGAAGTTGGTGAGTCAATTCTGGCACAATTCTGGAATTTTCTGTTGTTGGGCTAAAAATCAGCATTTAAATTTAAAAAATTAATCCTAAATCAGAATTCTAAATAACTAATAATTAATTTTAATTTAATTATTAAATATGAACTAAATTAATTAATTAATAAACTATTTATTAATTAATATCTAACTAACTAAAATATTAATTATTTATAAACTAATTAATATAAATAATATTTAAATTTAAATTAAATTAAATTAAATAAATACTAAATAAATAAATAAAAATATATTAAACTTAACTTACCACTCCATTAACTCTACTCATACGTATCATTGAAAAATTTAAAACAAATCATTAAAACTTAAAACTTATGAATTAATCCATGTGAGTTTGTAAAGGTGAGGTGGTGGAGGGTGACGTGAGGTGGGTAGAGGTGGAGGTACGGGAGGCATAAGGAAAAAACAAAAACTTATATTAAAACTTTTTAACACATGTATATTTCCTTATCAAAATATGTGAGTTTGTCAAATGCATTATATAAAAGTTGTTGCGATGTGTTCGTGTACGATATTGCGATGTACGCGTGTACGATGTAAATTTTATTTTATATATATATATATATATATATATATATATATATATATATATATATATATTTTTAATATTAAGTTTTAATTTTAATTAAATTAATTATATTTTATTATAATAATTAATTTAATTAATGTTTAAAATTTAAGGTTAAATATCAGTTTTTTATTTTTTTATTTTGGTTTTATTTTGATGATGTTTAGTTTAGTTATGAAATTTTCTAAACTACAGCCACTTCAAAAATAAATAAAAAGAATAAAAATAACATTTTTAACCCAGACTAGATAAATGATGGGACTTCAACGGAGTGCCATTTTCAAACCAGTTGACCAAATGAGGCGAAACAATCGTCAATGGGAGGCTTATAAAACATCAACTCTAACAAAGCAATCAAAACAAGAATCCAAAGAAAATGAAAAATTAACAAAAGCGTAGGATAATCAGCTAAATAAAATCCTAAAAGGTGCTTAGCCAAAATTTTATAGAAAGGGTCCCCATTATTTGAAGTGAACAAGTCAAAAATGGGGGGGTTGTGTTTTACCACAACACAGCCTCAATCTCTTGCTTAATGGATGTCATCTCGGTTTGGCTCCTTTGGGCAGCTTGCCGGTTTTGCCTTCATGTTTTTGAGCGCCATGGATGAGTGGGACTGATGAGGGGAGGGTTTGATTCTAGCTGTAGGATTTTAGGGAATGAAAGGGTTTATGGGATGACATCTAGGGTTTGGGATAGAAATTAGTGTTTTGGGGATATTTGACTAGGGTTTGGGATAGTGAGATTATGGATTTAGGGCTAGTTGATTAGGGATATGGGAAATGTGGAATGGGTAGATGAGAATGTAAAGAGAGGGAGAAAATGATTGAGGGAATGAAGGAGTGAGGGAGTGAGAAATGGCTAGGAGTGGAATTAGTAGCAAGAAGTACAACTCATAAACCCTATGCAATTATTTTTTGACAAAAAATGCAAGGAGGTAGGGTTTTAATTTTCATCCATTAAATCACAATAAACACCATGAGAAATTCATTCATTGGTCATGGAGGGATGTTAACTTACTTGGGAAATGAAGAATTTTCAATTTTGGAGCTTTTGGAGGAATATTTAAATGGATTTCAGGCTTTTTAGCCCAATGCACCACGCCATCTCAATGCGTCGCGCCAGTTCATTTTTTACACTGCAAAGGGCAGCCCAATGCATCGCGCCATCTCAATGTGTCACGCATTTTTGAAGGATACTTTTGGAGACCTTTATGGTGTCCAAATTGGGAAAAAGATAGCTTGTTGGAAATATTATTGAGTCTACTTTCCAACCCAACTGGAATTTTTCAATTTGGAGTTCATTTGCCCTGTCAGAAATCAAATCTCCCAAGACTGGTCAAAATGTGCAAAATGAGGCTGCCTCAAGGCAGAGTGCTGTTGCAGTCAACGTTTGAAGGTCTTCCTCAACTCCAAATTGAGCTCATGATAGATCATTGGAAAGATATTTGTGTCTAGTTATCATTTGACTCATCAAGCAAGTCAGTTGGCCAACCAAGCTAGGATAAATCTTGATCTTCCCAAGGTCACTTCAGAGGTGCATCAATTCTCCTAAGGCAACTGTATTTTTGACATTTATCTAAAACAATGACACCTGTGTAAAAAGTGAAGGGGATTTTTGTTCCTTGGCCTATGTTGGACAAAAACCTCTTTACCAGACTACCAGATGGAGAAATATGGAAGGTTGGAATGGAGATGCATTATCTGTACAAGGAAGGTCCCAGAATAGAAATAAGAATAAGGTTTCGAGTGGGAGATCTAAATCTCTTGGAAAGTTTGTAAAGGTTTGCTGGAAATGCGGAAAGGAAGGGCACTACAAAAAGGACTGCAGATCTAAAGCTCGTGAGAAAGGAAAGGGATCTGATGATGCTCCTTCTACAGAGGCAAAAACCTCCTCGGATGAAGGTGGGGATGTGTATTTGGCTTCTTCTTCAAATACACATGTATATCTTGAGAAATGGTTGATTGACTTGGGTGCATCCTTTCACTTCACTCCCCACAGGGAGTGGTTCTGCGAGTATGAGAAATATGATGGCAATGATGTCTTCTTAGGTGATGATAGGAAGGCCATAATCATCGGACGTGGAAAAGTCAGGCAAAGCGAAAGTTGGAAGGATTTAAGCATTCTTGGTGTTACGCACATTCCTACATTGGCCAGAAATGCAAGAGACGCAGGAAGATGGATGATGATGCAAGTGTAAAATAGTGTTCGAGAAGATACCTTAAGATGGTATGGGGAGCACTGGTATTAATGCGGGGAGTTTGGATTGGAACTCTATAAAAGCTACAAGGTAGCACTGTGGGTGTAACAATTTTGTGGTTCCTGAAAGTGGAGTGGAAAGCCTAGCTGTCTCTGGAGAAAAGACCATGCTATTGCATCAAAGGCTTGGACATACTGGAGAGAAGGGCCTTCGAATACTTCATAGAAATGGTATGGTAGAAGGTATGTCTAATTTCTCTCTAGATTTCGATTTCTGTGGACATTGTGTATATGGGAAGAAAAATCGGGTGAATTTTCCTTTTGGTGCTAAGAGGGCAAACAAGATATTAGAGCTTGTGCACAGTGATGTGTTTGGACCTGTGTCGGTTCCATCACTGGGTAAGTATGTGTACTATGTTTCATTCATAGATGACTTCTCAAGGAATACATGGATATATTTCTTGAGGAATAAATCTGAATTCTTTGATAGATTTAAAGAATTTAAGGCTCTGTTGGAAAACCAGACAGAGAAGAAGATAAAGGTGCTGAGGACAGATAATGGTGGGGAGTTCTGCAAGAAGGAATTTGAAGAGTTCTTTAAGAAGTGTGGTATAGCACAATAGAAGACTACTCCATACACACCTTAGCAAAATGGAGTTGTAGAAAGAATGAACAGAATGCTGATGGAAAAGACAAGAAGCATGCTCAGTGGTACTGAGTTAGGACAAGAATTCTGGGCAGAGGCAGTGGAGACTGCATGTTACTTGGTTAACAGATCACCTTCATCAGAGTTAGAGGGTAAGACTCCACATGAGGTATGGACTAGTAAGAAACCCTCTCTTTCACATCTGAGGGTATTTGGATGATGCATATGTACATGTTCCAAAGGAGAAAAGGACCAAGTTGGATAATAAATCTTAAAGGTGCATCTTTATTGGGTATAAGGATGGTTTAAAGGGTTAAAAGATTTGGAACCCAGAAACAAGGAAGGTTGTGTACAACCGAGATGTGGTGTTTAGAGAGGTGAAAGATGTTAAACATGAAGTCCTACAAAAGGAACATGAGAAGATAGAGTTTGAGCTAAAGGAGGATGAATTAGACTATACAACAGAAGAAGAATCGGAAGAGGAAGAGCCACAAACTCCAGTTGTGAGAAGATCAGTTCGGGAAAGAAGACAACCAAAAAGGTATAGTCCATCTGCCTTCTATTCAAATTTTGCTTTAACTATAACTGATGATGATGCCAAAACCGTTAGGGAGGCAGTAGACTCAGAGGATGGAAAACTATGGAAGGAGGCCATGGTTGATGAAATGGCATCCTTCCATAAAAATGAGGCATGGTATCTGGTGGAGTTGCTGGATGGAAGGAATCCCATCAGAAGCAAATGGGTGTTTAAGAAGACGATGAATGTAGACGGCAAGGTGGAGAAATACAAAGCTCGGTTTGTAGCAAAAGGTTATTCCCAGGTGCCGGGAATTGATTTTAGTGATATTTTTTCTCCTGTTGCCAAAGTTACTTCTATTAGATTACTTTTATCCATTGTTGTTGCATTTGATTTTGAGGTAGAAGAGATGGATGTGAAGACATAATTTCTTCACAAGGTTCTAGAAGAGGATATATACATGAAACAGCCTAAAGGCTTTATGGTGAAGGGGAAGAAAGAACTAGTATGCAGGTTAAAGAAGTCTCTATATGATTTAAAATATTTAGCAAGGATGTGGTATTAGAAATTTGATACCTATATACAGGGACTTGGCGTCACCAGAAGCAAGGAGGATCAATGTGTTTAATTTAAATTAATTGGTGACTGTGTTATTTATTTGGTCTTGTATGTGGATGATATGTTGTTTATTGGAAATGACAAAGAAATTATCCAAGATTTGAAGACCCAACTGTTCTACAAATTCGACATGAAGGATATTGGTGCTGCAAACTATATTTTGGGCAAGGAAATTAAGAGAGATCAGGCAAAGAGGAAGATCTAGTTAGACCAGAGGAAGTATGTCAAGACTATATTGCAGAGGTTCAATAGGCGAGATAGTAAATCGGTGAATGTTCCTATTCCTGTAGGTGTAAAGTTGTCTATTGAATAGTGTCCCAACACACAAGAAGAAGAGGAGTATATGTCCTATGTTCCATATGCAAGTGCAGTGGGTAGCCTGATGTATGCAATGGTCTGTACTAGACCAGACATTGCACATGCAGTGGGAGTATTGAGCAGGTTTATGTCAAACCCAGGGAAGGAGCATTGGACAGCATTGAAGCGGGTTTTCATATATTTATGTGGCACTAGTGATTATGGCTTGTGCTACCAGGGAAGACCTGGATTGGAAAGAATGTTGGACATTCGTGTATTTGGTGATGCAGAATGGGCGAGAGATCTGGACCAAAGAAGATCTATAGGTGGGTATGTGTTTAGCCTATTTGGAGGCGCAGTCAGTTGGATGAGTAAAAGACAGTCTGTAGTGGCTCTTTCAACTACAGAGGCAGAATACATAGCAGCCACTCATGCAAGCAAGGAAGCAATTTGGTTGTAGAGATTGTGTTCAAGTATGGGGTTGGTACAACAAGCTATAAGGATAGACTGTGATAGCCAAAGTGCAATTCTCTTGGCTAAGAACCCTGCTTATCATTCAAAGAGAAAACACATTGATGTTCAATATCACTTTGTTAGAGATATGGTTGAGGCTAAAAGGGTGTTGCTGGTAAAGGTGGACACTTTGAAGAATGTTGTAGATGCATTGAAGAAGTTTGTAAGCACTCATAAATTCTCTTGGTGTAGAGAAACAATGGGTGTTGCAGAGCTGGGCTAATGACTGAGCTCTCTTGTGGCCTCCTGTGGAAAGCAAACAAAAAGTGGGAGAATGTTGGTTATGTGTTATATTCTTTCCACGACTAATCACGCGCGGAGGGGTCACAAGGGGGGCAGTAGCCCCCCGTGTCGGGGTCGAGGGCAGCGCCCCGAGAAAAATTTTTTGGTCCTTATTTTTCGATGGGCAGATCCACCTATGGTTTTGTGCATGGGTTTGCACATGGTTTTGGAGTACAATGGTTTTCGACCCCTGGTATTTTGTAGATCCGGTCAAGGGAACTACGGTTATGTTCTAATCCAGGTTTAATGGATTAAGGTTTATGTATGCTTCGGCATGTATATATATGTGTTGTAACACTAAAAGAAATATAATGAAAAATCAAGCAGGCCATCCCGATTTGGGATACAGGGGAATATCTCTGTGCTTATTTGTTTTATGTTTTATGCTCTCACTACTGTTATTTTTCTGTCTTTAAGATTCGTTTGTAGATAATTTTTATACAGGGTTAAAGCCTATAATACAAAGGTATCATTGGACCCCAGGTCTACAGAATTTCTGGAGAAGAATGCATAAGGAAAGGAGACATTTAGTGACTTGGATGCCTCATCATCAACTAAAAGTTGATATCAAATTCAAATTCTCTTCTTTGTCACCACCAATCCATAAGTATAGTGCCAAATAGATTCATTAGTTTTGAGTGTCCTTTTATTAAGTTCTAATTATGTAAAACAATTTGAGATATTTGTAAACCAATATTGATATTTTTTCAAGATATTCTAGTTTAGAATTTGTATATATAATTCACTTTTTGAAGTATTATTGTGGAATAAATTGTTTAATATTTCTATAGTCATTTTTGTTGGACTTGAAGGCTTTTGTGTTGAAAATTTTGAGTAGCAGACTGGATCGAATCAATTAGCATCATATTTCAGGATTCATGTGATGAGTTATTGAAGTGAAGTATTTTCTACTTGTCATTGTTTATCTTCTTTGTTTCATGCATCCATTATGTGTTCTAAATTTGAATGAATAAACAAGAGTATTAATTCAGGATTTGTTAAAATCACCCTGTCTTTACTGTTTATCATTTCCATGTTTTCTGCTAATTTCCAGAGTAGGGAACCCTTAATTTCTCCCTCTTTCGTTTGACCTCTGGCTACTAATTCTATTTTCCAGATCAAAGAACCCTTCATTTCTCTTTATCCTGATCAAATCACTTCGCCAAAAAACCTTCCAATATCTTCAAAGGCTTATCTATCTTGCCCTGAAAACATTTGACTTTTTGACCTTGATCCTAGTTCTTTCCGCTTGACTTTTGACTCCTTAGCCCAATCGACAATCAGATTTCCGACTATCCATCTCATTAATTGATTTTTCCCACCAAACCAAACCAAATCAAAACCAAATTGCACAATCATAACTATCCTAATATCTTATAATCAAAACAAAGTTAAATCTTACAAAGAGAGCCCTCTTTGAACCCTAGGAAGGCTAGATCATAGAGTTTAAAAGTTGGTATGTGGTTACCTCGATGAGATCTTTCTTTAACCTTGATAAATTACTGAGTGATAACATAATGGAGACTCCACTGGGGAAGACTAACATTTTCTTCAGAAATATTTTATAGGCTCAGATCTGATCTATGATGGTGGACATTGATCAGACACACAAAGGTTAAAATCATCCACCTAGCAACTCCAAATAAATTTTAAAAATAAAATCTAAGACTCCACTGGTAGAAGGATCTAGCTTGGATGTATAGATACAATGGCCCTTCTTTATGACTGATTTAGAAGATGAACCCAAGAATACAACATAGGTATGCTCCCATGAGCAGAGATCACATACCTGGATTTCCACACAAACTACCAAAGGTAAATTGGGACAAAAATATTCATATATTTCAAGATGAGAATATTGATGATCATTTGTTACATGTCATTAAATTTCATATACACTCATGGAGATTGAAGGGTGATTGGCATGAGGATTGCCAAACATTTCATGGTAACCTTAGAAGGACAAGCAAGGGAATGGTATGAAGCTCTCAAACCTGCTAGTTTATTTTCTTTAAAGGATTTTCACAAGGTATTTTATGAGCATTACGAAGAAGATTTTCCATCTTTATCATTAGCTGAAAATTATTGTAATCAAGTTGAATATTTCATACATTACCTTAAAAATATTAATGAATATTTAGGAAATTGGCATCCTGAAGATTTATTAGTAGCAGACAATAACTTTCATTCTCAAGTTAAGTGTCATGATAATCAAGAGGAGTTAATCAAAGAAGAAATAGATTAGGAGATGAATCAAGATCCACAAAGCCCCTATGTAGTAAAAAATGATGTTTCATATAATGTTTTGAATGAAGTTAAAGAAAATATTCAACAACATGATCAGTTTTTACATAAGAGAAAAAACAATTGTTATTCAAATCTAAGAATTCAAAGATTCCCACCCCCCCTCATCGAAGAAGAAATCAATTTTCTTCTAAACATGCAAACATCCTCAAAATATTTACATAATGAAGAAATTGTTTCTACTTATTCTAATGTTGATGTACGTACTAAAATTTTTATCCATGAAGAGACAGAAGAACAGGTTGATGCTCATGTTTTTCTACCTTCTCAAAAAGACCCATTGCCTGATAGTACTCCTATTTAGCAAAATGATGACCTTCAAATATAATGCAACCAATCTAATCAAGATATATCAGGATTGCTGGAAAAGAAATCTGCTGATCTAATGTGTATGATTGATGACATTCCTTATTTTGAAGATTTGCCTAAGTATGACTAGTATGATGACAATTATGTTCTCCAAATTCAAGCTAACTTCACAGAGAAATCACTAGCTAGTTTGTGGGATGAGGAAGTTTAGTTTTAGCAACTCATATACAATGATCAGACAATACAGATCAAATATGGGAGTGAAGAAGAAAGTTTAGAAATTTTGAAAGAAAGTTCTATACCATTATGCTATAAATAATTTCAGTTTTTAAAGGATGAACAACCCCTAGAAATCTATGAAGTTCCATTAAAACCCATATATAAATTGTAGCAATCTTTCAAATTTTTTCATGATAAAATAGTTGATGTGATGAATGATAAATGCAATCAAAATATTTCTCCATCAACTAACTATAAGCTTCAGTATCAAGATGATAAAAGTTTCCGCAGACATGCATGTCCATCAGTAGAAATATCATCACAAAGCTTATATGAAAATATGAAATTATCTCAGAACAATCATAGGTTGATTTTGCAAGGAAATAAATTTAAAAATGACAATTTAGTCTCATGAAATGGAGACCATTCAAAACAGAGTTACAGTTCCTTGGATCAGTTGAACATTTATACATATACCTCAGAAGATCCCGTTGTACAATTTCTAGAGTCAACAAAGGAAATCAAGTATTTCCTTATTCTCTCATTTGTTGACAAATTTCTAATAGGTTGTAGAATTATAGTTTTGATAATCAACAATCAAATGTAGCAAAATCTATCAAAGTACATAATTCTTGAATGGTTGCATTGGCTATTTCATTTTACTTAACCAAAAGTTGGACAGCTGATTAGAGTAAGTAGGTAGGATTTCAACTTATTCATTTTTTAGTTTTCAGCTAGTTTGAAATAATTCATTAAGATTTGAAAGCCAAGGAAAAGGCCATAAAATATTGATGATGTAGTAGTTTGGTTTGAAAGTTGCACCACTTTTTAGTCTCAGATCATATTTTAGTTTGCAGAAAAGGTGTAAATTCAATTCAAGAGTTTTCAATCACAACATATGCATGTTTGGGATTAGCCCAATGGATACAACTACTAGTCGATGGTGTTCTTGACATCTCACAAGGAGATGCCATCCCCATGTGGAGCCACTGTTAGGGTCCTATAATAATAGGATTCATAATTTTTGAATTGACTTTGATAGTCTTGTAAATATGTACATACCTTAATTTTTGCAAGTTGTTTTCCCATATTTGAAAATAATAAAAAAATGAAAAGAGGATCACAAATTATTAAAATAAAGATCAAAGGACTTAGAAAAAATAGACCCCAAAAGAAAAAGATATAAAAATAAGACCTGAAAGTGAGCAAGTCAAAATGCCACTACTATATACTTTTACTGCAAGAATAATCATTATGTGCAGATTGTTCAAAATGCCATAATCCATGATCAGTTAAATAGTTTAATTTTAACTTTTCATGCTTTGAATTTCATGTTTTAGATAGAGAATAAAGATATGTCAAACAATTTAAACTTGACAAATCAATAGATAGTTAGAGAATAAATGCGGAGATCAATAGTTTAATCTAAGCCATCAGATGAAATAAGGTTAGACTTAGATAGATTTATGCTTTGAAAGAAAAATGGATTTAGGGTTGTGAGCTTAAATGCACCCATGCAAATGAATTAAAAAATGTTAGAATAATGATGGGTAGGTAGAAATTAGTTGTGAAAGGCATGTAATAAAGCATCATCAGGCAATAATAACTAATTTCCCCTCCCCCACAATCATCCAATATTCTAAACCTTCAGTTAAAGAGGCTCAAATCATTTCTCTGACTTCTGTTGGGACCGGATCCAAGGCTTAGTAACTGATTGGTTAAAAATATTGGATTCCATACATGAAAACCCATTTCATCAGCATATTCACCCTTTTCCAAGAAATACAATCTCTTTTCCTAAGTAAAACACCTTTTTTTTATTAGAAAAGTAAACCCTGCGCCCCCCCCCCCACTTGGCTAATTTCATTTTCATTCAAAAAACACTCAAAAACCCATAAAATGCATTTTATCCTAAGTCTATGTGTAAAAAATAAAAATGGGACAAACTATGATTTATTGCCTATTTTTACACTTTACCTAGTTTTAAATTATATATTCTTATTCATTTCATACATTACATCTTCATTTCATATTAATTACTAACCTAAAGTGTTAAATCCCTATATTAAATCCCTCCCGTATATATTATTAAATCCATTATATATAAATAACCCCCAAAACCCATTTAGTTAAAGTTTAAGCCTATGTTTATATTATCCCACATGGTGAAAAAAAAACCTCCCCTTTCCCATAAGGTTTAAACATATACATATATTAATATTCCACCCCTATGGTATTGAAACACTTGCTAAAAGGTTTTATATCATATAATATATACCCACACCTGTGATTGAAACATTTGTTAATGTTTTAATTGAAACACATATGACTTTACACCTCTGCCAATCATATAAAATAAAGTTTTAACTTTATAAATGTATATTTATAAAGGTTCAAAACCATCCAGCCATATTATTAAAACCCTGGACCCACTCCAAATCCCAATGCAGCTTCCAAATTAAATCATGACCATTCGCAATCGAACTTCCCCATCCAATGATCAAAATCCAATATCGCAAATAAAGTTGCGCGACCTTAACTATTTCATTTCTACGCGAAATAGGTTGTTTTAGACTTTCCTCCTTCCTCTACGTGGCTTTAGATCATTGGATCGCATCTGATACAACTAAAACTACTTACCACTTTAAACCAATACGATAACCACTTGTGGTTTTTCGCCTTTGAAGCATGAAAACCACCAGTTTACTTGATATGACTGCCATTTAATGCCGATTTTGTCTAAACCATAAAACCCCATATGCACCAGTAAAGCCATTTTTTTCATTTTCAGTGCGTTTATCCATCCCAACTGAAGAAAAAAAGCTCCTAGTACACTGTTTTATGCCCAGAGTACCTAAAAATATCCATTGCAGCTGCTATTAAAACCGCTTAAAGCTTCTATTTTACTTCCAAAGACTTCAACAACCCTTAGAAAACCTCCCCTGTCCTAGATAAACCCTCCCTGCAGCCAAGGTTTCATTAACAATTTTTTTGTTTTGCAGGTTATTGGCAAAAGAATAATTTGGATAAACAGCTTAATACTAGTTAAAGACCTATTTACTCAAAAAAATCACAAGGAAATCAGTTCGAATTGTTTTCCTAAAAACAAGAAGATTTCATACAGTAGTAGAGAAGAATGAAGAAATTTACACAAGTGGTCAAAACAGAGGATGAAACATTTCCATTAGTAATTCTCCAGGACATATTTTACTCACTCTTACTGTAAAAGGTAAAAGTGAAAAGGTAACAGAGAAGTCAAGGTGAAGCAATAAAATTAAATATAGAGGCAATAATAGTTAAACAGAGATGAAAATACTTTCACCAACAACAATGAAGTTTATCCAAAGTGAAAGTAAAAACAATTAAAAGAACAAAAAGGTTAAAAGATGAAAACAGAGAAAGAAGGGACATTTTTGCAAAAAATTTATGTTTAAGTAATTGTGTTGCAGAAACTATTGTGACCAATCCAAGATGAATTTTGAAAAACTGAAGGAGGTCTATGTTCCTAAGTTTTCCAACTACAAAAAAATCTCTCACTTTTCTAACAGCCATTATGGGTTTGGAAATATTAAACACTATTTGAAAGCACTTTTTACAGAAAATTCCTGTTAAGTCATCATTTTGCAGAGAAGATTGTGACCAATCAGAAATACATCTTACAAAAATTAAGGAGGTCTCTATTTTGGACAGATATTACAGAATGAGAGATACATGCACATAGTTACAGCCTATGTTTCAGAATGTGCAAAGCTCTGTTTTACACATCGTTTTGTAGAGCCTATTGTGAATAGTTGGAGCAGAATTTTAGGGAACTGAGAGAGGTTTATCTCAACAACATAATTATATACAATAAACACTTTCAATTTTTACATGACTATTTCGGATTGAGATATACAAAGGTATCATTGGACCCCAATGTTAAATAATTTTTGGAGCAGAATGCACAAAGAAAGGAGATATTTATTGACTTGGATGCCTCATCATCAACTAAGAGTTCATATCAAATTCGAATTCTCTTCTTTGTCACCATCAATCCATAATTATAGTGCCAAATAGATTCATTAGTTTTGAGTGTCCTTTTATTAAGTTCTATTTATGTAAAATAGTTTGAGATATTTGTAAACCAATCTTGATATTTTTTCAAGATATTCTAATTTAGAATTTGTATAAATACTTCACTCTTTGAAGTATTATTGTGGAATAAATTGTTGAAGATTTCTATAGTCATTTTTATTGGATTTGAAGGCTTTTGTATTGAAAATTTCGAGTAGCAGACTAGATTGTATCAATTAGCATCACATTTTAGGATCCATGTGATGAGCTATTGAAGTGAAATATTTTCTACTTGTCATTGTTTATCTTCTTTATTTCATGCATCCATTATGTGTTCTAAATTTGAATGAATAAACAAGAGTATTACTTCAGGATTTGTTAAAATCACCCTGTCTTTACTGTTTATCATTTCCATGTTTTCTGCTGATTTCCAAAGTAGGGAACCCTTAATTGCTCCCTCTTTCATTTGACTCTGCCTGTCAAACCAGGAGGTAACTCTGCAAATTAGAATATGTATTAGATGAAGAATGTGCATGTATTTATATATGGAGTTGATGCTATTGGGATTCATCTCCCAATGACTCTTGGCCTTCCTTATTTCCTAATATTATTTAATATAAAATATTAAATATCTTCACCCAACCCTTAGGATTAGGTGTCAATATTCCCCCCTTTAATCTGAAGGGATGTTGATGAACCCAAGCATCGATCTGAACTTTTCAAACTTTTCTCTTCCAAGTGCTTTGGTGAAGATGTTAGCAATTTGCTCATTTGTGGAACAATGATGTAGATGGATGGTTTTGTCCTGAACATGATGTCGAATTAGATGATATTTTGTATTAATGTGCTTTGTTCAATCATGGAACTTTGGATTCTTGGCCAACTTTATTGCAGAAGTGTTGTCAATCATGAGTGGTGTTGAATACGTTTGTTTCATCTGCAAATATTCTAGGATTTTTCTGAGCCACACAATTTCCTTTGTTGCTTCAGCTGCTGCCACATATTCTGCCTCAGTCGTGGAATCTACTGGAACTGACTGTTTGTGTGATCTCCATGAGATAGCTCCTGATCCAAGACTCATGGTGTAACCTATAGTAGACACCCTTTGTTTCTTTGTCCCCATCCAAGTCCGAATCAGAGTATCCAATCAAGTTGAAGTCACCTACCTGTGTATATTTGAGTTCAAAGTCTTGAGTCCCCTTCAAGTACCTTAACACTCTTTTTGTAACAGACCAATTTCCTTCACAAGGTCTCTGCATAAACCTTGAGAGGATTCCAACAGCAAATGAAATGTCAGGTCTGGTGGTGGTCAGGTAGATAAGACTTCCTATAAGCTGTCTATACTTAGTTGCATCCTCGAATTCCTTCCCTTCAATGGATGTGAGCTTCAAGTTTTGTTCCATTGGAGTGGTTAAGGGATTGCATTCATCCATGCCAAACTTGTTCAAAAGATCTCTAATGTACTTCTTTTGAGAAAGAAATATAAATTTAGGATGTTGAATTACTTCAATACCCAGATAGTAATGAACATGACCCAAATCAGTGATTTCAAAACCTTTCTTCAATTCTTTCTTCATGGATGCAATATAGCTCTCATTGTTCTCTGTTATCAAAATATCATCTACATACACCACAAGATATACAACTGTTTTTCCAAATTTCTTAACAAACAAGGTTGCATCATCAAGATCAAAAGAATGAATATGAGCCAATATGAGTTTGTGCATCATTTTCAATCCATGCATGAAAATTCTTGAATGTTTGAAAATCATTAGACTTGTTCTTCAATAAGTAAATCCAACACATTCTGGTGTAGTCATCAATAAATGTCATCATATATTTATTTCCATTTGCAAAAGCAATAGGCATAGGGCCACATAAATCTGAATGAACAAGCTCAAGGTTTCTATGTGTTTTGGAGTGTGAATCATGAAATGGTTGTTTGCTATGATTTCCTAGAATACAAGCATTCCATTCCTTAGGTTTTCTAGAAATTGTAGGCAGTCCATTAACAACATTTTTCTTCAACAAACGAAGCCTTTCATAGTTTAAGTGTCCAAATCTAGCATGCCATAAAAGACTTGATGGGAATGTACCTTCATCATGATGTGAACTGAATGAAAAGTTTTGAGCATGAGCAGATGAACCTTTCAGCTTCAAGAGTCTTCCTTCTGCTATTCCCTCCATGACAAGTAAGTGATCTGATGTTTTTCTGACCTTTGCCTTGCCATCAAACAAGTGAATGGAGTGTCCTTGCTGGCGGATTTGGACCAGGGACAACAAGTTTCTCCTTAAATTAGGGAGGTATAGAACCTCATGTAGAATATGATCTGGAAGTCCAGGTAGTTTAAGCCTAACTGTGCCAAGCCCTGATGGCTTGAGTTTGGATTTATCTTCGAAATATACTGCTCCATCAACTTTTTGAGTAAATTCTTCAAAAAAATATTTTCTAAATGTCATGTGACATGTTGCTTTTGAATCTAGCAACCAATCATCTCTCCATGAAGTAAATGAAACATCAAACAAGTCTTCAGTTACTCCATTGTTACAATGTGCTAGAATATAATGAGCGGATTCAGGTGCTTTACCTTTGTCTTTGTAATTAGTTTTACCTTTTTCTTGATTTATTTTCTGTTCAATTTTATCCCAAGGTGTCCTGCATTTGGATGCATCATGTCCATATTTATTGCAATGTGTTCAATGAAGATCGGATTTGTCAGATTGTCTGCCCCCCCTTTCTCTGAAGTTTCTTCTTCCTCTTCCTCTTATGCCACCTCTTCCTTTGGAAGAATCTGGAGCATGACTCTTTTCTCTATGTGCACAGTATGCAGCCTCTTCAGAAGACAAAGGGACTGTCATCTTCTCGAAAGCTTTCTCTCTTTCTACAAACTTTTTCTCAAGGGTCTCAAAGGTGATATGCTCAAGGTTTCCACTTGCTTTTAGTGACTCAAGATAATGTGAGTAAGTTGGATATAATGCCTTAACATATGCTATGAGAGATATGTCAATTTTTACACCAGTGCTGTCAATATCATGCATGATAGATCTTACTTCTGAAGCTAAAGCAAGGGGATCATCACTCTTCATTTCAAGACTGAACAACTTAATCATCAATTGAACAATTTCTAGTTCTGAATGTGAGTCATAGAGTTCTTTTAACTTGCTGAAGGCTTCATAGGCATTTGAAAATGATGAAATATGGCGACTTACCTCTTCATTTACGGAGGCTGCAGTGAAGGCATAGGCCTTGCAGTTCTTGTTTTCCCAAATGGCGAGCTCCTTGTCTGAAGTGGGCTTTGCTGGTGGATTTCCTTCTTGTCCTTCACAGATTCCTTTCCACAACTCATTAAAAATGAGAGTGTGCTTGATTTTCCGAGACCATTCAAGATAGTTCTCTTTGCTGGAGAGAACCACCCCTACAATAGATATGAGAGAATGCATTCTTCTGAAGGGAAAAAATAATTACTGTGCTGGGAAAATTTCTTTTGAGGGGAAAAAATTTTGCTAGAAAAATCTTCAATTCTGGAAATATACTCAATTCTGAAAAAATATATATATATATATATTTTGTTTTGGGAAAAAATGTGTGGGTGGTATTATGAATGATGGAGTGATTTTGAGTGCGGTGGTATTATATATGAATGAATGGTATTACAAGGGAGGTGGTGGTATTATATATGAGTGAATGTGGCCAGCGTATTGAATATGTGGGGGAGCGGTATTATACATTTGGGGAGGCGGTATTATAAATGTGGGGAGGTAATGTAGACAACGTATTGGATATGTGGGGGAGCAGTATTATAAATATGGGGAGGCGGTATTATAAATGTGGGGAGGTAATTTAGACAGCGTATTGGATATGTGGGGGAGCGGTATTATAAATTTGGGGAGGCGGTATTATAAATGTGGGAGAGGGACGATATTTTAACAGTGGAGCCGAGCTTATAATAGCGTAGCGGAGCTATATTGTAGCGGAGGTTTATTTAAAAATAGCAGACCATTCTGTTACGTAGGGAGTCAGTAAGTAGTTAGGGAGTCAGGCGGGGAGAGAAGGGTTGGGTAGGGAGTCGGGCAGAGAGGGAAGGGAGTCAGGCGGGGAGGGAAAAGGGTGTGGTAGGGAGTGGGGCGGATTGGGAAGGGATTCGGGCGGGGAGGGAAAAGGATGTGTGCAGGGGTGATTTGAGAGGGGGATGAGAGAGGGGCCACGGGTGGAGTTTAGAATTTGAGTGATGGGGAGGTAAGCACAGGGGGTGTGCGGTGAGGGCGAGGGGAGGGCCGTGAGGTAACAATGAAAAGTGAGGGGGTATGGGGGAGCAAACAGGGAAGAGGTTCCGTGCGATGAATGTAAGAGCAATGAAGAGGCCGAGAGGCCTTTTAAAAATCTGGAGTTGCAGGATTCTAATCACTGCAAAATTTTGGAGCTGCAACTTGCAGAATTGCAAGAACTACAAATTTCAGAATTGCAGAATCTTCATAAGATGCAAACAAATGATTCAGAACTGTGCAAAATTTGCAGAGATATTTAAAAAAAATGTAGAATTGCAGTATATAAATTTAGAATGGAATCAATCTAATGGAGCAGCAAAAACTAGACATAAAACTAACTGAGCAAAAGACTGTTAGCAGAAATGAGGGAGTTACACCACAGGAAAAAATGCCAATAGTGGGACTGGATCTAATACCATGTCAAACCAGGAGGTAACTCCGCAAATCAGAATATGTATTAGATGAAGAATGTGCATTTATTTATACATGGAGGTGAGGCTATTGGGATTCATCTCCCAATGAATCTTGGCCTTCCTTATTTCCTAATATTATATAATATACAATATTAAATATCTTCACCCAACCCTTAGGATTAGGTGTCAACACTGCCTACTACTTCTCTTTTTCAGATCAAAGAACCCTTCATTTCTCTTTATCCCGATCAAAACACTTCACCAAACATCCTTCCAAGATCTTCAAAGGCTTATCTATCTTGCCCTGAAAACATTTGACTTTTTGACCTTGATCCTAGTTCTGTCTACTTGACTTTTGACTCCTTAGCCCAATGGACAATCAGATTTCCCACTATCCATCTCATTAAGTGATTTTTCCCACCAAACCAAACCAAATCAAAACCAAATTGCACAATCATAACTAGCCTAATATCTTATAATCAAAAAAAAGTTAAATCTTACAGAGAGAGCCCTCTCTGAACCCTAGGAAGGCTAGATCCTAGAGTTTAAAAGTTGGTCTGTGGTTACCTCAGTGAGTTCTTTCTTTAACCTTGAAAAATTACTGAGTGATAACAGGTGTGACCATTTTTTTCCCATGTACAACTCCATAATCCCCTTGTTCCTTTGTTCCTATAGTTACAACATCATCCCCATCCCCTTTGTGCTATGATATTTTTAAATATCCGCCTTTATGCTATGATATTTCTGAATATCCCCCTTTGTGTTTTGGATGATCAAACTTGCACTTGGCACCATACTTGCAAATACCTCTCTTGACAAGAAACATAGATCCACAACAAGAAATCAAGTAAACCAACAATTCCAAAAGAGAAAGTATAGTATGATTAGAAATAACTGTAGAACATGAAAACAAAAAAATAATCACCGAGTATCTTACAATGGACTCAGGCTCTCCAGGCCTCTTTGGTAGTGAAACAACAACAGGTTTGACCTACAAAAAGCAAGAGCATATAAATTCAAGGACTGATTACATATCATATTAAATGGAAGACAAAAAATAATGAATGAAAACATAGACTAACTTCAGTACCTCACTTCCATCAACATTCTCCTCTAATTTTAAGGTTTCCAACCTATATTTGGATGGTGGAACTTGCATTTTGAACTAAATTTATAGCTGCTAGTTTTCATATAGTATTGAGTCAATAATATGAAAATAAGCAACCCAAGAAAAATATAAATTAAACAACATTTAAAGAAATCAAACGTTACAAACAAAAGTTAAATTATAAGAATATCACAAGGATGCCAGCTAAGACAAAAAAAAAAAATTCTTCGTTGAACTTATAGGACACTTAGGCTTGCCTGGCCTCTCCGGTGGGGACTCACTTATTGTGGAAATAGATAGAACCTAGAGCCACATAAAATATGTAAAATTATTGGTCCCATCAAATTTAATCATGTATTATAAAATGAAACAACCTTGTTGTCAAACTTACAGGATTGGATATATTTAATCAAAAGCTACAACAAACTGATAACTTACTTGAGCATTCTTTAGATTCAACTTTACAATAAACCTGTATATACCCAAAATAAAGTTCATCTAATAACACTGCAAGTAGTAGTTCAATATGGGGCTAGAAAAAACAATCAATGCTACAAATCTGTAGGGGGGGAAGAGTAGAGACAACAAGACAAAATAGTTGCAAGGCTATTATTCTTGCTACAATCTGAATGTCAAGGGTGAAAACCCAATTACGTAAGGATGGTAAGATTCATACCATATGTGAGAATTACAATTAAGCCCATCATTTGGAATTTTGTTTTCTAAAGGAATAAATGTTTCATAGAAAAAAATTACTGCCTATTACAACTGAAATGTGCTATCTAAAGCATAAGTTCAGACACACTATTTAGGTGCGGATAATCCTAATACCATCATATAAAAAATTAATAGCATATTAAAATTTGCAAGTGGTAATCAATTTCCACAACACAACCCACAGTGCACTAATAATATATCACATTAATAAGTTTTATAGACTGGAAGACAAAAGTCTATTTACTTCAAAAACACAAATGTGTAATCAAGTGTGCTTATCTTTACTATCTTAATTTTGATGCTAATTAGATTGGCATACACACAAACAATAACAATTACTACAATAAAAATTCAAACATATAATTGTTGTGATAGCCAAGGATGTGCCAATTTTGTCAATTTAATCTAGTCGAGGTGAAACAAATTACTCCCTAATACAACTAGGTTGTACTATCTAAGCATAATATAAGACACGCTATTTAGGGGAAAATAATCTTGATGCCTTGATATAAACAAATAATAACATATTAATACTTGCACACAATAAATAATTTCCACACAACCCAAAGTCCACTTATAACATATCACATTAATATTTACCACACTGGAAGACAAATGTCAATTTATTTCTTAAAAAAATAGATGCATAATCAAGTTTTCTTATTCTTATTATCTACATTTTGGGGTTAATTGGATTGACACACACACACAAAAAATATCAAATACTATAATAGAACTTTGATCATGTAATTCAAAAGTGTTGTGATAGCCAAGGATCTACTAATTGTTTTAATTTGATCTAGTCCAGATAGTTTGGAGGAGTGTTATCCTCAAAGTGACCTTAGCAAGTATATTTTTCAACAATTTTGATCCGTGTTGTTGACCTTGAATTTTTATCTTTGTGTTTGTTCCTATAGAACCTACCTCTCACATACCTTGGAGCTTCACATACAACACTTGAGCAATCAAACTTGAGAAACTTGGAACACTGTGTTGGAAAAACTAGCCTAGATCCATCTTAACTCTAGATCTACCAAGTGCCATGAGGGATCAGATGTCTTGAGATGAAAACTTCCTTTAAAGTGAAAAGAGATTTGATCCCTCTCAACCCTTGGTATATCTAGAGTTAAGATGGATCTATGTTGGTTTAATTTTTCCCTTTAAATAAGTTATATTCCACATGAATACCATGTGTCAATAGACTTAATACTATGGTTTCCCAGAAACCTCGAGCTCAAAAACCTAGTAACTTGAACACATCAACTTTTCCTAACAAAAATTAATAAAAAATAATAAAAATGATGTAGAATTTCTATTTCTATTTCTATTTTTATTTATTTTTCCCGAGTCAAAATGTTTACAAGACATTATATCATCTCTTCCATACTAGTTTGGAAAGCTCCTCTCAACACAATCAAACTCATCTATGAGTGGAAATTGTTTGGATAGGATTGAACGTCCTAATATGGTAAGTAATTTATTTATCACATTGAAAATTACATGGGAAAAGAGTAGAATAAATAAATTTGTTTTGGTTGAGTATATAAGAACACAACTCATACAAACAATCAATAATAGAAGTTGGAGATTAAATAAGAATAGTAATACAAGCACACATTCAATCATGAGACAAATATCTCCATTTAAAAGTGTAACGTATCTGTGTTTCTCAATTATAGATAAATCCACCCTTTCTTTTGTTTCTGAATAAAAAAATATTGAATACAATATATGCAAGACAGGTCATAAAACTACACATAATCCATAACAATGGGGAAGACGTGGATGGTTAGAAAAATACGTGTGATTGAAGATATTGGACAATATGCAATTTCTTTCGATCAAAAAATGAGGGATTTTATTAAAAATGGTACATACTGTCAAGGGAGAATTATATACTATAATCGAAAGTAACTTGTATAATATTATATGTGAAAACTTTATAACATTATATTCTAAGAGAAAAAAAGCTACTGTAAGTACTAAGCTACAACTCAATACAATTAAATAGCATTACAGAGTTAACAATCACCTCTTTCCAGTTTGGAATTCCACCATTTGTAACCCAAAGGGGTATGATCAAACCTACCGTCAGCTCCAAATTTACAGGTTCTTGTCATCATATACTGAATACAATCCCTTTCTCCGGGTCATTGAGGATAAATGGGAAAATAAATTGAACCATCCAATGTAGGGCACTTGGCCAATGCATTAAAAAATGAAAGAGCTTCACTTCACCCAAATGTGTTATGAGTTCCCATAATATTTTGTGAAACTATAAGGAGTAGAGAGAATATAACATAATCTTTGATGGTACCTAGTTTAACCAACTGGAATTCTAGGCTGAATTCTTCAATAGAAAAAGGCACATTCATGGTTCCAATCACATTTTTATGTTGAGTATAGACTCCTCTTCCTTTGTCTATCATGGAATAAGGAGCATACCTCTATTCTTCAAAGTGTACGACTACCTCAGGTTCAAAGGACTTGCAAGCCTCTACAAGGAAATTAAAATCACAAACATCTCCCTCAAAGAAGTCAAACTATTTGCCAAAGACTTGCTTCCATCTCTTCATTATCTTCTGAATTGAGACAACGAGATTTAGAGAGTTGATCCCAAGCTGCTAGTCAAAAAACCTATAGGCAAGGCTATCAACAGTGGAAACTTGGTATCCTCTGTTTGAGAGATGCAATTTTTTTTCCCATCCATAGTAACCATCCCCTCCTACAACCATTACTTTATTCCCTTTACCTCCCCCTTCCATGGTAGATGATGTTTTCTTCACTTATTTCTCCTTCACAACACCAATTCTTAGGGAAAATCTGGCAACATTTCTTCTATTGCACTGTCTTTTTAACAAAGATAAAGATACAAACCCACCACATACAAACAAGGCATCTTTCTTCCAAAATGAAATATAATTCGACCCTCTTCTAAAAGATATTGCATTAGCAGGCATGAGGATATTTCTAGTAGAATCCAAATGAGGCTTAATGCAAGCCATTGAATCGAAGCAAGAAGAAGTTAATTTCATTGTTGGCATGGATTCACAGTTGAAAGCTAGTGTGTACCTAAAGTACATAAATAAAATATAATCACACTCATTTTATACAAAATATCTACATGACAGAGGTGTATATGATTATTTGGAGCCATACTGGTCCTCCATATATGGTTATTTTAAGTAATCTGGAATAAACCAAAAGATTTCCCCCTGACCTGATAAAGAAGATTTGAAAGAAAATTGAGACCTAAAGATTACCAAATGAATGAAAAATGATAAAAAAATGGTTTGTCTCCAGGGAAGTTGAACATCAACTACTCATAACTGCAATTTCTAACATAAATATTCACCAGAGCGTTCACTCTAGAAAATGTTGAATTAATATTTTAAAAATTGCATGCCAAGTAAAAAAAATTATAACCTATCCCTGTGAAAAATATAAAAAACCTAGCTAATAATATTACCGGCGAAGAAAACCCGAAGAAGATTTTTCCGTATTGAAGGAAAATGAGGTCCGCCTACAATCACTTACAAGCAGGAATCCAGGTTAATAGAGGAATATGTGTTTCTATCGAAATATGATAGAGTTAGAAACCATATAGGGAAAGTGATACTCTAGTAATATCAGGAATGGATGTTCAGTAACAGGAAAGGGATGAAGTTGATGCAACACAATATGAGGAAGTGAAACTTCCCTTACCAGCACAAAACAAAGAAAAATGAGGAGGAAAATTTTCGTAAAAGAAATAAATTAAATTTTATAAAATATAATTCGTAAAGTTAAATTATTGTAAAGTTTGTAAAAAAGAGAATGGTTGAACATGAATAATAGCTATTCAAACAAAAAATTGAATGCAAGGATAATAAACGTATTATATTAATTAATTAGCTTATATCCATTTTAACTCTGTATTTACCAAGTGTTGAGAGGGATCAAGTATATTTTCACCCTAAAAAGGTTTTCACTTTGAGATATTTGATCCCTCTAGGCTCTTGGTAGATTTGGATTTAAGATGAATCTTGGCTGGTGTAATTATTAATTATAATTTTAAATATTTATTTTATTTATTTTATTTTTATTTTTATTTTTATGTAATTGGACCTAATAATTTTTTTTACATAGCATAAGAGGACAAGGCATTACAATATCTATTCCCTACTGGGCTAGAGAGGTCTATGTATCTTTCCATTTGAGAAAAAGGAGGTCATTTGACATAGAGGCTATATCAAATGATCAAGGCCTAGAGAGCGATAATGTTGGCCTAAGGGAATAAATAAAAACTATAGAAAAACCACCCTAATGTAATCAAGTATGATGATATAAGGAGGAAAAGGGGACATGAGGTCTACAAATAAGGGAAATATCCACTAACCCTTAAGGAGGTGATAAATATCCTCAAAATTGTGAATAATGTTATCAATAAACTCAAGTAGTTGTAGGTAGCCCATTATTTTTGGAGACTCTTCACTTAGAGCTCAAAATAATCTATTAGAAGCTATTCATAGTTTAGAAGGCCTCCACGTGTTGTTAAGAGACACAAAGCAAGAAGAGGTAGATATACCACATTCCTCTAGGGTATAAGATAACATGGTTGTCCCTTAACATTATCATGAAGAATACTATGATATAAGAGAAGAAGAGCTAGATATCCATCTCATGCACTTAGATCAGGTATAACGACCAAGTATTTTTTTCCTGGATCATCTACTTGAGGTATAAAAATGAAAATATGATTTCAAATGTATAATTTCCTTGAAATTCTGCAACTACTATAGTGAACAATCTAAAAACTGAAATATATTTTCTATTCACTCTAACAAAAAAATTATGTACTTCAAATTTGCAATGGAATAGAAACAAAAATAACAACAATCACACATTTCAAAACACAATTTGTTTTCTAGGGAACCCAACTAGGGAAACCCTCTGATTGCTTGAGAATTTTATTGAAGAAAAAAGACTAAGCAATAAATCTCTTACAAAATAATTGTTTCAATCTGAAAAGATACTTGTTTTCCCTGCTTGTTCTAAGCATGAAACCCTTGTAAGATTGTTGATCTTTTCTGCCCTCTACCAATTTGTGCAAAAGATTCCCTTGCACACATAACGTTGTGAAAAATTCTCATAAACCTGTGAGCTCTATTATCTCATCTCACCAACTTGTGCTCATAAGAAAATGATCAAATTATGCCTTCATTCCTCCTTATAAGAATTTTGATTAGGATATTAATAGCAAGTTCTATTTGAGGAAAGTTGAACTATTGATTGACTAGTCAACAAAATCTCATTGATTGTGTTAACTCTTCCTTCCTATAATTTAGGAGCCTGATTCAATCAACTCATCCTTTAGCCAAAATAACTTGCAACAGAAGGCACTAAACTCAATCTTCCACTAATTAGCACTAGAAAAATTCTTCTTGCACTCCTAACGTTTTGGAATTCACCCTAAATTTTAGGAGCTCATCCCATTTTTTAGGAATGAGCTTCTAACTCAAAGGAAATTGTGCATATTCAAGGATAAAATCATTTTGGTTCCATTGGTTACAACACAAATCAAGGAACCATTTCTCCCTAACGTTTTCAACACTCCCTCTTAGGTAGGAAGCTATTCTTGAAAGAACCTCGTCCACCTAGATCTCTCTCCAAAATTATCATGTTCTTTGTTGTTGCAGTTGCTCCCTCTGAACAATATGGCTTCCCTCCTTTACTTTAGGGAACCTAATTTAAAGACCTATTTTTTCCCACAATGTTCTGCAAGTATATCACTTCTTTATTTTGAGAACTTCTTGCCTTGTTGCTCCCTCTGAAAGAATGCATATCTAGCTCCATAATCTGCCACTATTAGTGAATGCATCTCCTTTAGCTCACTAACCTTTGGCCCAAACAATCTTCCCACTAGATTCTCGTTTTTCCATAAAGGATGCCAACTAATAAGGTCTTCAACCTTCCCACTACTTACCTCATTGCTATTCCAGAAAAGACAAGTCTTAAGGAAAATGAGGTTACCCACTTTCCACTGAATTTTTTTTTGTCAACACAGTGAAATAGGGTTAGTTCACTAACCCTAATGGTTTCCCTTGCCTCCTTCAAGGTTCAACTCCTTAGGATCCAATACTTTTTCCCTTCTAACAACTATTAGAGGAGATTTCATCCTAAAAGTTCGCATGAAATTTTCATGTACATAATATGTAAACCAATCAAAATCCTTTAAATTTAAAAAGAGGTACATGTAAATATTTTGGAGGGAAAATAAAAGATGTTTTTTTTTAATTGTATTTTTGGATTATATCCTTGTAGGTTTACTCAAATTTAAAGTGTAGACACTCATTGGATGCAGAATTAAATTCCAAATCTAATGAGCACTAACTATGCATATTTATGAGAAGACCTCCATTGATAAAAAAATGCAAATACATTAAAAAAGCATGTTAACACGCTTTTTTAATGTATCTACATTTTTTTATCAATGCGGGGCTTCTCAGAAGTATGCATAATGGTTACTCGTTGGATGGGGAATTTAATTATTCATCCAAGGAGTGTGTACAATTAAAATTTGAGTAAATATACAAGAAGATAAGCCATAAATACAATTAAAAAAATAGTTTTATGTTTTTCCCTCCAAAATTCATAACTCTTATTTTATTATTTTTCCTTAGGAGGCCACTTTTAGGCTGAAATTTCCTCTAATGTTAATGGTCCTTCGTACGTAGGGCTCCTCTAGAAGCCCTCTAACAATCCTCCCACCTATACACATGTTGCCAATAAATTTGTCACATACATGGACTGGATCCTTCAATGTAACCGACATTGTTTCTACATTGTTCAAAAATTTGTTTGTGAATTGTTCTCATGCTTCTCAATCTTCCCACTTACAATCATCTTTGTGACAAATCTAGGGTTACAAAATTACTACCCTCTATTCTGCAATTTATTCCTCAAATTTCAAAATTCTAGGGCTTATCAAATATATTATTCAAAGTCCTTTAGAGCAATTCTTTCCAACTACTTCAACACAAATTTCTTGTTGGGTGTGGAGCCTGATTATCTTGTTTATTTTGTATCACAGCGTTGGACCGTCGTACCTTAATGGGGTGGCAACGCCACCCGTAATTAAACGTTGCTTGGGGGGTCCAGGGGGGCTGGCTGTGACTTTATGGGGCCCCACCTGGCGAGGGGTTTCGAGGGCAGTGCCCTCGAAGTTAAAAGCATATGTAAATTTGCCTTGTAAAAGTATAGTAATTTCTAGTCAATCTGGGCCATTCATTAGGCAGATGATCTGATGGTAGAAGTTATGTTTATTTTAGGGTTTTTTGCCCTAGAAGGAAACCCCTCGCTTTTATTAGGGTATTTGTATTGCGGCTGTGTATGGTATGTGTACTCTCGGAACGAGAAACAGAGAGGGAGACTGTGAGAGAGAATAGAGGATATTACAGTGAATCTGCTGTAGGTTGTGTATGTTCATTTTGCTGGATAATAGAAAGGAAGGATTGGTTGTTCGGGGTGGACGTAGCCCAAACTGAGTGAACCACGTATATCTGTGTCTCTCTAGTTTTATGTGTTTTGTGTGCTTGTGTTTTCCACATATTTTACGTGTTGCATTACTCTATAATATTTAATTTTATAACATTTATTTCCATTGAGACTACTCCATGTTGACCCATATTTCCCTTCACTATATGAACCATGTATTGTGCCCATAAATTTTCACTTTTGTATGGTTACGAGAGGTTGGAAATGAACTACTTTAGGGCTGGCATATACATTGAATCTTTGTGCAATACAACCATTATTCCCTTTCTATATATCTCCTTTTTAGGGTCGCTCTCCTCTTTCTTACGTACAAAAAATATGACCAAATTTATCAACCTTTTGAATAATTTTTTAGTGGAAAAATACCTTAGAGGGAAGCCCTAACTAGGGTATACAAATATCTGTTGTTCACACCTTGAAGAAATCCTTTTAAAACTCTTGAATTTTCCCTCTTCTCAACACTTCATGACAACCCTACTACCATTCATGATGCACCCCACTTTTGTATACTAGCATGCACTATTGGAACAAACTTAAGGGTTGATCCACAGTGATTGTACATGCATTGAGAAGACCTTAACTAGAGCCTCAAGATATGTTGTTCTAAATACTTTAAAACTAACTTTCCATCTCCTTGCAACAAACAACATGAAGTAGAAAATCCATTGACCTATTAGCAGGCTGGAAGGTACTGCCAATAGCTAGGGGGTCTTCCCGGTGTGTGGTCCCTATTAAACGTCACAAGTTTTGGAACAGGAGCTCCATCTGGTATGTGGGCTCAACTGCCACCATGAATATTTCACTCTTGGCTACTAGATTCAAATATGTCTAAGTGAGGATAAGAATGAAATGCCCATACAATGAAACAAAGTTATCCCAAGATTAAAAAACTGCAGCAAGAGGTACAAGCAATTCACAACAACATTAAGAAGAGGTATGTCATGATAAGGGTCAATGAGCTAACACCCAATTAGGCATACATGAACAAGAACATGCTAGAGGTTAATTCAAAATCAATTCACAACAGGTTACTGACATGGTGTAGAAATAAGTAAGCACAAATTTAAAAGCAAACATACATGAAACAAATACAAACCAGTTCATATCCTATTGTCTCTATGAAGGTGCACATATAGATATAGTGAAAACATCAAACAACCAATACAACCACCATGAGTAAGCATGGGAATCAGTTCCAAACATGAGGAACGTCTTATTAATGTTGTTGATAATTCAAGTACATATCTTGCAATTTTTCAAAGCCCAACAATGGAACATGGGTTGCTCATACCATTTCTTAATACAAAACCCTAGCCTCACTACATCTCACTCTAATATTTTCCAAGAGATGACTGCCTCTATCTCTCAAGCATAAATATGCTATCCAATCCTAGCTTCAACTCAAGTGCTGAACCCCCTCCCCCCCCCTAACAAGGAGGCATCAGGGCACATTTATGGAGATGAGGTGACTGTTCACCTACCCTGAACTTTTCCTCTCCTCATGGCTGTTCAACTTCCTCACTGATCTCTCATGCCTATTGTTGTTACATGCTCAAATAACATAGTTACCAATCAAATGAGAAAATTACCTAGTATCCATTTTTTTGAGGTAGAAAAAAAAGGACCCGATTTTCAAAGTGGTGATGCAGAATCACTATTTTTTTTTGGAGCATAATTTTTGCACTTTAAATTTTCTTATGGATTTTTTTTTTTAATGTCATGATTTTCATGTCAATTTGAAAAATGGTGATGTAGAATCACCTACTCTTTTTTAGAGGGTTGTTTTTGACACAATAAATTTTCTAATGTCTTCTTCTTCCCTTAGATGTTTATTTTTAAGTGTATTTATGTACTTGTTTTTTCTTTGTAATTTTTTTTGTAATGTAATCTTCGTTTTGTCACATAGTTAAAAAAAATAAAAAAGTGTCAATATTTTAAAGCTAGGATTTTCTATATGTTTGTGTATTATTAATTAATATTTCAATGCACATCAAATAATTGTCGCTAAAACCAATATTTTTAGTTACACGACAAAAAAATACACATTTTAAATATAAATATTACGAAAAAAAATACACGTTTTGAGACTTTTTTTCAAATAATACAAGTTAAATAAACGAATTTTTTGGGAAAATATTAACAAAAAACCTTAAAAATTAACATTTTTTATGAATTTTATGTCAAAAATTAATAGAAATCACAGGTTTTTTGCAAAGAATAAGGATTCTTCTCATAAAATATCAAAGTCTAAACATTACAAGTAAAACAAATTAATAGCTCTCAAATTTGAGCTTTATTTACAAGCATAACTTAAAGCTAATCCCTAATATCAACTAATCCATGTTCAACATCTTCTAGAACATCATTAATGTCTTCTCCCACAAGATTTTATGCTTCATTTTGGTTATTTCCATCTTCTAATGGATCTTTCATGTCTACAAATCTTCCAAAATGTATTTTTCTAATCATTCCATATAACGGTGGTTGAGGTTCATTTTCCTTTTTTTCCACACGTGATTCATTAAAATCCCCTTTCCTCAAACCAACTTCTTGCATTGCATCTAGAATAAATTGAAGAGCATTAATTATTTGTTGAATAAATTTGCATTGCACTTGGTCTTTCACAATGGAAATGTAATTTCTTCCTTTTTCTAGGCAACATGCTAGCATTGTACCTAATCATCAAGCAGAAAAGAAATAATTAAGAAAGTATAAACACATAAAAACTAAAAAATAAATGTTTAAATTCAATTTTATATAATAAAACTTACTTGAACCTGAGAACAAATCTAAAACCCAATCTTCTTCGTTTGAATATAGATCTATAAGATAGTTAATCAATGCTTGTGGATTTTTATAAATGTTAACTATATCTTTTTTTGAATAATTTCCCTCATATGTTAGTTTTCTTAGAACAACATCATAAACCAATACTTGACTATGAATCATCCCATCTACTTGATTCAGAAGGATAGACCTATAGATATCCTCTTTTGTCCAACACTCAACATGGATGAACTCACAATCATTTATAATAGGTTGATCTTCGGAACAAACAAGATTTGGCTTCTTCCTGTAACATAACATAGTAAATTTTCAATTAAATTGTACATAAATAAAAAACTTCTAACATTAATCGAACATACAATTTCAATGTCTTACAATGTAAGCTGAATCCTTGACTTTGTTTTTCCCTTGAATCTTGTTAATACCATTGCAAATTATGTGTCTAAATGAAATGTCACAAATCTCCAAAGTGGTCATGTTGTGACGTCTTGAAAGACCGTAACCACTTTACTAAAATATTGATAAGTATATGGTTCACTATCCTATTCAATGTTTGAGAAATTGAAAACATGAGGAATATCTGCAATAACTAGGCCATATTCCCTTTTAGGTATGTGTTTTGCAATGTCTTCACAATCACTTGGTATTATTTGATACTGAACATTGTCGAACCCATTCCAAATGAAATAATTAAGAGTAGGAGCAAGTTTAACATTCTTAAGGCGTTGCTTTCTCATCCTTTCCAACTTAATTTTTTCCATAAAGCTTTTGAAAGTATCCGGTACTCCATTTGCATCCTTCTTTGACATCTTTAATGACATAAAAATTATATATGTACAAGTAATAAAATAAAAATAATTTACATGTGAATAAAATGAATGTATAAATCAACATTCCTTATTGAATGAAATATAAAAAAAATTAATTGTTGTTGTAGAACTTGATTCTGGGTAGTTGTGCACAGCATCATCCCAACTGTCTTCATTCAACATTTTAACCATATGTTCTTGTATTTTCATATAAATCCTCTGATTGAATAAATAAATTTAAAATTGTTAATATAGTGAGATGTATATGAAATTCTACCAACAACAATATGTTTTATTTAAAAGAAAATTATAATAAAAAAAAGTACAAATAATTCAACAAACTTACTTTTGAAATTCTGCGCACATATCCTCTATTGATAATTCACGTGAATTCACACGGGATAGTACTGATTTGACTAGTTTATCATCCTTCACTCCTTGCATTATTCTCCAACGTGTGATAGTCATATCCACTGGAAGTTGCTTCCTTTCAGGACATGTATTACTGTTGGTACATATTATGGCTCTACACATTTTAACCTTCTGATTTTTTATGGAAATATTCTCCTACCTCTCAAAAATCTCATCAATCAATTCCCATATCTTTCGAGTTTTAAATGCTAATTAAAAAATGTTATCCATGCCTCTGAATATATTTGACTGTATTTTTCCATCTTTTGATTTGATTTTTTCATTAATTTGATAACCTGTTTCCATTAAAAATTCCTTCCGAAAGGTTAGACTCACAGTTGTCTTATCCCCACCACATTTTTCTATGAATTCATTATGAATAAATCTGACCCTTTGGATGAAATTCATTTTTATTTTTTACTCATTATCTGTATTATGATCCCATGCCAATAAATTTGATTATTTTTCTGTTAGATCAGCGTAAATGATTCATTTCACTGTTTGGAAAAGATATTTATTGGTATGTTCCTAAATCAATTGTCTTTCTGCCTCTACCGAATGGTTCCCTCTAATTACATAATATTTATAATCAAAACATTGTGTCTTGTAAAATTCCTGTTTGTTGGGAATCTGACGTGGATCAACAAGAACCACATAATCCACCACATGTGCATATGGATTGAACCTAAACACTGTTTTTAGATTATTTACATGTAGGTGATGTGCCTTTCTAATTTGATATTGATATTGTCCTTCATCTGGCCTATATAATTGGCTGGAATTAAGCTCAAATTTTTAGCCACCACAAATTAATTTATTCTTCCTCAACTCAGATCGAATGACAATTTTTTTTGTTTTAATAATTCCATCCTCTAACTCGGCACCTGGTGTTATGATTTCTATGCTTCCTTTATAGCTTTCAGTTTGATCTTCATTGTTGTTCATGACTTTTATAGGTTGAACAACATTTGATTTCTTCTTCTTATTGGTTAACGCATGTCCTTTTTTTGGTAAACAAGCTCTTCATGATCAGCTAGAAGAGAGACATCTTTGGCCATTTTTCTTTTTGGTATTTGATTTGTTTTCTCCTTTTGCATAACAGCTCTAATATCCTCCTCACTAATGCTAACATAATTTTTATATTCATCTTCCACATATTCAAAAGAAGCATGTTTAGGTTTACTAGATTGACCCACCTTAGTGAATCTTCGTTGATCCCCTCTTTTAACTACTACAGTGTCATGAGCTATTGGTCTTTGCCTCATTCTCATTTCTTCTTCTGTTTCTTTGTGGAAAATCTTGATCACAGTCATAACATTTGGCTCCATATAATAAATACCCTCAATCAATTTTGAAATAGGCTCAAAAAAATCCTATGAAACAAAATAAAATGTCAATGATCAATCATTTATACAAAATTGAATGATCCTTACAATAATGCATAACACAAATATAAATAAACATACTTACAACATTATTTGCAATTTTTCTTGAGATTTCTTCACACAACTTTCTAGATGTTTCATCTGTGTCATACTTGACCTTTGATAGATGATATCTAAGCTTTTCACATTTATTAGCCATTCTTGCAAGAACATAAATAGTGTTTATATTCAGAACCAAACATATGTCTCGTACTCTGCCCATCACTTCATATGCTTCACCTAAGTAAATCATACCACAAAAGAGATAGATATGTATCCCATCATCGGTTTCATTTTCTTCAAGATACCATGAAAAATTTGTTTTATTTATTTCCTCTGTGTTATTCCATTCAGAAAGAAGCTTGATTGAACTTGATGGGCCATTTGCTTGACTTTTATTACATTTTTCAATTTTTTGTGTTCAACACTTTTCATAGTGTGCCCATCAATATTCTTAGTGTGTCTAACAATATCCATAGTGCATCCAGCAGTGTCCATAGTGCGTCCAACTACAACTTTAGTTTTGGAAATTACGGCCCTTGGTCCATAAACATTCACAGAAATCTTCTTTCATGTCATCTTCCCGATATATCTAATTTATATATATTTTTAAAAGTTTGCCAATATAAATTTAAAATTATTTGAAAATTAATTTCTATAAAATAAATTTAAAAAAAATAAAATTGATTAGTAAAACCATTTAAATTTAAATTAAAAAGAAAAATAACTATATAACTAAGTTTTCTTAATATTTTTAAAATTATAAAAATATATTTGTTTTTTTTCATTTAAAAATAAACAATTCTAAATCTCATATATATATTTAAAAAACAAATTAATAACTTTTTTAAACAAAAAATAATAATTTTAAAAAGATTTTAATATTAAAAAAAATTTAAACAATTTAAAAAAAAAAATGAAAAAAAAAAACAAAATTATATTAAAAAAAAAATAGTATAAGTTTTTTTTAATTATAAAAAAAAATTGTTAAAACATATTAAAATTAAAACAATTTATTAAAACATATTAAAGTTAAAACAATTTAGTAAATATATTAAAATTAAACATATTTATTAAAATAATTGAAAAAAAATATAAAAAATAAAAAATAAAATTCATTTTAAAATTGTTAATATATTAATTGAAAAGAAAATATTTTTAAATTTTCAAAATCAATTTTTTTTTAAATATTAAAAATAAAATTATTTTCAATGCCCCACTTGGGCCAGAGGCGGGGCGGGCTAGCGCTCACAGCGCCGCCTCGCTAGCCTCTGTCCTCCTCAGCTGGGCGGAGGGGCGATTCCGGGCTATGAGCGCTATGCCACCCACCTCTAGCCCCCGGCTAGGAAGATGGGCAATTCCAGGATTCGCCCCTCCACCAAGTCGTGGCCGGAGGTAAGTAGGCCAGCGCTCACAATGCCGCCCCGCCAACCTCTGGCTCCAAGTGGGGCAAAAAAAAATTAAATTTATAATTAATTAAAAAGAAAAAAACTATATAATTTTTTTTTTTAACTATTAAAATAATAAAGTATATATATATTTTAAAAATAAATAAAACGAGAAAAACAAAACTATAATTATTTAATTTTTTTGTTTTTGTTTTAAAAACTAATAAAAAACAAAAAATATATATAACTATATAAATAAAAACGATTATATAGAAAAAAAATATTTTTTTAAATTAAAAAAAAAATGAAATACATAAAGCAATTAGAAGAAAAACAAAATAATTTTTTAAAATAAAAAATAAAAGTTTAATTTTTTTGCAATTTTGAGAAAAATAAATAAATAAATAAATATTTTTTTGTTATGTGCAAGGTTTTTTTTTCATTTTTTGTTTCATGGAGGAACCTAGCAAGCCTAGAAAAGAAAATTTTTCTAAATTTTTGTGCAAAATACCCTACAAATTTGAGTATTTTTCCATTTTCTTCGCTATAAATATAAAAAAAATCGGGTTTTAGACCAAAAAAAACTATAAAAAAATAGTTTTGGAACACAAAGTCATTAGAAAGATAGATTCTCCCCAAATTCATCTTTAAATGGTAAAAATAGAAGGAAAAGTAACATTTATAATGTGAAAAATCTCGTTCAATGTGTTATTAATGCCAATGCAGCGCCTCCACAAATTGCTCCAACAAAACCCAGCGCCTCCACAAATTGCCTCCATTGAAACCCAACGCCTCCACAAATTGCTCCAACAAAACCCAACGCCTCCACAAATTGCCTCCAACGAAACCCAATGCCTCCACAAATTGTCTCCAACAAAAACCCAAAATACTAAATGTGATGTGACGAATAGAAACAATGATTGTTATTATATAGCGAAGATTGTGCGATTGGTTTAGCGTTTAGCGAATGTGGGATTAAAATTAAAATTAATAAAATTAATATGAAGTTAATTTATGGGTTTATATTAACTTTTATTCAATGTTGGCCAAAAAATAAAACACAAATTTTAAAAATTAATTTCGATACGTAGTAAATGTTAAATCATTTAAATAAAAATGTATTTTAGTTTGTAAGGAATTCATGAAAGGAATAATTTTTTGGATATTTTGAATAGAAAGTAGGGTGAAATATTTCAAGAACAGCATGTTAGCAAAATGTTTTGAAATACAGTTTAAACAAATATTTTGGAGGGAAATATTTTTGCTAAAAATTTTGGGGGGAAACTTTGGAGGGAAAATTTTTAGAGATAATTTTTTAGGGGAAAATTTAGAGGGAAATGTCAGTCTTTAAGTTATATATTTTCATTAGAAGACACTGCATTTGTATCATTCAACATCTTGTTGAAAGTCATGGGTTCTTCTGATATTGAAGCTTTTCTTTCTGCAGCATTAACATCTTCGTCATGCAACAACTCCATTAAGATTGATGAATACAATATGAGTTCGTTTTCCATGAATAGAGAGTCAAATTTTTGACTTGGCTGTAATCCTAAGGATGATGAGAACATAATTGATGAAGGACAGAAAAACGAAATTTCTGTAAATCGAGAGTTAGTTACTCCACTTCATCCTAATGCTAAGAATTATAAGAGCACCAGTGATGCAGTACATGATGAAGAATTTCCAGTCAAAATATCCACTTTGTCCTAATCCTAAGGATTATGCGAGCACCACTAATGAAGGGGGAATGAATAATTTCCAGAGTTAAAATATCCAATTCATCCTAATCCAAAGGATTATGCGAGCACCACTGATGAAGAGGGGAATGAAGAATTTGTAGAGTCAAAATATCCACTTCGTCCTAATCCAAAGGATTATGCGAGCACCACTGATGAAGAGGGGAATGAAGAATTTCCAGAGTCAAAATATCCACTTCATCCTAATCCTAAGGATTATGTGAGCACCACTAATGAATAAGTGAATGAAGAATTTCCAGATACAAAATATCCACTTTTTCCTAATCCTAAGGATTATACGAGCAACACTGATGAAGAGGGGCATGAATTTCTAGAGTCAAAAGTTCCACTTCATCCTAATGCTAAGGATTATAAGAAAACCACTAATGAGGGGGGGATGAATAATTTCCAGAGTCAAATTCTCCACTTTATATTAATCCTAATGATTACGAGAGAACCACGGATGAAGGGGTGGGGGATGAATAATTTCCAATAAATAGATATTCAAAGCATCCACTTATTCCCAATCCTAAGGATTATGAGAGAACCAACGTGGAAGGGCAAGGGTGGGATGAAGAATTTCTAGTAAATAGAGATTCAAAGCTTCCACGTAGCCTTAATCTTAAGGATTATAAGAGCACCACTGAGTAAGGGGAGGATGAAGAGTTTCTTCCAAATGATAATTTTAGAGGCACAGATATGAATAATGCATTTTATCTAAGTGAGTGTTTCAAAGGCACTCATGGTGATGTAGAATTGAATCCTACAAGGGAAAATTTCGAAAGCATGGATGAATATGGTGAAGAATTTCATCTAAGTCAGGGTTTCAAAAGCGCAGATGATTCTTGTGAAATATACTCTTCAAGTGAGGATGGCAATAAATATTTTCCAAGCAATGATTCTGACAAATTTCTTAACTATGTTCAGAATAATGGAAGTGGGGATAATCTTGAGGGTGATGAAACTAATTCTACAAAGGATAATGGAATGATGAAGCTGTTGCAAGCAAATATTGCAAATAGGAGTAGGAGTAGAAATTTTCATATCAATCCAAAATATTCCAGTTATACAAGGGTTAGGACAACATATCTCACAAGAAGAATTTTTGTCCTACATATGATTTCAAGTGACTTTTCTCGAAAGGATTTCTTGAAACATATGGATTTCAACAATGCTTTGGATAAAAGGAAAAGATATTTGTCAATGAATATAAGCATGCAAAATTCATATTTAGTGGGTTGCATGCAATCTGCACTAGCAAGTTATGATTATCATATTTGGAATGTATTGATATGCAGAAAGGTTTTCAAAATGTTGCATTCAATTGGTATTTTTCATTTGTCAAAAATCCAAGATAGACTGGAAAAGGATCCCACATATTATTGAGAAGTACGTTATAAATGAGAGGTTGGGCTATTAGAAAATAATGCTATGTCATGGATGAAGGAATTCTTTTCAAAGCATGGAGAGTGTATTCCAAATAAAGACACAATACATATTCTAGATAATTTCTCGAGACGAGAAATATACAACTTATACAAAGAATATGCAGATGGTGTTGAAGGAGTTGGTAATTTTATTACATATTCATATTTTACAAGGGTATGGAAGAACGAATTCAACAATGTATGTATTCCTAAGAAGACAAGTGTTAGGTCCCTATATTACTAGTATAGTCGCTTATTATGTTAGTGTAGACCTACTTATTGTTATTATTGTACCCCTGTAACCCCATATTGTTATTATTATGCCCTTACATTATTATTGTTAGGTTGGCTAGGATTACATTGTGGCCCCATGGAATCCTATATATAGAAAGGAGATTTTTTCATTTGTATCATCCAATAATTTTTCATTCATGTAATTTATTGGAGGTTTCCCCCTCGAAGTGGATTATTTCTAAGGCGTTGATATCTCTTTACTTCTATTTTTGGAGCTTGTTTCATAACATTTGGTATCATAGCTTTGGATTCTAGGGTTTCGCTGCTCCAAACAGGTCATTGTGGCATTTTCGCTATAATAATTTTTTCTACGAAGGTTCAGAAGCTGGAAGTTTTAGAGCAGAAAGCCAAAATCCTGAGGAAAATTGTCGCAAAATTTTAGAGCTTGGTTTGAAATATTTTCGGAGATATGATCTATGGAAGTTAGGGAAGTTTGTAGGCTCCTAAATTTAAACTAAACAGGTGATCACGGAATTTTCACTATAACTTTTTTTCTGCGAGGGTTCAGAAGCTAAAATTTTCACAGAACGAAGCTAAAATCTTGAGGAACCTCCTGTAGTAATCTCAGATCTTGGTTCAAAATATTTTGTGAGATATGATCTATGGAAGATATGATTGTTTCAGGCTCCTGAATTTCATTTCAAAGAGGTGACCGTGGGAAAAACGCCATAAATCTCTCTCTGAGTGTCGGATTGGGATTATGTAAAAAGTGGTCACAAGTACACAGACTGTAGTTTGCAGCATATCAAATTTAGAGCTGAAGGAGGAAACAGGGACATGTGGAAAGTCATACTACTTCACTCTACTAAACTAGTACATATTTAGGTCATCGTGGGAGATTGGGCATAACTTTGCCTTGAAGAATCCAAATCAGGCCAGAACTATGGCATTCAAAAGAAAATTCAAAGGGCTACATTAGGGCTAAATTTCAGATATTAAAGATGTAGAAAATTGAATAATAGCTTAATTATTCACCGAGATTATCCTAATTACACACTATTTAAGCTTCATGCATAATACATAACCTCTTCTACAATTTATCATCAATATGCGGAAATAGAAGCAGTCGCAGGCGCACATTAAAACATAATCAAGCACACATATAACACAGTATGTAATGGGGAAAGCTTACAGCTAAAAACCCCCAAATATCTATATATTATAATGATAGAGAACATGTAACAATGCATAGCACAAAGCTCTCACAGCTCTCAGCACTATCTCACATGCTACACACAAACTAGCACGGAAGATGAACAAGTCACTGGTTCAAATCTAGTCCACATGTATGCCTGCCTCTACTGCGCAATCCAAGATGAATAATGATGAGATCAGGTTAAGTCCAACAGCTCTTATTACAGTCCTCATTGCCTTGATACACGATCAATGGCTGAAACCTCATGCACAAGTATAGTCACAACTGATAGTAGACTCACCCTTTCACCCACCTCTAACACTGGTCTCCACTGAATTGTCCATGCATTGCAATTAACTGATGTATTCTTTAGTTGATTTATGAGTTAATAATTAGTGAATTAATTAATAATTAATTCACACCACTCATCACTAGTGTATTTATCATTTAGACTAAATACAACTAGTTCAACTAAGTTAAACCGAACACAACTCCACCAACTGTCTCATCAACTCCACCAAACTCTGCCACATGAGTTCTAACTGAAGTCAACCATGCAATAGCTCAACTAACCCTTAGGAAAAACGTATTTCCTTCTGTCAGCTGCATGTGCCACATCCAAGCATCAAACTGAAGTGCTCCAAGAGGATAAGATAATGTTTATAGTCTAAATATTATTAAGGGTTAACAATATTTGACTGTTCTATTTTTAGCCCGGCAGTCTAAAAATAGAAACCGCCCAATGTCTAAAAATAAAGGTCCATCTATTTTTACCAACTCGACCAATCATCCATAAATAGCATCCTGCAACTCATAGACCATGATCCATATGTCTAAAAATAGACATAGTCTAAAAATAGACTTTGCGACAAAAATCACCTGTGTGGCCCCCACCTAGTTTAGGTGACCACTTTCCAACTAGGATCAGGAAAGATGTTTCGGGATGCCTCCTTCACTGTTTCTTGTTGCAATCTTCAACACTCCCTCTCAACAAGAAAGGACTGTCTTTGCATGCGACATGCAACTCCATGCATTCGCCCTGCAACCTTCACAAGCGCCATGCAACTCCATGCATCTGCTCTGAAACTCCTATGAAACTAAATAGGCTCCAAACAACTCAATCATTCCAATGCATCTATCATCAAAGTCTTCGACTTCTCCTGATACCAACTGCACATGTCATCAGGAACCACTGCGCTGTTGAACTCTTGCACCCATGCATTCTGCACTTGCTGTCAACTCTGATTCGCGCTCCAGTATCCAACACTGTCACTTTTATCTGCCTGCATCAATCCAACTGATCATGCTACTGCTGCGCTATGGGAACCTCGTAGCCAAGTTCAATTCATGAGATCCACACCATCTCATGAATCCTGCCCAGAAATCTCCTCTTGGGATTATTCATGCATGTCGCCCTACCTCTCACCTGGTGGTATAGCTGCATGCACTCCCTCTGCCCATCTGGCATGAAATTTCTCTGCATGAGTGGTTTCTTCCACTCCATGATCCTCATCTTGTGGCTGCTCCACATCCCAAGGTTCACTATTACCTGCATGCAAAACTTTATCCCTCTCAAGCATCAACTGCATGTCTTTCTCGCACTTCCCAACAGTAGGAAGCTCCGTAGACATCCCATATACTTCAATCCTGTAGAGATTCTTTGCTCAAATCCCAACCTTCTTGACTTTTCCTATTGCCTTGTGCCGAAGGAAAACTTTTCCTTCACTGAAGACAACTTCATACCCTTTATCCTCTAACATTGCGACTGAGATCAAATTCTTCTTTAAACCTGGAACATGCACTACATCTTGTAAAAGAATGAGTTTACCTGACTGCCTCTGAAAGGTTATGGTACCAATGTCGGTCACATTGTATCGTCCATTGTCGCCCAACTCAACATGCAACTGGAGATCTTTGTGCACCAAGTCACTGAAAATATTCACATCTCCCTTCATGTGAAAGGAAGCGCCACTATCAAAATAACACCTTGATCCCAATGCAATAGACACCATGCATGCAATCAATTAGAAGTCCAGCTCAAATTGCGAGGCAAGAGCCTCACGAGCTACAGATCCAGCAGCCTGCTTGTTCTTCTTCTTTTGTGGACAATTCGTGGCGTAATGTCTGTGTTCATGACAGTGAAAACACTTCACTTTGGACATGTCACGCTCTTTACCATCTGCACCGGATTGAGAAGCATTCTGCTTGCCCTTCCCCTTCCTTGCTTTGGCAGCCAAAGCACAATCCTCTTCATCATCATTCTTTGATGAAGATCCATCCCTGGTATCCCGCCTTATCTCCTCCTGCACAAGATCCGACCAAAGTCGCTCCCATCCTAGCAATTTTTCCCGACCATTGACAGAGTCCTGATAGGAGTGCAAAATCTTCGGAAGCCCAAGGAGAGCCAAGCTCACCAGTTCCTCATCATCCACACTAACTCCTACACTCCCAAGCTCATCCCTACATTGGATGAACTTCGTGAGGTATACCGAAATAGTGTCATTCTTCTCCATCTTTATTTTCCTGAGTTTATCCTTGAGCGCCAACTTCCTCTGGTCGCTCTTGCTTTGGAATAAATCTGTCAACGCTTTCCACATCAAGTATGGAGAAGCTTTTCCATGCAGGCTAGATACGATGTGATCCTTCACGCCCTCCAACAAAATTATTCGACACCTTGCTGTCTTCTTTTGCCAAGCCTCAACCAAGGCTGCATCACTAGGCTTTGGAACTTCAAAATCTATGAAATCCTTCAGCCCATTGTCATCAAGCACCGCCCCCATCCTATCTTTCCATGCAATATAATTTGAGCTACCTTCAAGAGCATACTCCAATCGCAATCCTTGATAAGACATTTTGACTTCGACACCAAGAAAACACTGCTGCAAATTCGAATTCCACCAGCTCAAAACTCAACCGCTTCTGATCTGTGAGAACAAATTATTTCTAGCACAGAGATTGACTGTAGGGGCATTTACTGGATGTATCACCTTTCAAAGAAAGGATGGATCCAGAGGCTACCTGGCCCGCTTACAGACGTTGTCTACCGAAATAAATTGTAATCACTGTAATATATCCGATGACCAATTTCGCTCTGATACCATGTATAAAATTTAATAATAGTTGAATTATTCACCGAGATTATCCTTATTACACACTATTTAAGATTCATGCATAATACATAACCTCTTCTACAATTGATCATCAATATGCGGAAATAGAAGCAGTCACATGCGCACATTAAAACATAATCAAGCACACATATAACACAGTATGTAATGGGGAAAGCTTACAGCTAAAAATCCCTAACTATTCAGATGTAAGAATGATAGAGAACATGTAACAATACATAGCACAAGCTCTCACAGCTCCAAAAGAACATTCATACACATAACACAAACTAGCACAGAAGATGAACAATTCACAGGTTCAAATCTCCTCCACAAGTCTGTCTACCTCTACTGCGCAATCCAAGATGAATAATGATGAGATACAAGTTCGAATCCCACTGGATGTACTATGCAATCCTCATTGGCAATCTCAATCAATGTGTGTGCAAATCTCATGCACAAGTATAGTCACAACTGATAGTCACACTCACCCTTTCACCCACCTCTAACACTGGTCTCCACTGAACTGTCCATGCATTGCAGTTAACTGATGTGTTCTTTAGTTGATTTATGAGTTAATAATTAGTGAATTAATTAATAATTAATTCACACCACTCATCACTAGTTTATTTATCAGTTAGACTAAATACAACTAGTTCAACTAAGTTAAACCGAACACAACTCCACCAACTATCTCATCAACTCCACCAAACTCTGCCACATGAGTTCTAACTGAAGTCAACCATGCAATAGCTCAACTAACCCATAGGAAAAGCGTATTTCCTTCTGTCAGCTTCATTTGCCACATTCAAGCATCAAACTGAAGTGCTCCAAGAGGATAAGATAATGTTTATAATCTAAATATTATTAAGGGTTAATAATATTCGACTGATCTATTTTTAGACTGGTAGTCTAAAAATATACTTCGCCCAATATCTAAAAATAGAGGTCCATCTATTTTTACCAACATGACCAACCATCCACAAATATCATCCCGCAACTCATATACCATGATCCATATGTCTAAAAATAGACATAGTCTAAAAATAGACTTTGCGACAAAAATCACTTGTGTGGCCCCCACCTAGTTTTGGTGATCACTTTCCAACTAGGATTAGGAAAGATGTTTCAGGATGCCTCCTTCACTATTTCTTGTTGCAATCTTCAACAAAAGATTTGAAATCACAGAGATAATTCGGTTTCAATATCGAGCTCCTCAAAAGCAAGAAAAAGGTGTGTATTATTTTCGAATTACATAAGTCTCGTTTGAAAAAAAAAATATTAGTTTGAATTTATTCCAAGGGAATATTGAAGAATAGATATCAGTATTGGGTTCTAAAATTCCCCCGAGAAATAATTCAACACCCATTAAGCCTTCATAAGGCTCCACTATGACTCATGAAGACGAAGAAACAAAACATGAGATATCAAAATTATAAGAGTAAGTGCACCAAATTTTGCTATCGCAAAGAGCAAAAAAAAATGAAATTTAAGTTCTAAAGAAAGGCATGGAAACTAAGATGGATGGTTTGAAGAAAGGCGTGGAAGCTAATATGAATGGTTTTGAAGCTAATATGGATGCCATGGAAGTGGCATGGAAGGTAAGATGGATGGCATGGAAGCTAAGATGGATGACATGGAAGCTAAGATCAATGAAAAAATGAAAGACAACATGGAAAACATGAAGAATCATTTGGCAAAGTTGATACAAGAAATGTTTCCTTATGGCGAAAAGATAGTAGAGGAAATTCATGATGAGAACAAAATAAATGTTAATCGTAATTTCATAAAATCTAATGTCGGATGGAAGAACCACCATATTCCAAAGATGGATATGAGGAAGTTTGATGGCAAGGATCCTATAACATGGATACTACAGATGGAGCAATATTTTGATCTCAATAATGTGCAAAACACACAAAAGGTACGCATTGCAACTTTAAATTTAGAACAAAATACATTTGTATGGTATTGATGGATTTGCTCCTGTAAAAAATTGTCACTTGGTCAATTTTTATGGAGGAAATAATAGCACATTATGACAATACAAAAAACAACACCTTATTTAGCCAACTGATAAATCTCAAACAAAAAAGTTTAGTGGCAGAGCACATTGAGCACTTCCAAAAATTGAATATAAGGGTAATTGATATTCCAGAGGAACACAAGATTGATGTCTTCATAGGGACTTTAAAGGATAAAATCCAACATGAAGTTCATGTTTGGGAACCTGATTCATTGGAAAAGGCATTCAAGTTGGCAAGAAAAATTGAATGTAAAATTATGGCAACAAGGAAGCCTACCACTCACATATATAAAGATGGAAGTGTTGCTACTCCTAGACTTCCACAACCTACAAGGTTGACACCACAACAATTGGAAGAAAAAAGAGAAAAAATGGCTTTGCTACAGTTGTGATAGAAAATACACTGAAGGTCATAAGTGTGCTGAGAAGAAATTATTTTACATAGATTGTGAAGAGGAAGAAGAAAATGAACAAGAATCTTCAAAAGAAGAAGATATGCACCAGGAACCAACCCTAGAAGAGGAATAAATGAGTTCGACCATATCATGTAATGCATTGGTAGGAATTACCACTCCTCAAACTCTCAATATAGAATGACATATCATGAAGAAAAAGGTAACAGTGTTGATTGATTTGGGTAGTACCCATAATTTTATTCATTGTAAGTAGCCAAGGAATTGAATTTTTTCCTATACCCATCACTAGAATGTCCAGTGATGGTTGCAAATGGAGGAACTATAAATTTCTCTGGAAAATGCCATAATATCAAGCTAACCATGGGGGGATCTGTATTGAATATTTCAATGCTTTCCATTCATATGGGAGGTGCTGATGTTGTACTAGGAGTACAATGGATACAATCTTTGGGGATGATAGCTTTTAATTTTCAAGAACTTTTCTTGAAATTTTTTTCCAAAGGAAAGGAAGTCGAATTATAGGGTATCACAGGGAAGTCATGAAATATAATAAGTTCTAATGTCATGACAAAGCTATTGAAGAAAGAACAATGAGATATAATTGCACAATTATGCTCACTAGATGTTCCAACATCAAAATCATCTATTTCTGCAGATCTCCAAAAAGACTTGGAAAATCATTCCAAGGTGTTTGAAATTCCCAAAGGAATCCCACCTATTTATGATCATGATCATGCTATTCATTTGATTCCAGGAAGTGTTCCTCCAAACATCAGGCCTTATAGATATCCTTATGTCCAAAAGAGCGAAATTGAACGTATGATTGCAGAAATGTTAGAGGCCGGTATAATTCAACCTAGTCAAAGTTCTTTCTCTGCTCTAGTAGTATTGGTGCACAAGAAGGATGGATCATGGCGCATGTGTCCGAATTATAGGGAGCTCAATAAGCTCACCATTAAAGGTAAATTTCCCATTCCTGTGATTGATGAATTATTGGATGAATTACATGGAGCAATTTATTTTACCAAGTTGGATCTTCGTTCAGGATATCATCAAATTAGAATGAAGACTGAAGATATTCTGACAACATCATTTCGAACCCATGAGGGTCATTATGAATTGTTGGTCATGCCTTTTTTCCTTGCCAATGCACCTTCTACATTTCTAGGGTTGATGAATTCCATTTTCAAACTCTTCCTTAGAAAATTTGTGGTAGTATTTTTTGATGATATATTAATCTACAAGTAGTCTTGGAAGGATCATGTTCAACATGTTGACAGGGTGCTCAAACTATTGCAGGAGAAACAATTATATGCAAAAACATCCAAATGTTTCTTTGGAGTACAAGAGGTGTAATATCTGGATCATATTGTATCTCATAAGGGTATTAAGGTAGACCCTAACAAAATTAAAAACATTAAGGAATGGAAAGTCCCCACAACCATAAAGAAGTTGCGAGGATTTCTTGGGTTAACAGGGTATTATCGTAAGTTTGTTAAAGATTATGGGAGAATATCAGCACCTCTAACAACATTATTGAAGAAAGATGCATTTTCATGGACTCCTGAAGCAACTAAGGCCTTTGAACATCTTAAAGAGGCAATGTGCCTAGCACTAGTCTTAGCTACGCGAAACTTCAAAAAAACCTTTATTGTGGAATGTGATGCCTCAGGAAATGGAATTGGTGTTTTTTTAATGCAGGAAGGAAGATCCATTACTTTTGAAAGTCGTCCAATCAAAGGAAAGTATTTACAGAAAGCTATTTATGAGAAGGAAATGCTAGCCATACTACATGCACTAAAGAAATGGTGACCTTACCTAATGGGACGACACTTCAAGGTAAAAATTGATCATGATAGTCTTAAACACTTTTTGGAACAAATAATATCTTCAGAAGAGCAGCAAAAATGGGTCACAAAGATGTTGGGTTATGACTTTGAAATAATCTACAAAAAAGGGAAGCTAAATGTTGTTGCAGATGCACTCTCAAGAAAGAATGAAGAGGTGGAAGCATTGTTTTGTGTCATTTCTATTATCCAACCAGATTGGATAACCGAAGCAAGAGATGAATGGAAGAAGGACAAAGATGTATGGACACTCATTCAAAAGTTGCAGCAAGATCCTAGTACATCTGATACATTTAGTTTGAAAAATGATTCCTTATGGTACAAAGATCGCTTATATCTTTGTAAGAATTCCCAACTAAAACAAAAGATTCTTCTGGAATTGCACACTTCTCCTTTAGGAGGACACTCAGGATTTTTAAAAACTTACCACAGGGTGAAGAAAGAATTATTTTGGGATGGCCTTAAATCTGATATTCGAAAGTTTGTGGCGGAATGTTTGGTTTGCCAGCAGAATAAAGTGGAAACAATTAAGACCCCAGGACTTCTACAACCTTTATCCATTCCAAGTCAACGTTGGGAGGAGATTTCAATGGATTTTATCACAGGTTTACCTAAGTCCTAAGGAAAGAGTGTCATCATGGTGGTAGTTGATAGACTTACCAAGTATGCACACTTTTGTGCATTATCTCATCCATTTAAAGCAAGTACAGTTGCTACTACATTTATGGACATAATTCAAAAGCCACATGGAAGCCCAAGGGTTATTGTGAGCGACAGAGATCCCATTTTTACTGGAAATTTTTGGACAGAGTTATTTTCTTGTTTGGGTACTCAATTAGCTCATAGCTCATCTTATCATCCTCAATCTGATGGTCAAACTGAGATAGTAAATAAATGTTTGGAAGGACATCTTCGTTGTTTTGTATCTGATAAACAAACACAATGGGTCAAGTGGTTACCTCTTGCTGAATGGTGGTATAACACTTCCTTCCATACTGCAGCAAAAATGACCCCATTTATGGCACTTTATGGATATCATCCACCGTCCATCACATCATCCTTAAGAGAAAATTCTAAGGTTCAAGCAGTGGAAAATCACATTGAGCATCAACAAGAAGTTCTTGTTGAAGATGGCAACAGGAAACAGTGAAGGAGGCATCCTGAAACATCTTTCCTGATCCTAGTTGGAAAGTGATCACCTAAACTAGGTGGGGACCACACATGTGATTTTTGTCGAAAAATCTATTTTTAGACTATGGAGCATGGTTCGGGGATTCCAGTTTGAGATTCTTGGAGCATTGGTCATGTTAGTAAAAATAGATGAGACTCTATTTTTTAGGTCGAAGAGGTCGAAGGCTATTTTTAGACTGCCTCTCCTAAAAATAGGGAAGTCAAATATTATTTACCCTTAATAATATTTGGACTCTAAACAGCAGTTTACTCTCTTGGAGCACTTCAGTTTGAGCTACGGATGTGGCACATGCAGCTGACAGAAGGAAATGCGCTATTCCTAGGGTTTAAGTGAAGCTATTGCATGATGACTTCAGTTAGAACTCATGTGAGTGAGTTTGGTGGAGTTGATTGAGGAGTTAATGGAGTTGTGTTCAGTTTAACTAATCTAAACATAGTTGAGCTATTTGTATTCAGTTAAAATAATTGATACAATTAGTGAGAGTGGTGTGAATTAATTATTAATTAATTCACTAATTAAATACTCATTAATCAAATAAAGAATACATCAGTTAACTTCAGTGCATGGACAGTTTCAGTGGAGACCAGTGCAGGAATAGGTGAAAGAGCAAAGTTAACTACTGGGCCAGACTATACTGTTGCTATTTGAAACACACAGATAGGTGGAGTAAGCCCATGAGGATTGCGCAGTTCAGGCTGGTGGTTTATCTATATAAAGAGGCCATCCCATAGCATTGAAACAGGCAATTTAGGTTGGCTATCATGGTTAACGACTCGGAGCATGAGTTTTGCTAGATCTAGCTCGATAGTGTGTAGCAAGGGAGGTAGTGCATGAGAGCTTGCAAAGAGCTTTGCACTATGATTGTTACATGATCTCCATGACATGTATAATATACAGATAGTTGGGGGTTTTCAGCTTTAAGCTTTCCCATGAAATACTGTGTTCATATGTGTGAATTTTTATGGCTTTAATGTGTGCATGCAATTGATTTTATTTCCGCATGTGATGATCAATGGTAGAAGAGATTCTGTATTGTGCATGAAGCTAAAATAGTGTGTGATCAGGAGAATCTCGATGGATAACATATCAGTTATTCAAATTTCTACAGTTCTCCAACTCTTAAAGGATAACCTAAATTTGGCACAAAATCGAATGAAACAACAGGCAGATCAACATTGCAGTGAGAGAAGTTTTGATGTAGGAGACTGGGTATTTTTATAGCTACAATCATACAAACAAATGTCCCTCAAGCAAGATAAGAAGGATAATAAATTATCTCCAAAGTACTATGGTCCTTACAAGGTGTTGCAAAAAATTGGTATTATGGCATACAAATTGGAGTTTCCTGCTTCTTCATGAGTGCATCCATTTTTCCATGTTTCGTGCATAAAGAAGGTTATAGGTGAAAATATTCTAGTTCAAACAATATTGCCAGAAATTGATGAGGAAGGAAAAGTCATATTTGTACTCGAAACGGTCATGAAAACAAGAAATCGACAGTTACGAAATCAATCAATTTCAGAGTATCTCATTAAGTGGAAGAACTTACCCACTTAAGATTCTACATGGGAGGATGAGAATTTTTTACAGAATCACCCAGAGCTACTCAAGCATTGAGGACATCACTTGTTTGAAGGAGAGGGGCATGTTAGGTTCCTATTTTACTAGTATAGTCCCTTATTATGTTATTGTAGACCCCCTTATTGTTATTGTTGTACCCCTGTAACCCCCATATTGTTATTATTATGCCCTTACATTGTTATTGTTAGGTCGGCTAGGATTACATTGTGGCCCCACTAGGATTACATTATGGCCCCATGGACTCCTATATATAGAAAGGAGGTTTTTTCATTGGTATCATCCAAGAATTGTTCATTCATGTAATGTATTGGAGGTTGCCCCCTCGAAGTGGCTTATTTATACGGCGTTGATATCTCTTTTCTTCTATTTTTGGATCTTGTTTCATAACAACAAGGATGGAGATTTGTAGTACATGTGCTTCTCTTAAAGAAAAAAGAGATAAATGTCAAGGAGAAGAAAGAGGTATGCATTCATAACAATAATTTTAAAATTTGGATAGTTATAAACTATGAAAATATAATATGTTTCTTTTATTTTATGTACAATTTCCATTGTCAAAGAACTTCAAAAGCATCACAATCGACAAGCAAGTGAAAGAAAAAAAGTGTATAAACATCGAAAGAAGTGTTACGATAATCCAAATAAATATCCGTGTTTGATAATTTATGGTATGGACCAAAATAAAACACTTCTGCCACATTTTGTCCGCACATCAAAAAAAATACGGGAGGAAAAATTCATTCAATTTCACTTGGTTGGTTGTATGGTCTTTAATGAGAAGATGTTGCCAAGGGTTTACTTCACAACTCCAAATATTTATAATGATGCAAATTTGGCCATAACTATAATCCATGATGTGGTTACTCATTGGTCTAGTATTCTTCTTGAATTTTTGTATATACAATTAGACAACACAAGCCGTGAAAAGAAAAATCAAGTTAATTTTGGGTATCTAAACATGCTCATTGAATTGGAAATTTTTAAAAAGATAATGTTTGGTTTCCTTCTTTTTGGGCATACTCATGACCATATTGATAAAATGTTCAGTCTTTTTTTAGTAGCACTGAGGAGGAAAGGTGTTGGGATCCTGCCATCATCAATTGAATGTATTAAGAAATCATACATTCAATATCCTATTTTTCATGTGTTGGAAGAAACTATTAACATGCGAAGGTTTATTATAGGATCGCATCATAAGGAGAAATGCATTGAAAATCTTAATGACATTAGATTCCAGCATCAATTTTGTATCAAAAAAATTGATGGGTTAGCACTTATATGAGGCAAGAAGTATTCAAATTCTACAGAATTAGGGCCATCATGAGGTTTAGTATTTTTGAAGTTCATTCTAGACCATTCAATATTTGCATCAAAGGTATTGTTATTACAGTCAGTTTTTGAACTCCATAATGCACGAAGGCATAAGAGATATATAAATTATTCTGAATGTCTGGAGGAAATTAATAGATGTATTAGAGACACATATGATTACTTTGATGTTGTTGATTCAGTTTGGTCGGAGTCTTTTTTAAATAATCAAAATGATATGATTTAAACATCAATAAATGAGGATACACTTTTGAAGGCTCCATTTTTTTGGTCACAAAATATGCCAAATGAACATGAGGAAATACACAATTTTGAACAACAACAGGCTCAAGGTATTATTAATCCTCCACATGTAGAGGAAAGAGAACTATATATTGGTTCTAGAAGATCACATGTACAATGTGAAGCCATGGAAGACCTTTACAGGGGTTCTGCATAGGATGTTAAGGAGGGTTGCATGATAGCAGTGTTAGCAGATGAAGGTCCACCTAGCTATCCATTCTAGGTTTCCAAGGTTATAAAGGTCATTAAAGAAAATGAAGATATTACAGTTGTTGAAGTACATTGGTATGCCACAAGTACCAACCCATTTAATGGTGTGTACAAGCGAGAGATGGTAGTTGGAAAAAAATTTGGCAGAAAGAGAAAAAGAAATGGCACAAATATAAATAGTCGCAACACAGATGTCTTGAAATTGGAGGATGTTGACATGCCTGTGTATGACTTCAATTTGACAAAGAGAGGAGCTCTTCACTTGAAGACCATAAATATTTTGAAGAAATTGCTACCAGAACAAATAGTGTTGACATGGGACTCTGCTGAATGTAGTCGTAGATCTAGAAGACGTTTGAAATATGAGATGGTGGGCATGCATGTTGACTCAGATGGAGCATTAGTTGATGATAGAGAATAATATGGATCATCTTCATCTGCATCCAGTAACTCATCTGAAGATGTAGGTTTTGATGGTGTGCCAGAACTTATGACTGATTTTGAATAACTGTTTAAGACATTTTTATGAAATTGATGTTTGCATGGTGACTTGAAATAAATATTTTGACTTCCATATGATCTTACATGAAGTTATTATGAATTTATATGTTTGTTGGATTATATGTTTTAATTATGAAGAATTCATCTCTTTAGAATATCGACAGTGCAACAACGAATTACAAAAATAATTTATGTTATATTCAATATACCAAAGTTGATATTTTGATTAAAATTTAAAAACAAATAGAAAATAATATTGAATTCTTAGATTATGTAGTGATATTTCCATGATATTATTTATTGTTAACATTTGGTATAAGATACTTTTAAAAATTCTAAAAATTTTATGCCTCATTGAAAGGGGAAACTTCGTTGTGATGGTTGATTTTTAGGTTTTGGTTGCAATTGGATAAGTTGTCTTAGGTTAATATTTTAAAAGAGATATATTTTTATCCTTTAAAATAAAAATTACTCTTGGATTAATAAATATTTCATTTACTAGTTCATTTTCAAAAAAAAAAAAAATTCATATAATTTGTCCATAATTTCATGGTTCAAGTTTGTTAAAAAGTTAATATTTAAAAACTTCAGATTTAAAACTTGGAAAAATATTATGGTTTTTATGCGCTATTATATTTTATCTTTAATGTTATGGTTGAAAACAATTACAATTTTAGAGTCTTTTAGAGTCAAGTTATTTTATCTTTAACAAGATATAAGGCTTTCAAAAATAAGGAGTCAAAATTGTTGGCAATTATAAGAATTTCACACATAATATTTGTTTCTTTAACATCATGTATCAAAATTGTTTGAATTTTATGATTTTTCGATGTCCTAATATTTGATCTTTAATTCCATTGACAAAAAATGTCAAAATTGTGACACAATTTTCTTTTTTTGGCTATTCCACCATGAATACTTTTTGTTTTGAGGGTGTTTTTTCAATCCTTTTTTCAAGAAAAAAATGTTGAAATTTGACCCTAAAAAAAATGTGTATTCTGGAAGGCACACTTTTCATTTTTGGGTTGTTTTTTCAAGTTTTTTGAGTTTTTTTGGGCTAAAGTTCTCGTTTTGAGTTAATAGTTCTCGTTTGATCGGTAATCATGTTAAATCTCTTAGCATAACTGCCAACATTATGGTGTCCGATATTTACAATATGATGAAAGATAAGAGAAGGATGTAGAGGGTTCTTGTAAACCCTATAATTATTGTTGCCCATATGCTGCAATGATGTGGTTTCTAGGTCCTTAGACAGGCCTATTTTCTTGCCACTATGCCTCACTTGCATTCATGATCCATATTTTGGTGATGTGCCTTTGTTTTTATTAAGAGGTTCTTGGAGCTTGTAAGGGACCATATTTCTTTCTAAAGGAAACCCTAGTCATTCAAGCTCCATGAGAAACCACGATCCCTCTGCATAGACCAACATCATGTTTCCTTCCTTCTACCTACAGGTAAATAACATTGGTCAGACATAATTTTATACAAAGAATGATACTGGAAATACAGTCAACTAATTGAAATAATGACATTAAATAATAATTATTTTAGACCCATGTGTGGTCAATTGTTTTGCCACTATGTTCTGAGGGAGAGTGGCTCTTATAGGGTCTCCGTACACTTCTTCAATCAATTTTTGGTCCATGAGCCTACTATGGAATGAGTGATGAATGTAGCTCCACTACTTTGTAGAACCAAGGGGTAGTACTGTAAAAATGGATGATATCATTTGCTATTTCTTCGAGCTTCCTTAGCCGTTTTTGTTCATTAATCGTTGCCAATAAGAGCCTCAAGGGTTCGATCATTGTCATCTAATTTTCCCAAGTTGGTATAATAATCATCCACTTCATTAATTGCATCCCATTCCCAAAACCCGAGACAAGAGATAGATGTGTGCATTAGTGGCTCCATAAATACTAACATGCACAATCTGTGTCAAACAATTTCAGGACCTCCATCTTAAGGCCCCAAACAACTAGGTCTTTTAAGGGAAACTCAGGAGAAAATTAAGGATACATTTCCAATTATATTTTAAAATTGGAATCGTTAATCCCTTGGTTTCTAGATCACAACATCCATAACGCTCAAGATGTTTATGCAACTATGCAGTATCACCGAAAATCACGATTGCATAGACATTAGGTGAGGAGTGAATGTGTATAAACAACGAGATGAAACATGTATTATTTTAGGAAAATCTTGTCACCTAAGTCTCCACAAAGGTACCAAACATATTAATGCTACATGAATAACGTTCATTTTTATCAGATCACTTATACAATTCTTGTAGTGACAGTAACCAAAATATTCTTAGAACCAATGGTATGGTGTTTGGTCATGAAGGAAGATGTAGCAAAGTAATCAAAATCTTGTCGCTCACTAGAATAAAATCAGATCATGGGTCTGAATCAAAATTTCAAGGAACATGTCAAGGATATCTGGTAAAATGGGGTTAGTATCCAAAGGCTTCCCTCCAAATAATTTAAGATGAGTAGGGCATATTTAGAGGAGTTCAACTCAAGAGACCAGAAGAAATAAAATGGGGAAAGTATCTAACAAATATGGTTAGAGTACACATCAAAATCCCCATCCTTAAATAAAATGGTTGTTTACATGGGGCTCATGAGAGAATATAGAATGGAGGGTAGATTGGCATAGTGAGAAAATGAGATAAGGATTTTGTCTACTAAAGGAATATGGGATACCAAAAACTAGTAAATATATGAGAAAACCCCCAGTGGCCAACAAGGAATGCACATATAAACAGGAGGGGAAGGAATGTAAAGAAGGGGGTAATGGATAGAGAGAAAGATACAAGGTTACAAAGAGGAGAGTGAGTAGGTGATAATATTTCCATCAGATGTCTAGGAAAACCCAGGTGGGGAGGTTACGTGGAAGTGGGGAGCATTGAAGCTAAGGGGATAGAAGTGAGTGAGGGTTGGGATAAAGAGGAAATATGTTGTCGACTGGGTTTTTGTGTGTTGGGTCATGGAGACACATGGTCATGAGCATCAAAGGTCTCAGAGGTCTTGGGATGAAAAGCTACAAATTTTCCATGGAAACACATAAGAGCTCAAGGAGAGGGGATGCAAGATCTATTCATAGCACTACGCATGGAAAAAAATTGGAAAGAAAGGCATGGGAAAGATGAGCAAGGGTATAATTCTAATTATTCATACCACTATGAAACTAGGAAATATAAATAAGATATAAAAGTGAGATTTAAATTAAGAAAAAAATATAGCGTGTAACTTGTAAAACATTATATTCTATAGAAAAACGTGGAAGACATTATAGGCTGAAATAGAAAAAATACAAAGATAGGTTAATATTCACACTAAGAAACAATTTGAAAAGTAAACTCAATGATGTGCCTTCAACTCTTAAAATTATTTGTAGTCAAACATTGAAATACATGCCATCCACATAGAAATTAATTGAACTTAGTTAAATCAAAGACACAATACAATAAAATCAAGTTTGTCATATAACATATTATACTTTTGATTGGTATATAAGAAATTGTTTTGCTAGGTGTAATTAGTTTTTCGCATCATTCAATGGTTTTCTGCTTAGAACTATAGAATAAGATAAGATAATAATATTTATCTGAAATCGTCACCATACTATCTTAACACTAATGAAAAATAAACATATGAACAAAGCATTGTGAGGGTCATTGGTCTACTGAAAAAAGAATTCTAAAATACTTGAAGGGAACTCAAGCCTTTGGACTCAAGTATACAGAAGTGGGTGACTTCATCTTGATTGGTTACTTTGATTCAGGATTCGATGGAGATAAAGAAACCAAAATATTTACTTGAGGTTATGTTATGAGTCTTCGATCAAGAGTCTCCCTGTAGGTCACACAAGCAGTCAATTCCAATAGATTCCGCAACCGAGAGAGAATATGTGACAACAATTGAAGAGACAAAGGAAATTGTGTGGCTCGGGAAAATTCTGAAGATTTGTGGGAGAAAAAATTAAATTCAACTGAGTCTTGTTTTGATTAAAAACACTTTTACAATAATTTTTTCCAAGAACCCAAAGTTCCATGATTGAACGGATCACATCAATACAATATACCATTTAATTCGACACCATTTTGAGGACAAAATAATCCACCTACAACATTGTTCAAGAAATGAGAAAATTGCATACATCTTCACCAAAGAAATTGGAAGGGAAAATTTTGAAAGAGCCAGAATTATGCTTGGAATCGCAAACATCCCTTCAAATTAAGGGGGGGAATGTTGACACCTAATCTCTAGGATTAGGAAAAATTATGTAAATATTGTAAATAGAAAAAAATAAAGGAAGTTAGCAGATGAAGAGACATTGGGAGATGAAACCCAATAGTCTCCCTCTCCTTATATATATTCATATTATATCATAATGAAAAACACAATTTGGTTTGGATTTACAAACCTGGCCTGACATGAGAGACACTTTGAATAATCATATTAAGTAAATGAGAGCAGTAAACATATAGTGGAATGATAACAAGAATAATCCTTAAACATTTGTTTGCATTTTTATGGCATGCGAAGGACTAAGGGGCTCACATAAGATGATTGAACAAGTTTAGCCTGAATAAAAGGGTAATGGGTAGCACATGGGATGAACGAATGAGGGGCGCATGCAAGCATGTAAAAATGCACCCATTAGAATGAGTTGAATAAGCTAGAGTGGACATAAAGAGTATTAGGGTCCTATGTTCAATCATAATCAATAGTTGTTAATATTCCAAGTTAGTAAAATTCAAAGTCAAATTTTGGTCTATACTAGAAAAATTTGCCAAGTCATATGGCAAAGGGTCTTGAGTCAATTTCTAAATTTATAATGTAGATGCTACTCGTATCACAAGCCTAAGGTCATGGTCATCATCAAAAGTATCATCACAAAGTCTCATGGATTTTTTGATTCATCAAGTCATTATTTCCCTATTAAAATGTCATAATTCAAAATTCATGGGTCAGAGACTATTTATGTCATAGTTATGATTGTCCAATTCTTTCATGGGGTCATGTTAGTCTGGTCAGTTATCATGGTCATCTTTTCACATAGTCCTATCATTTCCCCTTCACAACACCTTTCCCGTGAGTAGCACTTCCTCATACCTTTGTTCGCATTCCATGTAAATTCAAAGGGTGATTCTACATCTCTTGCACCATGGAAACATCAAGGACCAAAGAGAAGTCAGAAGAAGGAGGTGAGTGGCATGATTTTAGGGTTTTGAGGTCATTTGCTGCACCCAAGGACAATTTTACTTCAAAATTAGTTTTTGAAGTAATGGGGATGAATTTTACAAAAGTGAAATACATTCTCATCAATCACAGACCAAAGAACAAAATCCTCCCTCATTTTATGCATAGGTGTTATGATTTGGGAGATATGCAATGAGATTTGAGGCCAAATTTTCAAAAATATTTAATTTCTTGTTTTAGCCATTATTTTGTGGCACTAATTCTGAGAAGATGGGAACGAATTTTAAAAAACGGAGAGCGTTTTTTCTCCAAAAAAACATTATCTACAAAAACCTCTCCCGTTTTTGTAATAGATATTATGGTTAAAGCGGATATTTGATACCTATTTTTACAAAAATGTAGAATGTATAGAAACACATCAAAAGTTTGTTACGCTTTTCCTCAGAAGGTAAGAATTCATATTTTCAATAATGTTTGGATAGCTCATGGCATAAGGTAACTATAAAATCACCTAGGGATACTTTTGGAGTGATAAGTTTTCAAATAAAGATCAAAAAGTACCTTTTTGACACCCCACTACCCCCTTTCTAGCACTGTCACTGCGCTTCCGGACAGTCACTTTTGAAATAAATTTTGTAGAGGTTAAATTGTTATTTTTTCATGGTTTGAAGGCTCAAAGGTATAGTATACATCTCAAGGTTTCCTCACAGCTCATCAGCAACACCAAAAACTCCATCTAAACCATCAAAAGTTCAAGCCTTTCAGTTGCTACGCTTCTACAACAGATGTTACTTTTCTATGTATGAGATATTTTTACCACATGTAAAGGGTAAATGTGAAATGGGTTGATGTAAATATTTATTTCATGATTTTATATGATTTCAATAGGTTTTTTAATTATTACTATTGTAAAATAATCTTGTAATCAATTTTTTAAGATATAATCTCAAGTAGTTTAGGAAAAAGGGGAAAGTTGTTTCTAACTTCCCAAGGATTTGGCAGAGATAAGATATGTTCATGAATCAGTTGCTATAGATTAGGATTTGACCTCCTTAGGATGAATCCAAACTCATATCTTATATTAGGTTGAAATTTAATGTAATCAGGAGTTGGATACTAGAGGTAGATATATTTTGGAACTGGTGTACTTGATTTTTTGGCAGAGAATTAATATACAGTTGCAACTGTTTTTCTATGATTCATGTGTAGTGGTCAGTGACATTTTTTTCTTCAGTTATTCTTATGCATTTTATTTTTAGATGTTTCTAGCAGCTAATCATATTTCTCCTTATGTTAATCTCTTAAGTTTTAAACATAATCAATTGCAAGAAATTCTTTGTTTTGTCTGAGATTATCATCTAAGTGTTTCTCTTCCAAACAAGTGAATTCATGCATGTATACTCACTTAGTTCCTTCTATCTGATTTCCTCATTACCATACTACTACGAAATATTCATTTATGTCTCTAATTACATCTATATTGCCTCAATTAATGACTAAAACTCATCTTTTGATTTATTTAGCCTAGTTCCTTAACCTATTGCTTCACATCGAGCAAAAAATAAATCAGAACACTACTATGAAAAATACCTAGCCTAAAACCCTAGTTATTTCAACCATCCTTTGGTTGATTTTAGAGAGAACCCTCTCTGATTTGGTATGGCAAGCTATGAATTCAAAAGTTGTTCTGTTGTTACCTCTTTGGTTTCTTTTCTCAACCTAGGGAAACTAAGGAGTGTTAACATTTTGGCACTAGTGTCGGGGAAGCGAAAGGTCACATTTTCCCTGGATGTGAACGACAAGGATCAGATTTGATTGCTGATGGTGGACAAGGATTTGACACAGGAAGGCTAAAATAATTCACCTGGTGACTCCAACGTGATTCAAATACTCCACTGGCAGCAGGATCCAAAAATTGAAATGAGTTCTCAATCTAGAAGGTATACTCCTATGCATTGAGATCATGTTCTAGGTTTTCCAAATCCTATGCCTCAGGTAGATTGGAAAACATACCTGCCAAAATTCATAGATGGAAAAAGTGATGATGATACACTTGATTTAATAATATTCCATATGCATGTGCATAAGCTAAGGATTAATTTTCATGAAGATTGTTTAATGAAGATGTTCATGATCAAATTAAAAGAAAGAGCACGGTTTTGGTATGAAATATTACCTCTTTCTTGTATTTATTCTCTCAAGTATTTTCACTTTGTATTTTTTGAGAAGTATAGAGAAGCATGTCCTTATTTTATTTTGATTGAGGATTGTTGAGATCACTTTGAAAATTTTATTCAAGAGCTGGAAAGTGCTTATGGAGATGAAGAGTTTATGGATGATGAACTCTGGGATGCTTTGAATGAAAACCCTTTTCACCACCATGAGAAGATCATGGATTCTACCCTTGATGACAACGAACTTGAGAAAAATTATTCAAAATATGATAGTGATCTTCGTTCATATAAAATAGGTGATAATTTGCAGCAGTCATGCCTTTCTTTTAGTGCACAATATACATATGATAATGGTCATTTCAGCTGCCCTCTACTCCTTGATGAAGATCTTAATTATGAGTTGGTTTGAATTAAGATTCCTGATAGTCATCATTCATCCATTGAGTTTGAAAATAATGAGCGGCATGTTTATTTCCTAGAACTTAATGATCAACCTATTCAGAAATTTTTAAATTTGCAAGGAAAAGAAGAAATAGATAGTCAAATGCTTTACACTTATTCTAAGGAACTAATGGATAAAAGGAATATTTTAGATCCTTTTAATCATTATTATTCTCAAGAATGTGATAATGTAGCCCAAGGAGGTCAAATTGAAAAGGTATCTAATGTATAATTGCATCTTACTATCCTATTATGGAATAATGTATTAACAATGAAGGCTTGTTCAAATAACTATCGATTACACCACCCCAAAAAATATCTATCCAGATTTACATGAAGAAACACTCATGCATGAAATTTCATATTTGGAGGATGATAGACCAACCACTGTCATTCATTTTGAGGACAGTCCTAAAAGCTAAAAACTATTGATTACAACTAATGCTTACCTTTCTCCTCTTACTAATCCACAAGAGGTAATGTTTCATGATTTTCAAGACCCCTTGGGCAATCTTTTGCAAGAATTGGAGAAGGTGAATGTTGTTCTGTTTGTCAGCATAAGTTTTGGTTTCAGTTTTCATTGTGAGTTTCCTACATGTACATCATTATGTCTGCTTACAGAGGATGTGACCATAATTTCAGTGAGTGGCGATCTCATTTTTTGGCTTTATTGGAAATTTTATATCATTTGAGTGAGCAAGTTATGGATTAGTTAGAGTAGGGAAGGTGTGATGAATAATCTCAATAATCTGAGCATATTTTTTAGCGCTAGTTTCCAGTAGATTTTGTAGTTGACGATGTATAGTTCAGTTTTTAGTTTGATTTGAAATCAATTTGAGGATTATAGCTACAATGACTCCATTTCCCACTGAACAATGTGACTTGGTCTATGGTGTTCTTGACACCTCCTAGGGATTTTTCATCCCCATTAGAGCCAATTTTAGGGTCGTATGTTTCATAGTAATCAACAATTGTTAATATTCCCTGTTAGTAAAATTCAAAAATCAAATTTTGGTCTATACTAACAAAATTTTCCAAGTCACATGGCAAAGGGTATTGAGGCAATGTCTAAATGTATAATGTATATGCTACTCTCATCACAAGCCTAAGGTCATGGTCATGATCAAAAGTATCATCACAAATTCTCATGGGTTTTTTGAGTCATCAAGTCATTATTTCCCTATTAAAGTTTCATAATTCGAAATTCATGGGTTCGAGACTATTTATTTGATAGCTATGATAGTCCAAGTCTTCCATGGGGTCATGTTAGTCCTAGTAGTTATCATGGTCATCTTTTCACAGAGTCCTATCATTTTCCCTTCACAACTCCTGTCTTGTGAGTAGCACTTCCTCATACCTTTGTTTGCATTCCATGTCAATTAAAAGGGTAAGTCTACATCTCTTGCACCATGGAAACATCAGAAACCAAAAATAAGTCAGAAGAAGGAGGTGATTGGCATGATTTTTAGGGTTTTGAGGTCATTTGTTGCACATAGGGACAAAATTACTTCAAAATCATTTTCTGAAGTAATGGAGATGAATTTTACAAAATTAAAAGAGGTTTTTGTTAACAACGGGCCAAATAATGAAAAATTCCTTCATTTTATGCACAAGTATTATGATTTGGGAGATATGCTATGATATTTGAGGCATATTGTTCACAGATATTTAATTGCATGTTTTAGTATTTCTTTTGTGTTATGGATTCCGAGGATATGGGATTGAAATTTTAAAAATGGAGAGAGGGTTTTCTCCACAACAACCTTATCTACAAAAATATTTCCAGTTTTATAATAGGTTGTACGGTTAAATAGATATCAGTTCATCTTTGACCCCCATTTTTACAAAAATGCAGAAATTTGAATGTATAGAAACACAACAAAAGTTTGATGCACTTTTCCTCAGAAGGTAAGAATTCAGATTTTAAAGCATGTGTGGATAGCTCATGGAATAAGGTAACCAAAAAATCACCTAGGGATAGTTTTGGAGTGATAATGTTTCAAATAAATATCAAAAAGTTCCTTTTTGACACCTCACTGCCCCCTTTCTAGCAATGTCGCTGCGCTTATGGGTAGTCACTTTTGAAATCAATTTTTGCAGAGTTTAAATTGCTACTTTTTCAGGGTTTAAATGCTAAAACGTATAAGAGACATCTCAAGGTTTCCTCACAGGTCATCAATAGCACCAAAAACTCCATCTAAACCATCAAATTTTCAATCCTTTCAGTTGATGCAAATCTGCAATAGATGTTGTGTTTCTGTGTATGAGAGATTTTTACTGCATGTAAAGGGTAATGTGAAATGGGTTAATGTAAATAGTTATTTGATGATTTTATCTGATGTCAATATATTTTTTAGTGATTAATATTGTAAAATAATCTTGTACTCCATGCTTTGTAAGATAATCTCAAGTAGTTTAGGAAAAAGGGGAAAGTTGTTTCTAACTTCCCTAGGATTTGGCAGAGATAAGATAGGTTCATGAATCAGTTGCTATAGACCAAGATTCAACCTCCTTAGGAGGAATTCTACCTCATACCCTATATTAGGTTGAGATTTAATGTAATCAGGAGTTGGATACTAGAGGTAGATATATTTTGGAACTGGTGTACTTGAGTTTTGGGAGAGAATTAATATACAATTCCAATTATTTTTCTGGGATTCATGTCTTGTGGTCAGTGACATTTTTTTCTTCAATTATTATTATGAATTTTATTATTAGATGTTTGTAGAGGCTATCCATTTTTCTCCTTATGTTAATCTATTAAGTGTTAAACAAAATCCATTTCCAGAAATACTATGTTTTTTCTCAAATTATCATCTAAGTGTTTCTCTTCCAAACATGTGAATTAATTCATGTATGCTCACTTAGTTCCTTCTATCTAATTTACTCATTACCGTACTACTATGACATATTCATTTGTGTCTATTATTACATCTATCTTGCCTCAATTAATGACTGCAACTAATCTTTTGATCTATTTGGCCTAGTTCCTTAACCTATTGCTTCACATCCAGCAAAACCTAAATCAAAAACCTATTGTGAAAAATACCTAGCCTAAAAGCCCAATTATTTCGACCATCCTTTGGTTGATTTTAGAGAGATCCCTCTATGATTTGGTAGGGCTAGCTACCAATTCAAAAGTTAGTTTATGGTTACCTCTTTTGTTTCTTTTCTCAGCCTTGGGAAATTAAGGAGTGCTAACAAAGAGATAGTACATGAGACAGGTGAGCACAAAGGAGAAAAAATGACTATTGAGATGGTTTGGGCCAAAATATCATTTGGGAAAAGTATGTAATACAAAACATTGACCAATTCAAAATAGAAGGATCCAACCTTCTCAATTTGGAATGATTGATTGTAAATGTGACAAGAGATTTGGCTAAGGAAACAAGCATTTGACCAAGTACCATTTGGATTATAAGTGCTAAGGTGAGATGAAGAATTGGTGAAGGAGTTGTAGGGGAAATGCATAAGTTTATATGGGTTTGGATATTGTACAATCACCCAATGTATAGAATGATTAGGTGGGTCATCGCAAAAGTCATGACACAATTTTCTTACATGACAAAGTGTAGGTTAATAAGTTGTTATTAGTCAGAGGAAAATATAAGCACGTGAACACAAGAATAATAAATACACAAGCTTCTTCTTGAATAAATAATGTATATTCATTAATTATTATCTCATATACATCCACCGAGATATGACTATTCTCTCTTTTTTCTTCACATTAAAATGGCCCAACCACAGGTATATAAATACCAAACTTTTCAAATATGGAATCATGCAAAATATATCTTTACTTTCCTCATGTAAATTAATACTTCACAGTTTAACTACAATTTTTTAACTTTCCTTTAAATTAACTCAACATTTTTCTTTTTCTTCACTTAACTTTTCTAGACAAAGCATTAACCTTTTAACTCTGGCTCACTTGTACTCTTCTTGCATTGCATGCATACGGGAGTAATTACTATTTCTAAGACTATTGGCTCCCTATATTACTAGTTTAGTCGCTTATTGTTGTTAGTGTATCCCCCTTATTGTTATTGTTGTACCCCTGTAACCCCCATATTGTTATTATTGAGCCCTTACATTATTATTGTTAGGTAGGCTAGGATTATATTGTGACCCCATGGACTCCTATATATAGAAAGGAGGTTTTTTCATTTGTATCATCCAAGAATTGTTCATTTATGTAATTTAAAGGAGGTTTCCCCCTCAAAGTGGATTATTTATAAGGCGACGATCTCTCTTTTCTTGTATTTTTGGAGCTGATTTCATAACATTTGGTATCAGAGCTTTGGATTTTAGGGTTTCACTATTCCAGATAGGTCATCGTGGAATTTTCCTTATAACTTATTTTCTATGAAGTGTCGGAACCTAAAAATTTTACCACGAGAAGCCAAAATCCTAAGGTACTTCATGTAAAAATTTCAGATCTTGGTTCGTGATATTTTCGGAGATATGATTTGTGGAAGTTAGGGTTTTTTAGGCTCCCAAATTTCATCTCAAATATTAGGGAATTTTGAGGTCTAAAATGGGCCTCCTAAGGAAATTATAAAATAATAGTGGAAATAATAAAATAAGATTTGATTACATCATCAAATTTTAGAGGGAAAAATAAAAAACTACATTTTAAACTAGTATTTTCAACTTATCTCCCAAATTTGTTACTCAAATTTTGAGCGGAAGTACTCGTTGGATGCAAAATTTAATTCCTCATCCAATGAGTACCCATGTTGCGTACTTTCAAAGGATCTTGCTACAAAAAAAATTACAAATACATGAAAAACATGATTGCAATCACGTGTTTTCATGTATTCCTCATTTTTCGTGAAGAAGGGTCCATAGAAAGTGTGCAACATGGGTAATCCATGGATGAGGAATTAAATTTTGTATCCAACAAATGTTCTTGCTCAAAATTTGAGTAAAAAATTTGGGAGATTAGTTGAAAATACGAGTTGAAATAGTTTTATTATTTTTTAACATTTTTACCCTTTTACTTAAAAAAGGGTGAACCATCCCCCATGGTTGAAACCATCATCTTTAATACTATTGGTTCTTATAAATTTTATTTTGGTTGTACATTTTTCTTAGGAGGCCTATTTTAAACCTCAAAATTACCCTAATGGAGGTGACCATGAGAAAATCATCATAACTCTCGCTCTAAGCATCGAATATGAATTCTGTAAAATGTGGCCACAAGTACGCGAACGGTAGTTTCCTTTGTATCAATTTTAGATCCAGAGGAGGAAGAAATGACATGTGGCATGTCATACAAGTTCGCTCTACTAAATAAGTCCATAATTAGGTCATTGTGGGAGATTGGGCATAACCTTGCCTTGAAGAATCCAAATCAGGTCATACCTGTGACATTCAAAAGAATATTCATAGGGATACTATACGACCTAATTTCCAATATTGAAGATCTGAAATCACAAAGATAATTTAGTTTCAATATCAAGCTCCTCAAAATCAAGAAAAAGGTGTGTATTTTTTTCTTCGAATTGCATAAGTCTTGTTTGAAAAATCAATTTGAATTGATTCAAAGGGAATATTGAAGAATAGATATCAATAATGGATTTTAAAATGCCCCCTAAAAAGAATTCAAAAAACATTAAGCCCTTAGAATACTCTACTGTGACTCATGAGGAGGAATAAGTGCAACATGATATGTCAAAACTACAACAGCAAGTGCACCAAATATCGCTCTCGTAAAGAGCAACAAAAAATGAAATGGAATTTTTGAGGGAAGGCATGGAACCTAATATGCATGGTTTGAAGAAGGGCATGGAAGCAAATATGGATGGTTTGAAGAAAGGCATGGAAACTAAGATGGATGGTTTGAAGAACGACATGGAAGCTAAGATGGATGGCATCAAAGCTAATACTGATGACATGGGAGCTAACATGGAAGACATGAAGAATAATTTAAAAGTAGACATGGAAAGTTTTAAGGAAGGTTTGACAAAGTTGATACAAGAAATTATTCCTAATGGTGAAAAGGTAGTACAGGAAATTCATGGTGAGATCAAAATAAATGTTAATCATGATTTCATCAACTCTAATGTTGGATGGAAGAACCACCATATTCCAAAGATGGATGTGAGGAAGTTTGATGGCAAGGATCTTCTAACATGGATACTACATATGGAGTAATATTTTGATCTCAATAATGTGAAAAACACACAAAAGGTACGCATTGCAACTTTACATTTACAACAAAATACATTTGTTTGGTATCGATGGCTTTGCTACCATAAAAAAATTGTCCAATGGTCAATTTTTATGGAGGAAATGATATCACATTATGAGGATACAAAGAGAAACACCTTCTTTAGCCAATTTATAAATCTCAAACAAAAGGGTTCAGTGGTGGATCACATCGAGGACTTCCAAAAATTGAATATAAGGGGGACTAATTTTCTAGAGGAAAACGGGATTGATGTATTCATAGGGACTTTAAAGGATAACATCCAACATGAGGTTTTCCTTTGGGAACCTAATTCATTAGAGAAGGCATTCAGGTTGGCAAGAAAAATTGAATGTAAAATTATGGCGACAAGGAAGCCTACCACTCACATCTATAAATACGGAAGTGTTGCTACTACTAGACTTCCACAACCTACAAGGTTTACACCACAACAATTGGAATAAAAAAGAGAAAAGGGGCTTTTCTACAATTGTGATAGAAAATACACTAAAGTTCATAAGTGTGCCGAGAATAAATTGTTTACATATATTTTGAAGAGGAGGAATAAAATGAACAAGAAACTTCAAAAGAAGAGGATATACACCAGGAACCAACCCTAGAAAAATAAGAAATGAGTCTGAAAATATCATGTAATGCATTGGAAGGAAATTACCACTCCTCAAAATATCAAGATAGAAGGACATATCAAGAAGAAAAATGTATTAGTGTTGATTTCTTCAAGTAGTACCCATAATTTTATTCATTATAAGGTAGCCAAGGAATTGAATTGCTTCCTATACCCAACACCAGAATGTCAAGTGATGGTTGCAAATGGAGGAACTATAAATTGCTCTAGAAAATGCCATAATATCAAGCTAACCATGGGGGAATATGTATTGAATAGTCCAATTCTTTCCATTCCAATGGGAGGTGCTGATGTTGTACTAGGAGTACAATGGTTACAATATTTGGGGACGGTAGCTATTAATTTTTAAGAACTTTTCTTGAATTTTTTTTTATAAGGAAAGGAAGTCATATTACGAGGTATTGCAGGGAAGCCAGGAAAGATAAGAAGCTCTAATGTCATGACAAAGTTTCTAAATAAAGAACAACGAGGTGTAATTGCACAATTATGCTCACTAGAAGTTCCAACATAAAAATGATCTATTTCTGCAGATCTCCAACAAGCCTTGGACAATCATTCCAAGGTGTTTGAAACTCCCAAAGGAATCCCACCTATTCGTGATCATGATCATGCTATTCATTTGATTCCAGGAAGTGTTCCTTCAAACATCAGGCCTTATAGATATCCTTATGTCCAAAAGAGTGAAATTGAACGTATGATTGCAGAAATGTTAGAGGCTGGTATAATTCAACCTAGTCAAAGTTCTTTCTCTGCTCCTGTAGTATTTCTGCACAAGAAGGATGGATCATGGCGCACGTGTCCGGATTATAGGGAGATCAATAAGCTCAATATTAAAGATAAATTTCCCATTCCTTTGATCGATGAATTATTGGATAAATAACATGGATCAATTTATTTTACCAAGTTGGAACTGCTTATGATATCATCAAATTAGAATGAAGACTGAAGATATTCTAGAAACAACATTTTGAACTCATGAGGGTCATTATGAATTTTTGGTCATGCCTTTTGGCCTTACCAATGTACCTTCTACATTTCAAGGGTTGATGAATTCCATTTTCAAACCCTTCCTTAGAAAATTTGTGTTAGTATTTTTTTATGATATACTAATATACAGCCGGTCTTGGAAGGATCATGTTCAACATGTTGACAAGGTGCTCAAACTATTGGAGCAGAAAAAATTATATGAAAAAAACCTCCAAATATTTCTTTGGAGTAAAAGAGGTGGAATATCGGGGTCATATTGTATCTCACGAGGGTGTTAAGGTAGACCCTAACAAAATTAAAGCCATTAAGGAATGGAAATTCCCCACAACCATAAAGTAGTTGCAAGGATTTCTTGGGTTAACAAGGTATTATTTCAAGCTTGTTAAGAATTATGGGAGAATAGAAGCACCTCTAACAACATTATTGAAGAAAGATGAATTTTCATGGACTCCTAAAGCAACTAAGGCCTTTCAGCATCTTAAAGAGGCGATGTGCTTAGCACCAGTCTTAGCTACCCCAAACTTCACAAAAACCTTTATTGTGGAATGTGATGCCTCAAGAAATGGAATTGGTGTTGTTTTAATGCAAGAAGGAAGACCCATTTCTTTTCAAATTTTTCCAATCAAAGGAAAGTATTTACAGAAAGCTATTTATGAGAATGAAATGTTGGAAATATTACATGCACTAAAGAAATGGTGACCTTACCTAATGGGAAGACACCTCATAATTTTTGGAACAAAGACTATCTTTAGAAGAGTAGAAAAAATGGGTCACAAAGATGTTTGGTTATGACTTTGAAATCATATACAAAAAAGGGAAGCTAAATGTTATTGCAAATGCACTCTCAAGAAAGCATGAACATGTGGAAGCATTTCTTTGTGCCATTTATATTAACCAACCAGATTGGCTAACCGAAGAAAGGGACGAATGGAAGAAGGACGAAGAAGTGTGGACACTCATTCAAAAGTTGTAGCAAGATCTGAGTACATATGATACATTTAGTTGGAAAAATTATTCCTTATGGTATAAAGATCGATTATATCTTTGTAAGAATTCCCAACTAAAAAAAAATATTCTTTTGGAATTGCACACTTCTCCCTTAAGAGGACACTTAAGATTTTTTTTAAATTACCACAAGGTGAAGAAAGAATTTTTTGGGATGGCCTTAATTATGATTTTCAAAATTTTGTGGCAGAATGTTTGGTTTTCCAGCAAAATAAAGTTGAGACAATTAAGACCCTAGGTATTCTACAACCTTTATCCATTCCAAGTCAATGTTGGGAGGAGATTTCAATGGATTTTATCACAGGTTTACATAAGTCTGAAGGAAAGAGTGTCATCATGGTGGTAGTTGATAGACTTACCAAGTATGCAAATGTTTATGCATTATATCATCCCTTTAAATCAAGTACATTTGCTACTTCATTTATGGAAATAATGCAAAAAATACATGGAAACACAAATATTATTATAAGTGACAGAGATCCCATTTTTACTAGAAATTTTTGGCCGGAATTATTTTCTTGTTTGGGTACTCAACTAGCTCATAGCTCATCTTATCATCCTCAATCCGATGGGCAAACTGAGATAGTGAACAAATGTTTGGAAGGGTATCTTCATTGTTTTGTATATGATAAACAAACACAATGGGTCAAGTGGTACAACAGTTCCTTCCATAATGTAGAAAAAATGACACCATTTATGGCACTTTATGGATATCATCCACCATCCATCACATCATCCTTAAGAGGAAATTCTAAGGTTCAAGAAGTGGAAGATCACATAGAGCATCAATGATAAGTTCTCCGACTCTTAAAGGATAACCTAAATTTGGCACAAAATCGAATGAAACAACACGCAGATCAACATCGTAGTGAGAGAAGTTTTGATGTAGGATACTGGATATTTTTACGGCTACAACTATACAAAAAAATTTCCTTCAAGAAAGCTAAGAAGGATAGTAAATTATCACCAAAGTACTATGGTACTTAGAAGGTGTTGCAAAATATTGGTACTATGGCATAGAAATTGGAGCTTCTTGCTTCTTCTCAAGTGCATCCAATTTTCCATGTTTCATGCTTAAAGAAGGTTATAGGTGAAAAAATTCCAATTCAAAAAATATTGCCAGAACTTGATGAGGAAGGAAAAATCCTATTGGAAACTGAAGCATTCACAGAAACAAGAACTCAACAACTATGAAATCGATCAATTTCAAAGTATCTCATCAAGTGGAAGAACTTCCCCACTGAATATTCTACATGGGAGGATAATAATTTTATACAAAAGCATCCAGAGCTACTCAAGCATTGAGGAAAACAGTATTTTGAAGGAGAGGGGCATGTTAGGTCCCTATATTAATAGTGTAGTCCCTTATTGTTGTTAGTGTATCCCCCTTATTGTTATTGTTGTACCCCTGTAACCCCCATTTTATTTTTATTGTGCCCTTACATTATTATTGTTAGGTCATCTAGGATTATAGTGTGATCCCATGAACTCCTATATATAAAAATGAGTTTTTTTCATTTGTATCATCCAATAATTGTTCATTTATGTAATGTAAAGGAGGTTACCCCCTCTAAGCGGCTTATTTCTAAGGCGTTGATCTCTCTTTTCTTCTATTTTTGGAGCCGGTTTCATAACAAAAACACCCCCTTAATTACAACCATATGACTCAACCTTAACTTAACATTGACTCAATTATGGATGCTACACTTGCAATAAAAAATTGACTCAAAAAACTTTTTACAATGTAGTTTTTTATTTTTCATTTCTTCCATATTCTATACCCTTGAAACTACTTCATTTCTAGATTCACTTTCTTGATGTAAGCTCCATATTTATTCACTTGCTACTACTGCAATTTTTCTTTGACTACTTTTATATTTGTTCTAAAAAATGATTTAGGATTTCAGAGCTTATCTTCTATAGCTTCCTCTTAAAATATTTGTTGACTCATTGACTACTACCACAGCTATTCATCTTCAAACTATGAAATTTTCCATGCTTCTTCCAATTCATATTCCTAATTTTCTTTATGTTATATTTCTTCATAGTATAATTTGATCTCTTCTTGACTCCATTATTGAAAGTTTGTTTCAATGCTTTCTTCTTTTTCTCTAGAAACTTCCATGCCATTTATTACATATTTTTCTTCATCTTCTTTTTCAACTATAATTGTAAGTGGACTATCATTGTCCTATCTAATTGCACACTCAAAATCAATGTTAAAAACATGTTCATTATGCTATGTTGTGATATTTTTCTTCTTCTTATTTCGTCTCTTCCTCTTCTACTGCATTGAGGCTATCTTCCGTTGTTATGCTATTAGTGCAAATTCTCATAAAAGAGTCATGAATCACTTTATCCTCTTCTTAAGCATCAACTATTACTAGGTCGTGCACTGCTTCATGAGAAATTCTAACTATTACTTCATAACTTGCTGCTATATTGGTAACTTCAACCTTTAATTCTTCATCAAACATGCCACTTTCCATATTTCCAAAATCGGACATTATTTCAAAAAATAGACCACAAATTTCATCAACATAATTTTCATCCTCTCTGTGGTGAGATATCTAAGCATGCATGTGATCATTAACAGTTTTGAATTTACAAAATACATCATTTGTTGCTAGATTCATGAGAGATGAAATTTTATCTCTACAAACCATTACTTCATATGAAAATTTGCCTTTGTTGTTCTCAAACTTAGATGCCTCAAAATATGACGCAAAGAGGTCATCATAAACTACAATCATACCTACTAGATCACACTTTTTATTCACTTCTTTATTGGAAGCTTCACCATCGTCAACAAGGTTGATTGTTGGATTCATCAATTCACAACTCACTTTGCAGTCACCATCCACACGTGTCTCGTCACAATGGGATTCACCATCATTTTCACTATCCATATTATAGTGGGGTTCTTAATAATCTATATGTTCTTTCTCTACTTCACACATAGAAGCTTCAAATTCTCACTCTGCAATATTTGTGTGTCTTCTTCATACATATGCATGTCTGCATGATGGGTTTCACTTTTATAGTCTTTATCACCATCATCAACATTTGAGTGGTATTCTCCAAGCTCTGTTTTCCTCCTAGAGTCTTTCTCATTTTCTCTTAGACCTATAGTTGACTTTCTATTAATTCATCAACAAACTGTAGCATAATTTTTTGCTTTATGTCACTTTCCTTTATACCAAATTCTACTTCTAGGGTCTTTCATGCTTCCTAGGAAGATGTAGCTTTTGCTACCTTGCAAAATGACTTATCATCCAATGCATATTTTATAAGACCCAATACTAATTTATCACATACTTCATCATATGTGCTATTAGTCTGATACTCAACCAACTCTTTACATCAAAGAAAAGTTTTCATTTTGAAAATTCCCAAAAATTTAAATTTTCACCAGTAAATTTTGGAAATGTTACCAGATCTATCGTAATCCATTCATCCTCGAATTGTTCTACTCCATCTACTTTTCATTTAGTTGTCTAGAATGTGGTGAGGACCTCTATGAGCTCTTATAAATACCTTTTCTCTTCCTTTTGATTTATTTTCTCAGTTTTCTTCTATCTTTCTTTGTGATCAATGACTGTCAACTTTATTTTTTCTTCTTTTCGTATTGTGGCAACCTACTAGAAACGAATTTCGCTTTAAAACTAAAAATTTTAAATTTCACTTTAGCAGTGGCTCCCAACAACTACTAGCAACTTTGCTAAGCCTTTCTATGCATATTCTTATGGAGGCTCATGGATACAACTTAGAGTGGAGACTCCTTCTTTGGTCAGTGGTAGTGGCTCTTTCCTCTTGATATGATGGTGCCTTTGTAAGCTACGCACCCTAATATTTTATTAGTTGTGTTTACAAACTCTCAACGAGCTCTAGTTTCTATTTATGGACCAATGGATGCAAACTTCAATTTGTGGGCTACTCATAATAGAAAAGCCTCTTAGTGGAAGTAAATCATGACCTTCTTAACTCCTTTGGTTCTTTGAAACCTTTCTTAGCCTTTCTTTGATACCACTTGTTATTTAGAGGCAGAGATAAACATGTAAACATAAGACGAATAAGTACACAAGCTTCTTCTTGAATAAATAAGTTATATTCATTATTTATTCTCTCATATACATCCAATGACTTGTTGTTATTTTTTTATTCGTACTTCACATTACAATGATCCAACCATGAGTATATAAGAACTAAACATTCTAAATATGGAATCACTTAAACTCTAACTTTATTTTCCTCATGAAAACTATGGTTTGAAACTTTAAATAAACTTTTTTAACTTCACTTTAACATAAATGGACATTTTTTTTCCTTGACTTATCTTTTATTGTTAGGGGATTAAATTTGTAACTCTAACTCACTTTGATATTAATATTAGACTTGTTTTCCTGCAGTTAAGTCTTCATACATTGCATCCATATGAGAGTACTTACTATTTCTATCAAGTTAAATGATTTTGATCTATGAAAAAGCTATGATTGATGACCGTAAATCAAATAGGAAATTTGGGGATAGGTTTGTATGAATTGTGTGCTCTTATAATTTTTAAATTGCTTGCTGTATGAAACTAGAGTTCACTTGGTTGTAACACATTTTAATATTTGACAACTGTAAGAACAATTGGTTTGTTGGTTCTATAAGATTAATTTCATTCATATCCTTTGCATATTGGTTATGTTAAGGCATAATTGTATGGAATGATTATATACATATTTCAATAAGTGTTAAACTTATGAATTTTAATAACCGTGAAATATAAAAAGTGAGGTGTAGTATGGAATCACATAGTTTCTAATCCAGATTCATGCAGGAACACAATAATACACATAAATATACATAAACACAAAGATGTTGTGGAAATAATATTTCATTTCATTAATATCAAATCAGAGAAATATGCTTACAGACATAATGGAAATAACTATCTAGGGCGTAGGTAGCTTATCTCTGAGAAGAGATGTGGCAACTACAATCCTCTGAACTATGTTACAATGAGGATCGAAGGCCTATTTATTATTGAGAAACAATGGAAAACCCTAAACATCCAAATAAATCACATAGTCATTATTCCCTAGTTTGAAATGATATCAATTACTAATATCGTAGTCTAACCAACCTGCAAAATTGCCGTGAAAATCATGGAAACTTCGGCAAAATTTTGATAAAATTCAGCAGGGATTTTTGTAAATCCAAGTTACAGCTGTAAAAATTTAAGAATTTGGCCACCCCGAAGGTTTTTGATGTTGTTGAATGCATTTCCACTAACAAAAACATCATTCAAACACTACTAATGCAAGATTTTTTGAAATTATTTCAGCCGGATTCTGACCACTTTTGACAGTCTGAGCAATTCTACCACCTCGGTAGACGACTCCATTACTAATATTACTTGGTTTCTTAATAATGCATTCATAGTTTTCTAATTTCTATATGAAAAATATTTACCAAAATCTTAATACCTAACAATAAATTAATATAAAAAAATATTAAACCACATTTTGTATATATATTTTTTACAATATTAATAGACAGTTCTTTACAATAAGAATTTTTTTTTGGATTTCTTTATGTATTGTTTATTTGCAATAAATTAAATACAATATAACAATAAAAATAATTAAATATTTTCTTATATATATATATATATAACAATTAAGAAAATTTTTAATTACTTTTATTGTTATATTGTATCTAATTTCTTGCAAATATATATCAAAGTTTTAGTTGAACTAATTTAACTTTTTTCACATATTTAAAAAAAAAAAAAATATTATTTCATGAAGTGTAACTCAATTGATAATCATCTTGTTATGAAGTATTATGTAAAAGCATGAGATTCAAAGTTCAAATCCTCGTAAGTTAGACCAACAAAAAAATAATATTTTTAATCTATTTATTTATTATATTTTTAGAATATGGTATATATATTATAAGTGTTTTGAAATCAAACTATCTTTAATTTATCACTTTTATGTAATTTTTAACATAAGTTTCAAATACATATCTATTAAATTAAATAATTGAAAAAATTAGTTATAAATATTGCTACCAAAATGTCATATTTTAATTTTATAATCAATTAAAAAATTAATATAATTAGCATATTCTAATTTTATATTTAATTAAAAAAGATTAATGAAAAGAGAAAAATATAACATAAAAGAAAGAAATTGATATGATTATATTTCATGTAGTTTAAATATTTATTTTTAAAAATAAGAAAATAATTGTTCTCAATTTTTGTGCAAACTTCGTGAATGCAACGACAACCAAGTTGTTTCTAACAGGTTGTATGGTAAGTGAAATAACAACCTCGTTATAAGAACAAGACGGTAGTAATTTTGTAGGTGTTAAATAATATTGTCTTAAATTGATATGGTTTTGTCTTCATTGTTAACTATCTTAAATGAGTTTTGTCTTAATTTTCATTGTCTTAAGTGACCATCTTCTTAAATGTATTTTTTTTCCTCAAACTTCTTTTTCCTTAAATATAAAGTTTTGTTTTAAAATATTTTTGTCCCAAATTGCTTTTTTCTTAAATTAAAGTTTTGTCTTAAACTATTTTTATCTTAGATATAAAGTTTTTTCTTAAAATATTTTTGCTTCAAACTGTTTTTGTCTCAAATTTAAAGTTTTGTTTCAAATTTAAATTTTCTAGAAAATCAAAGTTTTAATTGAAATAATTTAAATTTTTTCAAATATTTAAAAAAATAAATAATTTTAGCCCATTGAATGTAACTCAATTAAGAATCATCTTGTTATGAAGTATTATGTAAAAGCATGAGATTCAAAGTTAACCAACAAAAAAATAATAATTTTTATCTATTTTTTTATAATGTGGTATGTATATTGTAATTGTTTTGAAATCAAATTATCTTTAATTTATCACTTTTATGTAAGTTTTAATATAATTTTCAAATAAATATACATTAAATTAAATACTAAAAAAAAAAATTAGTATAATTTTCAAATAAAAATTAAATTAAATACTTGAAAAAATCAGTGAAAAATATTTTGACTTTTCAAAATTTCATATTTTAATTTTATCATTAATTAAAAAAATAATATAATTAGCATATTCTAATTTTATATTTAATTAAAAAAGATTACTCAAAAGAGAAAAAATATAATATAATAATAAAAAAAAAATGGTATGATTATATTTCATGTGGTTTAAATATCTATTTTCAAAAAATAAAAATAAAAATATCTCTCATCTATTTACGGAATGTCTGTGCAAACTTCTAGAATGCAACTACAAACAAGTAGTTTCTAACAAGTTGTCTCTATTCGTATCAACAGAGATTGAAATCACATAATAAGAATTGATGTCTGAGTAAGCTAACCCCACAAAACTAAAAGCACAACAAATTGTTGTCTTTATATAAAATGACGTGAATAGTAAGTGAAATAATAGCCTCTTTGTAAGCACTAGAGAGTAGTAGCTGACAGACTTAAAGCAGCTGTTAGATATTATTGTTTTAAATTGATACAATTTTGTCTTTATTATTAACTGTCTTAGATGAGTTTCATCTTAATTAACACTATCTTAAGATTGACACTGCCTTAAGTGAATATTTTCTTAAATATAAAATTTTGTTTTAAAATATATCTTAAATATATATAAAAATTTCCATTTTTTTTTTATCTTAAACTAATTTTATCTTAAATTTAAAGTTTTCCTGCCTCTAACGTATACGAAAGCCGTAAATCCAACAACGAAATTTCTTCGGTTGAGCAGGTTCTGGACCATTAGAGCCCCACTTACCCAGTTTCCGGTCGTGTGGATCTGAGCACGGCTTTCAGAATTATATACAAATGGGGAAAAAGAGGACGAGAGCAGCTTCTCATTTTGTCACATCCCGTACATCGTCAAATCTTGGCTTCCCCCCAGTACAGGCGCTCCTCCCGGAACTCACATACCGCAGCATAGACGGTGACCTTGTTGCCGTCGTCGGAGATTCATGGCTTCTCCAAGAAAACCCAATTGCTATTACTTGGAATTCCATTAGAAGACTCGATCCAAGAGACTCGGAAGCGCGGAGTCTGCGTGTTCGAATCCCTAGACAGGACGTGGCTAATCTTAAACCGATAAATAACTCGGCCACTTATTTCTTCGGGAAAGCCATCGCCATAGCTGCGAGGCTTGCATTGATTGGAGAAGAATTGGGTCATCAAGCGCTCGTCCCCATCATGCAGAAGTTTCTGGAGAGATCCCCAACTCCATGGCTCAATGGAACCTTGCCCCAAAATGGGCTTTGTCTTTGACAGCAAGTGGGGCGGAATTGTGAGCCGAGACAGCGCCAACGATTCCACTGTCGATTCCGGGCTGAGCCGTTACGAGTAGTACCTTCTTATATTAAACCGTGTCTCTCGCAAAATGACATTGAACATCAATATTCTTTGTTTTAGAATGATAATTAGGGTTTTTTTTGCTAGGAATATGTAATTTTCTTAATTTTTGGATTACCTTGTAATGTGGTTATAATGTGGTTAAGGGAGATTTTGAGAGCTTGTGTGAGCTAGGTTATAGGAGCAAGATTATATCATTGGTGGATTTGATTGGTGGATTTGAAAGTTTTAGTGGAGTTTTATGGTGTTAGATTGGGATCACTTGTCATATTTAATGAGGTTTAGTCTTGCATATTTCAATCTTAGTTTTATTGCATTTGGACGATTTTCATAAAACTAGGTTATTACTATGCATATTAAAATTATTTACACTTAAGTTGTTAAGGTGCTATTTGGGGATGATTATTTGGAGTAACAACTTAGTGTAATAGAATTTTGGAATCACCATGAAAAGATCTACAAAGCAAGATGATGAAAATGTTGAAATGTTAATTTCAACTACAGATTTGTACACCTTCAAAAGAGGCCGTGCAGAAAAGATTTGTGGCTCTGCAAGCAGCCGCTTTCCATTTTTGATTTCATATTTTTGCAGCAGCCGCTTGTTATTTCGCTGAATAGTCAAATTCAAGGTTTAAAAAAAATAGAGTCTTTGTTTCTATTTGCGCTGGTTTTTCAAACGACTGAAAAAGGAGGACAAGCGGCAGCATATTACAGGCTTGCATTATTTTTTGGAGCCGGCTCGCAAAGTCACTTTTGGACCTGAAGTTTTAATAAGCTGCAGTTCATAAAGTTTTTGCATTTTTTTTAGAGCCCGTACGCAAAGCCCATTTCCGGACCCGAAAAGGTTATAAACGCCAATGCATAAATTTATCGCATCATAGTTTAGCCCTAAGTCAGGCTCAATTTTTGTAACGCGATTTTTTGTTGCAATTGGGTTTAATGTTCGTTGAAGTCCAGGTTCATAAAGCCTGAAGTTTTATGCGGCAAGGTTTTAAAATAGTTTTTGTTTTGATATAACAAACAAGTTGTGGAACCAAAGTAAAACATATACGGTGGGCCATAATATAATATATATATATATATATATTGTAAACTTTTATTAAAAGTTTACAACATATATGTTGTTTCAAAAGTTTGACTTTTATTGTAATGTTTTAAAAATTTCCACGACACATATATAAAAGGTTAAAGAAAGAGCCCGAAGGTTTAATATAGTGTGAGTGTATTGTTTTAAAACATACACAGTGAAGAAAGAGCCCAAAGGCTATTTTGTAAGTGAGAAAAATAGAGTGTTTAGACAGAGCACTATTTTGTGTGAATTTTGTTGAGACAAAGTTTTTAAAAAATACACAGAGTGTGTATTTATTTTGTAAGAGAATAGAGTATTCTCCAGCACTGCGTGTGAAGCAGTCTTTGTTTTTTTTTGTATCAGTTTATGTTTATGAAATAGAAGAAAGCATTTTCATGCCATCTCTGTCTGCCAAATATTTTTTTTTAATTCTCTGTGTTTGAAGGAGAGTATTATTCTCTCAGAATTTGTTGTAGAATTCTTAGAAATTCCAACATGGTATCAAAGCCAATGCAGGCTCTTTGAAGGTGTCAAAGACGCTGAAGGAAGGATTTTTGCTACAACAGCTTCTCCAACAGAGTGAAGACTTAATCAAAAATAATCTAAGGGATTCTCAAGACAGATTTTTTGTGTTACTGTTTAAAGACAGTCAGTTTATTTTTAAAAAAATTCACAGTCTAATTTTAAAGCATAGTTCAAAGTGATAGGCATGGCAAGAGCCAGCACAAGCATGAGTATTGGTAATGCTCAGCTCCCACAGTTCAATGAGAAGAACTTTGATTATTGGGCAATCACTATGAGAGCTCTGTTTGCCTCTCAAGACTTATGGGAACTTGTTGAGGATGGTTTTAAAGAACCAGTAGATGAAAATGAGTTTAATGCCCTAACACAGGAAGAGAAGGACTTGTTGAAGAGCAATAAGAAGAAGGACTCTAAAGCCCTCTTCTATCTCTATCAAGCAGTACATGAGAGTGTGTTTACAAGGATAACAACAGCTAAGAAATCCAAAGAAGCATGGAAAACTCTCAAGACAACCTATCAAGGCATGGAGAAAGTGAAGACAACAAAACTACAATTGCTGATGAGAGATTTTGAGACACTCTGCATGAAGAAGTATGATAACATAGACTCATTCTTCACACATGTGATTGGTATGGTCACACAGATAAGGTCTCATGGAGAGACACTTGAAGAAAGAAGGATTGTGGAGAAATCTTTTAGGAGCTTACCCTCAAGGTTTGACGTTATAGTCACGACCATAGAAGAGAAAAAGGATCTCTCAAAATTTTCAGTTGATGAGCTTCATGCATCACTGATGACATATGAACAGAGATTGGGTAGAAATGAAAAATCATCCTTGGAGCATGCCTTCAAGACCCAAATGTATTTTGGAAGAGGAAGAGGTCAAGGTAGAGGAAACAAGAGAGGAAGAGGCAAAAGCCAAAACAGAGGAGGAAGAAACAACCCAGCAAATGCTCAAGGAAGGGACAATAATCAAAATCAGAACCAAGGCCAAAGCAGCATCCAGCAAAGTGCACAACAACATGCTCATTGACAAAGGTATGACAAATCCAATGTCCAGTGTCATTATTGTAAAAAATATGGGCATTATGCAAATGAATGTAGGAAGAAGCAGAATGATATGGGTAATAGACTAAGTGCAAATTTCACTAGAGAAAATATCAGCCAAGATAAATTGTTTTTAGCATGTAATATGGCTGAGGAAAAGAGTGAAGATTTATAGTTTCTAGATTCAGGATGTAGCAACCATATGACAGGAAACATTGCTATGTTTTATATGTTAGATGAAAATGTGAAGTCTCAAGTCACATTGGGAATAGATAGTAAGATTTCTGTCACAGGAAAAGGCATAGTAAATGTCTTGACAAAGAAGGGAGAAAAGAAGAGCATATCTGATGTATATTATGTACCAGGTATGAAATGTAATTTGTTAAGCATTGGGCATCTCATTCAAAAGGGCTACAATATTTTCTTTGAAGATGATGTATGCACCATCATGGATAAACCTCCAAACAAGCAATGTATTGTTGAAAAAAGGATGACAAGGAACAAAAGGTTCCCTCTCAGGATGAGGGCATATTTGAAGAATGGAGAAGAAATGGCAGCAGTGACACAAGAGGCTTTCCAAATAGAAGCAAAATATGAGAATTGGTTATGGCACTTGAGATTTGGACATCTCAACTTTGGAGGTCTTAATTTGTTACATAGGAAAGGAATGGTAAGAGGATTACCATTGATTGAGAAACCAGACAGCCTATGTGAAGGTTGTATTTTGGGAAAACAACACAAAGAAAGTTTTCTGTCCGGAAAAAGCATAAGGGCAAAGACACCCTTAGAAATTTTCCACTCAGATTTATGTGGACCAATGCAAACACCATCACTTGCAAGCAACCACTATATGTTAACTTTTTATGATTATTTTACAAGAAAAACTTGGGTTTATTTTTTGAAAAATAAAAGTGAAATGTTTGAAAAATTCTTCAATTTTAAAGCACTTGTGGAAAACCAAAGTGGGCAGCATATCAAATCCTTAGGACTGATAGAGGAGGTGAGTACATCTCTAAAGAATTTCTGCATTTTTGCAGAGGAAATGGCATACACAAGCAATTTATAGCAAGTTACACTCCGCAGCAAAATGGAGTTGCCGAAAGGAAAAATAGGACAATCATGGATATGGTAAGGAGTATGCTAAAGGAAAAACATTTGCCAAATGATTATTGGGCTGAAGCTGTACATTGTGCAGTGTATATTTTGAATAGATGCCAAACAAAAGAAGTAATGAACAGAGTTATGGAAGAAGCATGGAGTGGGATAACACAAGGAGTCACCTACATGAAATTTTTTGGTTGTGTGGCTTATGCACACATTCCAGATCAGCTAAGGAAGAATTTGGACAGCAAGGGGGAGAAATGTATTTTTATTGGATACAGTGAGGAATCCAAAGCTTACAGGTTGTATAACCCATCCAAAAAGAAATTTATTGTGAGCAGAGATGTTCAGTTCATTGAAGAAGAAGCTTGGGATGGAAACATTGAGAAAACAGTGAATGTTAAAAACTGTTTGTCTTATGATGAAAATGAGGAAGAGATGGCTGAAATACATCCCTCAATAGTAGCACCAACACAAGGAAAACAAGGGACACCCTTGAGAAGAAATGAGAGTGGTTCTCCAAGCACACCGCAAGGAACATATTCGAGTGCTTCTTCAAGCACTTGTACACCAAATGAAAGAGGAACAAAGTTCAGAAATTTAAATGAAATTTATGAGCAAGAGGCAGCAAATGAAGGTATGAACTCTTTATTTTCTTTGTATTGTCATGTTGATGATCCTATTTATTTTGAAGAAGCCATTAAATATAAGAAATGGATAGATGCTATGGATGAAGAGATTAATGTCATAGAGAGAAACAAGACATGGGATCTAGTTGAACTCCCAAAAGGTAAAGAAGTAATTGGAGCTAAATGGGTCTACAAGACCAAGAGTAATGCTGAAGGTAAGATTGAGAGACACAAGGCCAAACTTGTTGTCAAAGGATACAAGCAGCAACATGGGAGAGACTATGAGGAAACTTTCGCACCGATTGCAAGAATGGAAACCGTGAGAGCATTGTTGTCTATTGCAGCACAAAACAAGTGGAAATTTTACCAAATGGATGTGAAATCAACATTCCTAAATGGAGTGTTAATGGAAGAGGTTTATGTTGAACAACCTTTAGGCTATGAGAAAAAGGGCCAAGAGCACAAAGTTTGCAGATTGAAGAAAGCTCTTTATGGGCTGAAACAAGCACCAAGAGCATGGTACAGTAGGATAGATTCCTATCTACTAGAGAATGGGTTTGAAAAATGTGAGGGAGAACCCACTTTATACATCAAGGAGAAAGATGGTAAGATTCTGATTGTTGTTTTATATGTTGATGATGTGATCTTTACAGGTAATGATGATTACTTTGTTGAAAATTTTAAAAAGGTCATGAAAAATGAATTTGAAATGACTGATATGGGCTTGCTAAAAGAATTATGCATTATGCATGAATTATTTGGTTGGAATTATGCATGTTGTTAGTTTAATTTCCAGATTTATGGAGAGGCCAAAAGAAGCACATTAGCAAGCAGCAAAAATAATTCTGAGGTATGTTAAAGGAACTAAAAGGTATGGAATTTTATATACTACTTCAGAAAATTCAGAATTAATTGGATACACTGACAGTGATTGGGCTGGAAGTGTAGATGACCGAAAAATTACTTCTGGTTATATTTTTCACATGATTTTAGGAGCCATTTCATGGGCTTCTAAGAAACAACCTATTGTAGCGTTATCTACAACAGAGGTAGAGTATGTGGTAGCTACAGCGGCAACATGTCAAGCAGTGTGGATGAGAAGAATGTTGAGGAGTTTATGTCAAGAACAGGTAAAAGGCACAATAATTTATTGTGACAATAGCTCAGCCATAGCATTGCCTAAAAATTCTGTGTTTCACAGAAGGAAAAAGCACATAGATGCTAAGTTTCACTACATCAGAGAACTAGTGAACAATGGAGAAATTATTTTAAAACATTGCTGGACTCAGGAGAAATTTGCAGATATACTAACAAAGCCATTGGGGCAAAAGAGTTTTGAATATCTGAGGAAATGCATGGGTATGATAGATAACCCGGCAATTGAACTTAAGGGGGAGTGTTGAAATGTTAATTTCAACTGCATATTTGTACACTTGCAAAAGAGGTTGTTGAGAAGAGATTTGCGGCTCTGCAAGCAGCCACTTTCCATTTTTTATTTCATATTTTTGCAACAGCTGCTTGATATTTTGCCGAACAATCAAATTCAAGGTTTAAAAAAAACATAGTCTTTGTTTCTATTCGCGCCAATTTTTCAAATGGCTGAAAGAGGAGGACACGTGGTAGCATATTATAGGCTCGCTTTATTTTTTGGAGCCAGCTCGCAAAGTCACTTTCGGACCTGAAGTTTTAATAAGCTGCAGTTCATAAAATTTTCGCATTTTTTTTTAGAGCTCATACATAAAGCCCATTTTTGGACCCGAAATGGTTATAAATGCCAATGCATAAATTTATCGCATCACAGTTTAGCACTACGTGAGCCTCAGTTTTTGTAATGCGATTTTTTTTGCAATTGGGTTTAATGTTTTTTGAAGTCCAGGTTCATAAAGCCCGAAGTTTTATGTGGCAAGGTTTTAAAATAGTTTTTTTTTTATATAACAAACAAGTCGTGGAACCAAAGTAAAACATATACGGCGGGCCATAATATAAAATATATATATATATATATATATATATATATATATATATATATATATATATATATATATATATATATATATATATATATATATATATATTTTAAACTTTTATTAAAAGTTTACAACATATATGTTGTTTCAAAAGTTTGACTTTTATTGTAATGTTTTAAAAATTTCCGTGACACATATATAAAAGGTTAAAGAAAGAGCTCGAAGGTTTAATATAGTGTGAGTGTATTGTTCTAAAACATACACAGTGAAGAAAGAGCCCAAAGGCTATTCTGTAAGTGAGAAAAACAGAGTGTTTAGATAGAGCATTGTTTTGTGCGAATTTTGGTGAGATAGAGTTTTTAAAAAATACACAGAGTGTGTATATCTTTTGTCAGAGAACAGAGTATTCTCCAACATTGCATGTGAAGCAGTCTTTATTTTTTTTGTATCAGTTTATGTTTATGAAATAGAAGAAAGCATTTTCATGCCATCTCTGTCTACCAAGTAATTGTTTTTAATTCTCTGTGTTTGAAGGAGAGTATTATTCTCTTAGAATTTGTTCTGGAATTCTCATAAATTCCAACAGAAAAGGGGCTTTGGGGTGATTGGCGTGATTATAGTGGTGAATTAAGAATTTCTAGGTTTTATAAGTAACTTTAATTAGTAATAACTTTATAACGTGTTATATATTATTGAATTGGTGAAAAAGGCTAAAAAGGGGTAAAAGTCAATTCGAGAAAATAAGAAAAATGGACTTAATGACTATAAATAAAAAATAAAAATAAAGGTGCTTCTAGAAGGTTGGAGAAAGATCAAACAAACCATTAAAAGGAGAGTTGGGGTCACTTCTCAATCATTCTATTCTTTGAACCTAGGCTTATATGATTCATAATTAGATTGAAAAGAAATCTTTTGGTGATAATCACATTGGATAAAATATTTTCATCTTTGCTTTGAAAATCGATTTAGCTCAAGTGAGTCTCTTACGAGGGTTTCAAGAGGAACTCTTAAGTTGATTTCGATGGTCTTAGAGTGCCACCCTAGTTTTCTCTTTGGGGTGATTAAATTAGATATTCCACTTGTGTTCAGTTAAAAAAATTGTAGGTGCAAGGGTTTCAAGTGAATCTTTTCAGCTAATTTTGATGGACTTAGATTGTCACCCTAGTTGGCTCTTTAGGGCAATCATTTCAAATCTTCCACTTGCGTTAATCAAGGAATTTGTAGGTGTTTGGAGTAGATTTATAGAGGATAAACCCTTGATTGAAGGGTTATTTTTATGAGCTTTGGTTATTCTGATTATAGGATCATATTTAAGAAGAAATCAAGGACAATATCGAACCCTCACTCCAGATATTCTTTGGGTAGAAAAACATCCTTCTCTAGATTGAAATTTTTAGCAAAGGAGACTAAAGTCTATTGTGGAAGTGGAGCATCATTTGTGTTGGCCAAATTTACTAGAGGTAAAATTCATCATTCGTTGAGGCCAAATTTATTTGGAAAATAAATTTTCTTCTGGAAGCTGAATTTCATCTATGTGTAGGGCCAAATTCTAGTGAAATTTAAATTATAAGGAACCTTGGGAGGTTGATTTTCTCCTCAGAGATTGATCCCCTATGAGGCCGATTTACATCTCGACGATGGCTGAATTGATTTTTACTTATGGGTCGAATTGTTGGTTGTGAGAGGGTTGATTTTCCCTTTTTAGAGGCTGAATTAGCAGGGTTTCAAGAAGAGGAATTTTCAGGGGCCATTATTCTAGTTTTGTCTCAAAATATCTATGTAAATTTCCTTCGAGAACACCATCAATAAAATATTGGTGGAAGTGAAAAAATTCATATAATTATTGGGTTGCTTATTCTTATTAAATTCGTTAGTGATTTCTGTTGAATGAAATTGTGGAAATTTTATGGTTTTTTTGGAATAAAACACAATTTTGTAAAATTTTGAAGAAAATCCTTGGCATTTTAGTAAAAGAATAATAAGAGATATTACAGTGGTATCAAATTATGTTCTTGATGAAGTGTGTGTTTGAAGAAAAGTAATGTCGAGAAGGAAGATTATAGAACCAGATTCAAAAGGTAAAGTTGAAGGTGACAAGAGTAAAGGACCCACATGAGACAAAGAGGATTTAAAACCAAACAACATGATCTCTACCATGAATGAATTTATCAGAATGAAAAATATGTTAATTGAGATGATGGGGTCATGGACTGATACCACATTTTGGAATCAGAGTCTTTAAGACAATAGTGTAGAAAGGGGATCACACTCAAGCAAAGGGAGTCATGCTCATAGTAACATTTGATCCATGTATCCTATCAACCTGAGGGTTGTGAAAGAGGAAAATGCCACTATGGAAAACAATCACACAAAGACATGGAAGCTATATGAAGAATGTACTAAGGTGCTAGAGCATGATGAGTTATGGATGGAGGAGGAGAACTCTTCTAAGAAATATGGAAATGCACATAGATCTAAAAGGGATGGGTCTAAAAATCATGAGCTTCTACAGGTAGAAAGAGTAAGAAGATCCAAAATATAGGGACTTGAACCCAAAGGGTCAAAGGGTTTGCAATCAAAAGGATTGTGAAAATTATTAAATGCATCCCTAAGACAACCATCGATGCACCATTAAAGCTATCGATTATGAGTTTTATAACACTTGTGGGTGTGAGGGGCACTTTTTTTTTTTTCCTCATGAGATTTATGAGTCATATTTTTTGGAGAGCCCATTGAAGGTTGAATTTGGGGAGATGGTTGAGAGAGTTAAGCATCCATATTTGGGGCTAGCCATTAATGATGTGGAAGTAGGTGTAGAGGCATATAGTAGGGCCACAATACTTTTATATGACAACCACTAATGAGAGTTTGAGAATATGAGGGAAGGTATTTTAGTGATGAATAAGAATACCTAGACACTTCTAGTACCATCTTGCAGTGAATCAATGAAATTGAGGACCTTGGAGTGGTATGTGTTAAGTCACTGACCAATTTTTCTAGTGTTGGGGAACAAATATATTCCCTAACAAGGAAAAAATGGGAGCATATCAATAGGGATTACAGAACTATTATCCCACCTCTCTGCATTGGAAAGAAAGAGGTAGAGTTTCCTAAATGGACCTTATGGGTTCACTAAGTGAGTGAGACAGAGCGACATGAGTTGAAAATGAAACAACATTGACATGGAAGGTTTGTTCTATGTACATTTTTTCATGCATCCAATCCCTCTCTCGGGATTGGATGGCAAGAGATCTTGAGTTGGTACCTAGTGGAGTGGGATAGACTTGTGGAGAAAGTCGTAGTCTAGGGTATAGCTCAATAAGAGCTTTCGAACATCGAGGATACTAGATGCTCAGGTTGGCATCAGGATCTAGGTGGGGATTTCCATCCTATACCAGAGTTTTAGTATGACTATGCCCCTGACAGGGTGACTAAATTAGTGACCGAGGGCACACATTAATAATTGTTTCCATCGAAGTTTTGATCAAAACTGGTGGTAAGTCATTTTTGTGAAAAAGCCTAGATCTGAATTCCTACTACAACAAATCTGAATTACTTCTCCTATTATTTTTCATAATTATTCCATTACAGTGAAATATCGAATTTATTTACGAAGCAGTCTACACAAATAATGTTGCAGAATAAATCTAAGTGTTGAAACAAATTGAACAAAATACAATAAAAAACATCCACATTTGACATAGTTATTTTTGGACTAAGTCCTTGGAAAAAACCCAACTTGGGAAAACCGATGTAGCAGATCTGAGGGTTTTTTATTATTAGCCAACATAATCTTGAGTAAAACTAGGGTGCCTACATCTAACAAACCCTTTAGAGAAATCTAAAAAAAAAAAAAATATGATGATAACTTGTTGTGATGTTGATGTTGCTCACCAACACTGCACAAGAAAATGTTGCATCTATACTATTTTTGACTTCGCATGCTACTGCCAACTGCCACTGTACTGTAACTCCCTCTGAATTATTCAACCATGTTGTTGCACTGCGTGAGCACTGCATGAGCACTACTCTGCACTGCATTTTTTTTCTCATCTGCTGTTGCTGCTCAACTACTATTACTACTAAACTATTGCACTGTTGCTACTTGCAACAGAAAAATATCCAAAATTGGACAAGAAAATCTGTAACCATAAAATAATACTAACTGCTGCTAGTTTATGTACTAGCTCTCTGAAAAAATATTGCAATGTTGCCGCTCTACACTGCGTGAGCACTGCTCTGCACTGCGTTGTTGCTGCTTAATTGCTGATGATGTTGCTCCCTCTCCGTGTTGATCAGGCTCTAGTACTGATAGCCGCTACACTCTCTTCTCATCTTCCGCTGTAGCTGTCCATCCTGCTACTGTCTTTAGGCTGTCGTAGCTCACATGTGATCCAAGAGTTAGAAAATACTCTAGGATCCTGCCACTTACAAATTCTAGATCTACAACTCCAATTCAGCCCATTTCTCTCCTTTTGGAATATGAGCTAACATAGCAAAATATCTTTCTACCTCAATCTTGGCAGCACCTGCTTGAGGATCTTCCTTCTCCTCTTTATCCTTTTTCTTAAGAGGATACTGTGTGGCATAATGTCCCATTTCCCCACACCTGAAGCACTTGATCTAAGATAGATATTTCTTTGTATTCTTCTATTTCCCCTTTGATGCAAGGGTTGTGTTATCTTCTTAGTCCTTCTTGACTTTGGAATCGTTGTTGCCATCCTCAATATGGATTTTGAGGAGATATCTCCTCAACTCTTCTTGCTGCAAGGCTGCCCACATCACTTCACATCCTAGAAGATTTTCTCTGCACAGAATGCTCTGGAAAAAGACCTGATAATCTTCTGAAATAGAGTTCAGACTGAGTCTTACGAGCTCTAAGTCTTTGGGTGTTGATCCTACTGTTGACAGCTGGTCTCGGTTGTCCTAAATTCTAGACAGGAAGGAGTCAAAATGCTCTCTATTCTTCATCCTCGTATTACACATCTTCTCCTCCAGGTACATCTTCCACTACTCGGAAAATCCTTGGTATAGATTTTCTAGCCCTACCCACATTTCTCTAGCAGTGATTTTGGTTGCTATGTGAGGTATGATGTGATCCTTCACACGATCTAGGATCAACCATTTGGCTCTTACCATATTCTTCTTGAATGCTCTCAGATGTGCTGCATCCAAAGGTTCTGCAACTGCGCTATCAATGAGGGCCTTTTGATCATGTTAATCAAGGAGAAACTGAATCCTTTATTTCCAGATAACATAGTTGGAGGCTCCCTCCAATCTATCTTGGTCACGTAGTCCATTGCTGGCCATCTCCTCAACCAATGATATCTTCCTCTAACCCTCTGCTCAGCTAGACTTACGCACTCCTTGAGGAGTAAGTCACTACTTCTGCTACTGTATGGGAAAAATTTGAGTTTCTTTGAGTAAGAAACCCTCTGAGGTCAAGAAATCCCCAACTATGTTTTTCAAAAATTTTATGATGCTTATGCACTAGCACACACTGTTGTGCAGTAATTGCGTCCTTCAGCTATGCTAGTCTTCTACGCTACCTCTTTTGCAACTGAAAAAATGTACCCCTATGTCAAATCTCTCAGAGGGATCCTTTTCTGCACTGAATTTCCCTCCTGGCCTGGACAACGTGATTTCTGGGAGGGTCTGTTGCTGCTTACACAGATCCTAGACTCTTCAGTGCTAATTTGCTGGTTCTCTTTTATTTCTCATGCACTTCATCTTGAATAAGCTTTGATACCATGTGAAAAAATCCTAGATCTGGATTCCTACTGCAACAAATATGAATTACTTCTATTTTTTTTCATAATTATTCCATTACAGTGAAATGTCGAAGTAATTTCTGAAGCAGTCTACATAAATAATGTTGCAGAATAAATCTAAGTGCTGAAACAAACTGAAAAAAATAAAATGAAAAAAATCCACATTCGACACAGTTATTTTTGAACTAAGTCCCCAGAAAAACCCAACTTTGGAAAACCGGTGCAGTAAATATCAGGGTTTTGTATTATTAAGCAGCAGAATCTTGAGTACAACTAGGGTGCCAACATTTGGAAAACCCTTCAGAGAAATATATACAATATAAAAATATGAGGTATACCTCAGTCTGCAAATCCCCTGCTGATCTGAATAGCACTGGTGAAGCCCCTCTCTTCCTCTACGTGATACCTATGCTGGAACTGCGTAAGCTTGCGTGGGAAAGCTCTAGAACTGTGTCACCTATGCTCAATAAGTGATCTAGGCTAATATGAACTGATTTTTAGCCCTCCTGGCTCAGAAACCCCAGCTCATAACCTTTTCTAGTCTGAATCAAGGTGACACTGCGCTGCTTCTGAATGAGTTCCTTCAGAAACTATGTCGCCCCTCTAGGTGACTGCGCTATCTCTCTTCTGCGTTGCTGCTACCTCTCTTTGAAATGTACTCTTGGTCCTCTTGAATAGTACCGCCTCTGCCCCTCTCTACGACTAATCACTGAATTATAATCACTTAGCCAACCCTGCCCTAGTGATTCGATTATGATCAAAAGTTGTTTCTCCTCACACAAACTCGAAAATGCCAAATGGTCAATGTGCTCAATGTATTTTCCATAGACCCCTCACCCTCCACCTTATATTCTTTCGTTGACCCTTCAACGGTCAAGATTAAAACATAATTAAGGCCTAAGATTAACTTGGAGGTGATCCATGACTTTATCTAGAAGATTCACACTTAGTTTAATTAATACCCTTTAATTAATCAGTTTCCTTAAGTTTAGACTTAGGAAAACATTAAAAAATGATTAATTATTTTAATTAAACCATCTCTAAGTGGAAATTTCCAAAACCATTTCTGGGTTTTATGGAATACATGTGTTGTAGCCTATATACAAAGTTACAAGTCTATAGAACATCCGATGCTACCATAAATCAACAATTTTGACAAGATAATGGGTAGACTCTAAGAAATTCCCTAGCACATCTTCCTTGTATAGGGTTGTAGGGTGGTTAGCATGCCCTAACAGTAGTTATTCAGATGGGATTGCATTGGTATGCCACTGGGTAGGGCATTATATGGAGATGATGTCTCCATTGATGTACTAAGACAAGGGGCCACCAAGGATCAACACAATAGTGATACCGCCACTAGCATGTGAGAATTTATTTCTTTCAAGTTTACCATAGTAGATTAGGAGGGATGATTCACATCACAGTGGATTCCCTAGTGAAGTGATAGGTACATTGGTACATGAAGGATACCAGACGATATCAGGTGGTACAAGGGAAACCTACCTCACCATATGGTGAAGGCCCCAATGATTCCCCCGAAACTCCCTTGATATGGGAAAGGGTGTGTATGGAAGGCTCTGGATGCTCCCATAGCATGGGCATGCATGTGTCCAGGGATTTTTTTCCTTGGACCTGTGCCAACGTCCCTAGGATTTGAGCTAATTTTTTAGGCCCAAAGCACAGGTCACTACCCAGAACTCAATGACAGGTTCATAAATAAATTATAACAAAATTACAATGATACATTTGAAAACGTTGACAAGGTCTAGGGAATTTCATCAAACATGTCACAAATGTGTAATATACATGTTTAAATAACATATCTGAGCATAGGGGTTTCATACTTAACTGAGAATCGTAAGAATCATTGTTCCCTTATACTATCCACATTATCCTCTATTAGGTCATAGATAAATTGCTTATTAATTTAAAAATAAAAAATTGAGGAGATTCATACATCATCACTGCCATAATACATCCTTATAACCAACATAATAACAACAGAAATATCAAGGATAAATCAAACATAGAATCCACATATAAACCAATACATTTACACATAATATTTCAAGGGGAGAATCTATTATTAATTAATGCAAAATCCAACCTGGGATGGGACTGCCATGTTCCACCTGACCATAGATTGGTTGAGAAAAATATATCTTCATCCAATCACCCCCGTGCCATATTCCAAGCATGAATATGGTGCTCAAACCAAAATTACAAACCAGGGAATCCCGAGGCTAAAACACGTCACCCTCATCAATAGAAACCAGGATTTATAGTAATCCATCCTAGATCACTAGTAAAAATCAATAAACATGTAATAATAAGCTTTACCATGATCTCCACCATATCACTAGGACAAAGCAAGCATGGATGCCACTAGATTTCTCCACCTACACCATGAGGAATTTTTCTTTCTCCTAGTTTCTTGCTTTACCATAATCTGCACCAAATCACTAGGCCCTAAACTGAGACTCCACTCTCCAGGATTTACTGTATATCCCATCCGAGATTCATAGGCCTGATGGAGAGCTAACACAAAATGTGCCTTTACCGCAAAGCACAACTTGTTTTATGGGTTACTAGGCCACATGTTCTATTATTTAGATATCCACCTAACTCAACTTTGAATCCATTCAGTAATCCAGGTCAACCAAAACATGAGAACCCCAACACACCATGGTTATTTGGAAATGGCATGGCTAGGATGAAAACACTATCACAACTGGAAAAACCCATGCCATGAAAAAAAAGAACCACATATACCATTCATGCCAAATATAGCAAGGAAATCACATATGCAAATCAATACCTACAAATAATCCTATTGTAGTTTCTTGATCCTTCTCTTTCTTTCTTTCTCCTTCCTTCCTCTTTCCTTCTTTGTCTTTCCTAATCCAATGCAAAAGTGCTCCAAGAAAAATCTAAGTGTCCAAGTGTGTGTGTGAGAGAGAAAGATAATAATGAGAGAGCTACAAAACTGAACTAGAAAAAGGTACCAACTGATCCTCATAAGCCTTTTTATCAATTAGGCCTCTATTTTATTCATTTTTCCATTATTTTCCTTCATTTTCCTCCTCACATACAACCTGTGACCTTTCACCTTCATTTTCTCCTATTTTCCATTATTTTCGTAAATAAATGTGCCAAAAATGCCATTTTTCCTTTCCAAAGCCTTTTCCATTTCCTTTGCCAATTTCCTTAGCCATAATAAACTAATTGAACACCCACACAAGGATGTTTTTCCCAACAATCAGCTTGGAATAAGTGTCCCATCAACTGTGGTTAACATTTTTTTCCTTTATTAGATTTTATTGCATGGAATTTTTACCAAGGTTGTTATAGAACCATCCCCCTTAGGGGACACCATCCTTAGTGTTAAACCACACCTCTACCTTAGAAAAAACCACTGAAACAAAAACATATTTCCCTTGGAGATTTATAACTTATCTCGTTGCAGTATTTATAATGATCATCCTAATGAAGAGAAAACCACTCTATAGCATAACAATTATAACATCATACTAACATGACACCCATACCACTTATTTTAGATTTATAACATAGCTCATGGAATTATTTACATCCATATACATATGTACATTTACCTAAAAATCACATCAAAACATATACCAAAACACATACCAAAACATCATAAAAAAACCACTTTGCCTCAATTGGTAAACAATGAAGGATACATAGCCCATATCTGATCCACCATCTCCCATGTAGCTTCATTGCGACCAAATTTCTTCCATTTCAATTTAACCTGCTCGATTGCTCAGTTCTAGAGCATGAGAACCTTTCTCTGTAATATACATCAATGTTCCAGATGGAACTCTCATCTGGCTCCACCTGCAATACATACCAATCAATCACATGATCAACATCTTTAACATACTTCTTAAGAAATGACACATGGAAAACATCATGGAATTTCACTTTCAGAGGTAGTGCAAGTCAATAGAATATTGGACCAATCCTTTCAATAATCTTGAAAGGTCAACAAAACCAAGGTGTCCACTTGGCACATGATCTAATATAGAAGGATCTCTTCTTGGGTTTGATGCGAAAGTACACCTGTTCCAACCTGCATAGCGCTTCTACCTATCATGTGCTGCTTTCAAATCCCTCTTGATAACCTGCATTTCTTGTTCCATCTCTGCTAACATATCCAGTCCAATCAATACCTTATTCACCAGATCACTCCAACTGATGGGAGGATTACAACTCCGCCTATACAATGCCCCAAAAATACTCATCTTCAAGGATTCCTAATACCCTTTGTTGTAGGAAAACTCTACCAATGAAATATACTCTTCCCACTTCTGATGTTGATGCATCAAATACATCCTCAACATGTCCTCCAATATCCTATTGACCCTCTCAGTCTTTCCATCTTTCTGTGGATGATAAGTTGTACTGAAGGAAAACTTCGTGCCCAAACCTGCAAACAACTCCTTCCAAAAATTAGAAGTTAACTTTTCATCCATGTCTGACACAATATTATTTGGAACACCATGCAATCTAACCACACCTCTGATGAACCCTTGTGCTACATCACTAGTTGAATACATAGTCTTCACTGGAATGAACTGTGCTACCTTTTGTCAACCTTTCCACATGTTGTCGTACTAAAAAACCCCCGTTTTCCTTAGAATATTTAGAAGGAACAACGGGGACAAATTTTTAGGTTACACCATTTTATATAGATAAGTTAAGCATATCCTCCCTCATCTTTCCAAATAAAACGAAGAAAAATTTTTATTTTTCATAATAAACACAATATTATGAAAACATCAGAAAACAATGCAAAACATTAAAAAGGCATTAAAACAAGTACATGTCGGTAATAGATGGAAACACACCAAAAGAAAATTGCCAAAGTTATGATCTGCCAAACTTCCAAAATGTTGAAGTTCGATCTACCAAAAATCTGATTTGCCAAACTTTAAAAATACCGATATGCCGAAGTGTCGATATACTGATATGCCAAAGCTATGAAAAGCCGAAATGCCAACATGCTGAAATGTCAAAAAATTTTCAATTAACCAATTGTCGATATTGACACAAAAATGTTCACTGTGGAGATTCCGAAACCAGAAACTCTAAACTCTCACCACATAAATCTGAAATCTACGATATTGTATTATATCAACTGACATATCTCGATATCGCATTTTGGAAAGCATCCCGATGTTTCACTGTTTTGCATGTCATAGGAGTGTTAAAGACGATCATGATACCCGGTATAAAAAAGAGTCAAAAAGTGAAATTGCGAAGTAATGCCAACTGTCATCATCACATGAAAAAACATTTAGAAATTAAATGACCACCTTATGGTTTACAAACTCGAGGTTCTCAAATGGATTGTAATGATTTTAAGTTAATGCGAAAGGATTTTTCATAAGGCTCACATTGAATTGATATGACTCTCACATAATTCGAAGCGATTCTTTGCTTATGTCATCTTCTTTTTTTGAGAGGGAAATATCATAAAGAACAACATAAGGATATGTCTAGGATAATCAAAGCATGGAGAAAGTCAATTGCTCAGCAATAATTTTTCTTGCCACCTAAAGAAAATCATGAGATGGCTCCTTTTTTCACATATACTACATGCACCCAAGATTCAGGTTCCTCTAACTTGGAAGAAATTTACAAATTATTTGAAGATGAAAATCGAAGAATAATCGAAAACAGAGGAGTTACCTCAGATGAGTCTCCACCAAGGGATACAAATGCATGGAGTGACATGGCTAACTCATTTATTCATATAATTTCAGATTATCTGAAAATTCTCCCATACAGAAATATGGTGATATGGGTCATTGACCATATGGATATAATAGAACGAATTTTTATTACCTCAAAAAAGATAGTAATTGGTTCCTTCAAGCCATAATACTTAAGAAGAATGTACCAGTTTTTTATGCCTCAAAGGAAGTACGATACACAGTTCGTCTAAAATTTCATGCAAGAAAATCCTAACCCTATGGAGCTTATCAACGATTGGAGGAAAGACCCAAATAAACACAAGCAAGAGGACAGGGGTATGTATTCACTAACCTCTTTGGCTGGCTCTTTCTCCCAAATTGCTGCTATGTTATGTCATATTTATGGTTTTCTAAATACCCAAAAGTTTTCTAAAGAATGGGTACCATTAATTGAAGCTTCCTCTAATGGTTATATCATGGATTGGGCAACCATTTTTTCCAACAGTTTGAGTACTCAAATCCGTAATTATAGGCAAAGACACAATGTACTAGAAAGGAAAACCCCTCCTTTTTTCATGAGTTCCTATATTGCGGATGTTATATGTTTGTCCTTTAATTTTCCATCCTTGGGATGGAAATGATCTATTCAATATTACACCCCCATTCATGTTTATTTTGACATTTTGTGGGAATCAAAGCACCATTCTAGTTTCTATAAGACTTCTCATGAAGTAATGCTTCCCCTCCATCAAGAATTTTTTAGTAATAAAGCCAGGCAACTTACCGCTGAAGCCAATAGAGACTTTAGCAATATATGAAAATGGTTTGGAGAAGAAAATTTCACTTATTTTCAAGTTTTCGAAAGCTTAACCCATCCCCATGTGTTTCTGTTGTTTTTTCTAGATAAATAATTGGCCAAATAAATCGGCTATTAAATTGGTTGGACAAGGCCTAACTAAAGTCCTCAAAGATGCAAAGAAGATTGTTTGTCCATGTTTTCCTATTCCTTGTGGTACATATACTTTAGAGAATTTCAAGCATGCTTTGCTTGAAATTAAGCAATTTAAAGTTTTTTTTTCCAATGATACCTAACCGACAGTTAACCCTAGTGGGATTGCTAAAGAGGTCACCATGCAAGTTAAGCTAAGGTCGTTTTAAAACGAGCCTGATAAGTTTGATGATTTATTTGAAATGACCCCATAATATTCTATGGTGGAAAGACTAGCCTCTAATTGAATAAATCCTAATAAGTGAATTAGTTTTAAGTAATATTGCAAGAGGAGGATATCTCATCTACCAAAATTTCTGGTTAAATATTCCAACTAGAACTCAGAGAGTACAAAGACATTTACATCCTCTTCCCATCTTCCAATATTCAAAATACATAAACAACTAATATAGTTGTTGGAAAAGAAAGTGGAATCAAAGGGTAAAAACTTGATGGAGTTTGGGAGGAATTCAAGAATGTTCTAATGACTGAGTAAAACCCCTTTGCAAATGTTTCCAGTCATACCAGTACAAAGGAAATTGTAATCAAATTAGAGCAAAATTTGAGCTCTAAAGAAGTAGTCATAAATCCAGTCATAGAACCAAACACGAAAACAATTGTCAAAGAAGCTGTATAGATTCTAGATAATACAAGGAACACATCATTTACTGCAGAGGATTCCCAAAATGATGTTAATACTGAAACACTTGCAGAAGATACTAGTGTAGAGATAAAGAATGATTCTCATATAACTAAAAATATGGAAATCATTCTTTCTTTTCCCACCATAGAAAATGTCCTTAAAATTTAAGAAATCCCACCTTTGGACGTATTCTATAGTGCAAAACACAATGCAGTGATGAGAAGGTCTAGAAACAAAAGAAAATTGGAACAAACTCAAATGTTGGTTCCTAGTGAAACCTCAGTTCAAATTCCTTGGAAAGACACTCAATCCACCCCAGAGGATGATATGAATCGACTATCTCAATTTATGAGAGCTTATGTTAATGTGACCATGGATAAAGAAGTAGAAGTACATTTATTGATGAAAGAAAAGGATCAAATAATTTATCTATTAGAGAAAAGTTTCCAAAGTAAGAAGCAAGCAATAGAACAACAATGGGAAGTAAACCTTTTTTATTTTCAAAATAATTTTGATAATCTAAAGGTGCAATATGAAGAAGAAGTTAGACATAAGGATCAACATATACAACAATTGCAGCGAGAGATTGATCAGTTGAAATATAATCCTAAAATTAATGAAGTATGAAAGGAAGCATTAGATTTAGATATCCTTTTAACAAAGAAAAAATGCATTTTCTATCATAAGTTGTCTTTAATTCATGACTTGTCTAAAAACCGTGATTCATTAGTCACCCAACTGCCAAAGACGAAAACCTTCTATGAAGAGATTGATGAAAAGATCTCTTCTTTCATAGATTGGAAGGATGATACAGAAGGAAGAGCAACAAACCTTCCCAGAATTGAGGAATCACACAATGATATTGTATTCAATGATTGGGATATTAAAATGAAAAGTGCAGAGATGGAAATAATCAGAGCCAGGAATATTGCATCAAATCTCATTGAATACATCACTAATTCTCTACTACAAGCCAATATGATACAAGACTGTCCAAAAGATACTTTGCCAGATTTCATCATCTTAAATCAATCTTGGCAAGAACCATCGAGATGAAGGACTCAAAAAATTCAAAGCTTATCCAAAGTAAAATTGGAAATTTATTGGCAGTTCCCAGTAAAACTGCATGGTCAGTGGCTCACCAGTGGCTCACGCTGAAGTATCTTTCAAATGCAGTAACACAACTTATTCCAAAAATTAATGATGCAGTGTTCAATGGACAGGTGTGTATGCAATGCATCCCCCCTATTTGAAGCCAATGATAGATATTTACAACCTCAAAGAACAAATGAATAATGGACGTGGGAGGCAGTCATGAATATTGTTGCAACTGATTACTATTTTTTTGTCCTTTATCTTATCTAACGTTATTCAAGGCTTTATAGAAACTTCATTTACAAGTTTTCTATTTTTATAATATTAATAGACTATTTAAACCCCTCTCATACATTTAGAAATGGGTCCAGAATTTTGAGAAAATAGCTATTGCACTTGCACTATTGTTTGATCAAGTGTTATATAATTGAAAATTTGAGCCTGGAAGTTGTCTTTTGCGTATATAGAGCATTGATGCATTGGGTACCTTTGTGTTATTGTTTTATGTGATTGAAATAGATAGTTATTTTATCTTTATTTTATAAACTACTTTGAAAACAATGTATCATTGTCACTATTGATATGAAATATTGAATGATTTGTAATTATATATGAAATAACAAGATATTTTATGTGATTGTGTTTTAATGAAATAAATTAATTAACTATTTAATTAATTTCTTATGTATTTTTTCTCTTCATTAAGGTATTAGTTGATCTACATTGTTTTATACTTTGTGAAATCTTTCTATTAAAACACATTAAAATAGATTCTTATCCCAGGAAATAGTTAGAATAAGTTTTAGTTTTATCATTAGTCTTAAAATCACTCCATAAATTTGATTTCATTTCTTTTGTTATTATAAAATCTCTTTAAACGGGAAACTGGTCCCTATATCCCCAGTCGAACCCACCAATTTCAATGTAAAAGGAGTTGTTTTAAGCTCCCGACTGTGTGTTATTCCCTAATGTTGAGGTAGTCAATTTCTAGCCTTAAATATTTTTGGCACTAGAAGGAGGGCCCTCGACTATGAATGGAAACAAGGTCTGATAAAAAGAGTGATTCACCCTCAAATTCTCCCCCTACTTCTAGGTCTCACTCAAAATCTCCTACTCCTAGACCAGAAATAAGAACAACTATAAAGTCTCATGGTATTGGCTCAAAGATAGCTGATAAGCCTTCTTTAATTGAATCACCCGAATTTTAGAATTTAATTGAGAAATTAGAAGATATCTCTATTTCTCAAGATGAGACTCAACAATCTAATTTTTCCCAAGGAAGCATATCATCTTCTTTTACATCGTCTCGGATTTTAACTCGATCTCAAATTGAGAAGCTTGGGATTACTCCTTTTGAGTTCCCTCTACCTCCTCATAGAATAAAGACTCAGAAATCCAAAGATCACTCTTTTACTAGTGAGATTTTATCTTCATCACCTCCACAAACACCTTTATTTCATTCCACTTGTCTGGAACCAAACCCTTCATTCATTCCCATCACTCATTATTAGAAAACAAGTGCTATTACAATTAATATTAGCATGGGGAATTCCTCTACACAGTCAGCCTATTCCACTATAACAACTTCTTCTAGTCACATTCCCATAATGGCTAATAGACCATGGACAAACCTAGGTGTTGTCAACATGCCCACACCACTTCATCCTTTGCCTAAGTACCCAGAGATATGGTTACCAAAGTTTAATCTAGATGAAGGAACCAAGGCTGAAAACACCTGCATAATTTATGTTAGCCATTAATCTTAAAGAAGTATCAGAAGAAGATTGTGTATGCAGACTTTTTCCATATACATTTTTAGGATCAACAAGATCCTAGTACTTTTCTTTACCATCAGGTTCTATTACTGATTGGAATTTGTTTCAAGAGAAATTTCTGACAAATTTTGGAGATGGTCACACAACTAAAACATTGATCAATGATCTTTCCAACTTGAAGTCAAATTCAAATGAAAAGATCAAAGATTTTAATTCTAGATTCAATAAACTACTTAACAAAATTCTGCAAGCTTCTCAAGCTAGTGTAGATGTTCAGATAGAATGGTATATTTATACATTACCCTCAAATATTTCCATATTCATATGTAGAGCTAATAAAAACACTCTGACTAATAACATGAAAGAAGCTATATTTGTCGAAAAAAGGATTTTAGCCTTAGAAAAGAAGACCATTCTAGACGAAAGAAAATCTAAGAAAGTAACTTTCAAAGAAGAAATTAAAAAGAATCCATCAAAATACGCTTTCGATTTAGAAAGACTACAGAAATTTTTTAAAAACATTTCAAACAAAATGGTCGAAATTAAAAAATATATCTTAGATTCACCCCAAAATACTTTTAGATCTTTTAGGAAAACACAACCTTCATCCTCTCAACCACCTAATGTTATATCCAATGCAGAAGAAAATCAAGAAGAAGATGAAGAGAAATCTTTGTCCGCAGAAGAATCAGATGGAGAGGAAGAATTAGGAGAAACACATGGCTTATGGGATTTTATTCTCACTCCATCTGAAAGCGAAGAAGAGAAAGAATCGTTACCAGTCGAAACTAGGAGAAAAAATGCTAATGATTCACCATCATTAAATTCAAAGTAGAAATCGGCTACTCATGTTAACAAAGGTAAAATTTCCTTGAATAAGTCTTCTCCTAATCTTCCGGTCTCTTCTCCCAAATCGCTTGAATCTTCCACATCCCCTTCTATTTCTCCTTCTACATCCAAAAATCTTATCTTTTTGGATAAGGACATAGAATATAACATCGTTGAAGACATGAAGAAAGTGAAAGCCAATATCTCCATGTATGAGGTAAGTAAACTTAAGAAAAAACAAAAGTTTTTGCTTAAGGAATTAAATGTTGTTCTTATGTCTCCTTTTTCAATAGAAAACATTGCATTAGGAAAAGGAAAACCTCCAGAAGACACCCTTGATAAAGTAGATGCCTCAGATGCAATTATAATTGGAGATCGATCCAATTCTCATACTCCTCCTTTCTTATTAACCTTTGAGATTTTTAACAACAATGTCCACAATTTATAATAGACTCAGGAGCTTCTTCAAACATAATTCCATATTTAGTACGTCTCAAATTGAACATAACTCCTGAAAAGTTTGTTGTGCAAATTGTGCAATTAGATAAATCCAAGGTTAAAGTGTTAGGAGAGTTAAACTCAGTATTAATAATAGTACCATCAAATCCAAGGGTTTTTCAGGTAATCGATATCTTGATTGCTGATATTCATGAATTTTATAGTCTATTTTAAGTAGATATTGGTCGGAGAAGTTACATGGGCATTTCACAACAGATTGATCACATATTTGTCTTCCTAATAATGGAAAATCAAATAAAATTCGAGTAGATAGAGAAAAATATATGAAACACTCAGTTACCGATTTGGATGAAGAAAACGAACCCGTGGCTTTCATAAATAACATTCTTGGAAATTACCCTTCGGAATCCTTTTTTGGAAGTTTTACAACACAAGAATCACTTTTTTTAGCAAATTCTGTTTGTTCTCAAATTGAAAATTGTTCTCAAACAAACTTTTCTAAATGCATTAATATTGTAGATAATGTTGTAGATAAATCTGAATCTTTATTTTGGACACTTTATTTTGATGCTTCTAAATCTAGTGAAGGTGCATGATGTATATTAATCAACCCAATTGGTTAAAAGACCATGCTAGCATGTAGGCTATTATTTGAATGTACTAACAATATTGCAGAATATGAAGTGTTAGTACAAGGATTATATAAGGAAATAAATCTTGGTGTCAAATATATTCAAATCTTTGGTGATTCGAAAATCGTAATAAAACAACTTAGAAATAACATTCATTGCATATCAAATCACCTGAAACATTATCAATCCCTAAAATTTGAAAGATGCAGAAAATATGGAATTTCTCTAAAGCATAAGAAATGATTTTTTTCTCTTAGTAAAGGTAAACTCTTGGGATTTGTTGTTTCAAAACATGGAATTTGTATTGATCTAGAAATAATTAAAACAATTTTAGAAATATAATTACCACATACTAAGAAATCGATGCAATCTTTTCTAGGTCAAATTAATTTTGCCAAAAGATTCGTCCTTGATTTTTTTACACATCGTTCTACCTCTACAGAAAATGATCAAGAAGGATTCATGTTCAAATAGGGAGATGATGAAAAAGAAGAATTTGAAACCATTAAATAAGTCATACTTAATGGTCCTTCTATATCAACTCCCAATTTTTCTAATTCATTTATTTTATACACATTTTCCTCTGATATTTTTTACTCAACAGTTTTAGCCCAATCAAATGAACAGAAAATTGAAGCTCCAATTTTTTTTTTTTTGGCTTAATTTTTCAAGGAGTTGAATTAAATTATACAGGAGTAGAAAAGCAAGCTTTCGAAGTTTACAAAGATGTTAATATTTTAGACCTTTTCTTCTGAAAACTCATGTTAAAGTTATTGTTCCTTTCTCAACAACTAGATAACTGTTGATTCAAAAGGAGTTAGGAAAAAAAAGGGATAATTGGGCCACAACATTGCAAGAATATGAACTAGAGATCAAACCTAGTAAGATTGTAAAAGGCCAAGGTTTTTGCAGGTTAGTCACATGAATAAATGATGCATCAATTAACGAAGTAATAGGTAACATTGAACAAGTTACAAAGGTATTCCGGTTTGTACTCACTCTCAATATATTGATTTAATATTTTACTTAAAAATTGATTATGCTCCACTTGAGCTTGATTTTAAGAGAAAATGAGCCTTATGATTGAAAGGCAATCGGTATCAACTTGCTAATGATGTATTATTTAGGAAAAATTATGATTCTGTTATATTGAGATGTTTGGAGAAATTTGAAGCAGAAAATGTTCTATATGAATTTCATGATGGTCCAACAGGCAACCATTATAGTGGAGAAACTACTTCTCATAAGATTCTACATGCTGGATATTACTATCCAACATTATTTAAAGATGTGCATATGTACGCCAGAAAATGTAAAATTTCCCAAACTACTTCAAGAAAACAAAGGAAACCATCTATGCCATTGTAGCCAGTTAATATCGAACAACCTTTCAACCAACGAGGACTTTATATAATAGGTGAGATCGTTCCTCACTCCTCCAAGAAACATAAATATATTTTGATTGCAACATATTATTTCATGAAATGGGTAGAGGCAATACCATTGAAGTTAGCCAATTCTGACATCATCATTGAATTCATTGATAATTTTATCATTGCCAAGTTTGGTGTTCCTAATGCTCTTATTTTTTATAATGCTTCTTATTTTTCTGGAAATGCAATGACTGAATTGGTCTAAAATGCTTTATTGACTTGACGACAACAAATGCCTCTTTTTCTATAGCAGAGTAATTTAATTCAGCACCTTGAAGATTTGAACTAAAGAATGAGATGGGTGCTTCTATATGTTGATCATTGAGTTGTGTTAAAATGACAAAATATGATGTTTCTGATGCAAATGTGTATAAAACAAAACGATTAGAAAATTTGGAGTTGTTAGGGACGAAGCGTTAATAATAGCTTGTTTGATCAAGTCAAAGTCTTCTCTTTCGTTATGAACCCATTTGAAAACTGAATTTTTCTTAATCATAGTCTGTAAAGGCAAAACTATTTGTGAAAATTCGGGGACAAACCTCTTTACAAAATTTATTTGTCCAAGGAAAGACTCCATTGATTTGTTATTATGAGGTAAAGGAATTTTCTCAATTTCCTTAACCCTTTTCAGATCAATATAAATACCCTTATTTGATACAACAAATCCTAAAAGCTTACCTTTGCTTAAGAAAAAATAAGACTTTTTTGGGTTAAGCGAGATCCCATATTTCATACATCGTTCAAAGATCTGCTTAAGGTCATTTAAATGGTTGCTTATCTTCCTAGAATAGACAATGATATCATCCAGGTAAATAGCAACTAATTTGTTAATGAGTCCTTTAAAGGCTATATCCATAGCTCTTTGAAATGTGGCACTTGCATTAATCAAACCAAAAGAAATATTTTGATAAGCATATGTTCCCCATTTAGTTCTGAACGTAGTTTTCAATCTATCATCTGGATGAACTAGGATTTGGTTATATCCTAAAAATCCATCAATAAAAGACATGAGCTTAGAACCAACTACTAAATAAAGTACTTGCTCCATGGTTGGCAATGGAAATTTTTCTTTCTGACATGGTTGGATGAACTTTCCTTAGTTTTTGTTGCACTGGATTATCATTAGAAATCATGGGTATGGTGTGTTGTATAACAGAGGTATCACAAGTTTTGAGATTAGAATAATCCCAAGAAAATATACTTTTTTATTTCTTCAACAGTGGAATGAATGATAATCTCTCATCAGAGGATAGACTGAGACCTAGATTGATATTTTGAGGCTTGTCATCATTTCCAAGGTTCACTAATTCAAATTTCAGAGTTGAAATTTGAATTTTGGCATTATTTACCTTTTAAAATCTGCCTTTGAGATCATACATATCTTCTAATTTGACTACAACTTTAGGTATTGTATTTTCATCAACGTTTTGTTTTAACTGAATGTCATGCTCATTTTCATCTATGATTTGGTCATCGCATGACCCTTCTGATGTCAGAAAATCCACAATATCATAATCATCGTTGAAGACTCACCAATTTATGATATTCTTAGGAATATATGGCCTAAAAATTAGTTCAATGGAAAATATATCAGGGCTAAAATCCTTAGATGGTATGTATTTTGATGCAATATTAGTTAACAGATCAGCACTTACATTTTGCAATCTAGGTACAGGAAAAATATTAAATGCTAAGAAATGAGATGTAAGATCTTGGACTATTGATTGATAATGTCTAAGATGTCCAGAAAGGAAATGGATAGTATTTCTTACCTGTCTAATGATAATTTCTGAGTCTCCAAAAATTTGTAGTTATTTCAAATGTTGAGGTCAATTTCTTTGTATAATCCTTGAACCAATGCCTCATATTCTGCAATATTATTTGTACACTCGAACCCTAACCTACAATATAACATGTTATTTTATCATTCTGGGTTGATCAAAACATAACCAGTTCCTGCACCATCATTAGAGTTGCAACCATCAAAGTACAAATTCCAAAACAAAGTTTTAGCTACTGGTTTATTTACAAAAAAATTTCACTTGGAAGCATTTTTTTGTGAAAAAAATCCAATCTATGAGATGAAAAAATTATCTAGAAAGGGAGACTTTTGTGAATTAAAGTTCCCTAAAAATGATTTAGCCGAATAATTCCCAATAATGTTGTTATTGAATGTGGTTGGCTCGTTATCACCTTCAAATTCAGTCATTGTATGTTTTAGGTGTTTTTCTCAGTAAACATGAATTTGATTTGGCTTCCCATTGTAAGGAAGCCACTTGTGAGACCAATCTATAATAAAATATCCATGGAGTTTCTTAGACTAGTTTCTACTTATAATTAGACCATAAAATTCAAGAATGTCAATGACCAATATATCTATTATTTGACAGACTTTGGGATTTTATGAAAGTCTAATGCTGAGTGAATTTATTTCCACTAAGACCTCTACTTTAGTTCTGCCATGATGTACTATGTGGACGAAAAAATTTTGAGGAGTGATGTTTAGCTTAGCATAGACTCTTATTGACATTATATTGGAATATGCTCGTAAGTCAATCAAACAATAATGAAGGTTTATATTGAAATTTTCATAAGTTAAGAGGAAAGGAGGTGTATGTGAATTAGATTTATCACCGAACAGGATGACATCTCTATGATTGACTTTGTTTGAAGAAGTTGGGGGTTTTCCAATGCCTTTAGCAGTCTGAGATACAACAACAATAGGTAAGGGTGAGACAGACACTACATTCAGTTCTCTAAGTAACATTTTTTGTTGTTGTTTCAATTTTCTATGTTCATGTAGTGAAATGTTTTCCCTAGTTTTCCTCATATGTTCCACAATATTATACTCCATGGTATCAGTGAATACCAAGGTCTTTGACATAGATGGAATTTGTGATGGATATGGATTTTTCTATGAAATTTTGGGAGATGAATTTTTATTGCTTGATTTTTCCTTAGAAGGAGGAGTTTGAGTTTTCTTCTTTTGATTCAACTAAGTTGTATCAGTAGGTCCTTCGCTTCTAGTGCTAACTGGCAAAGCTTCTTGTTCTTCATCAATTGGAAGGATAAAGTCCCACATTCCATTTAGTTCAACTATTTCTTCATCTCCAATTGATTCTTATTCATTTTCTTCTTCGTCTTCTTCTAAGTCAGACTGGGCATTAGATATGTTATTTGGTGGTTGAGAATTAGAAGACTAATTTCTCCTAAAAGATATGAAAGTTTTTTTTGCAGTAGAAGATTCAAAAACTTGTTTCTTCATTTCAACCATTTCGTTAGACATATTCTTTATCACTTTCTAAATTCCTTCAAGATCAAAAGGATCTTTCGGGACTTTCTTTTTAGAGTCATCTTTGAAAGACACTTTCTTATATATTCTATCTTCTTGAGAGTTTTTATTTTGAAGTGAAACTATATTTTTTTCTACAAATAAATGTTCCTTCATGTTCTCTACTAATGTGAATAAGTGTGATCTATTGACAAAAAAGTTATATTATAGGGAATAGAAGATATATACCACTCAATTTGAGCATCAGCGCTAGGAGCTGACGCAATAGGAATTTTATTGAGTAATTTATTGAACCTAGCATTGAAATATTTAATATTTTCTCTCGTTTTAGCCATCAGATTGGAAAATTCATTAATGAGTGATGCAATGGTTCTATAATCTCCAAACTTAGATAAGATTGTTTGTTCAAACATATCGAAACTAGTTATGGAGCGAGGGGGTAATGAAAAGTACCAGGATCTTGCAGATCCTATAAGGGTTTAAGGAAATAATCTAACTACACAGTCTTATTCGGGAACTTCATTTAAATTGATGGCCAACATATATGTATGGAGATGTTCTTCTGCTGGTAGACCATCATCGGGATTAAATTTGGGTAACCATATTTTAAGATGTTTAGTAATAGGCTGAAGAGGACTTTCCATTGCTACAACACCTGGATTATTCCATGGTTTGTGTTCGCAGTGGTGGTTTTTTTCCTATCGTGATGATAGGAGTATGTATGGAAGAAGATATGAGCGAGATTTGAGTCAAAGAGGAGGCAAGTTCACTACCTGAACTAGAAGAACTAGCACCAGTAGTTAGAATGGGAGTTATTGAAATGAGTGGAGAGAATGAATGGATTTGAGATGGATAATTGGATAAAACCTCACTAATAGATGTCTGTGATTTAGATTTCCTAGTATTCTTTCAAAAATAAGTAATGGAAAATTCCAAAGAAGGTATTATAATCTTCTCACTTAGAGAATGAGTCAAGATTCGTCTTGGTTATAAAACATATGAAACACTTCCTTCAAATGATTGAGAAATTACAAGTTTTTCGGCTGAAATAGAGATTTGTTCTAACTTCTCTATCAAAGGGTGAAATTCTGGTGATTTAGATTTGTAAACCGAAGAAAGTAATTTCTGATATTTACTAGGAGATTTAAGAGAGGTTTGTTCAACTTTTGATCTTAAAATGGTAGTTCTAAATGGGGATCCAGAATCTGGAGGAGATCTAGAGGGAGAACGACTATTAGGATGGCTTCTTGATTTTTGATCAGTTTTCTTTTCCATTCACATTTGGCCCTCGTTCTAGTGCCAAAATTGTGAAGCCTAGGAATTCCGTTGCAACAACATGGGGGATAACCACCCGGTCCCGACCTTGGAAGAAACTCCTTTTCCATTTGATATAGTGGCTCCGACGAGGGATAATGGTACCAATTTCCTAGCAAATATTTGACATGATGATGATGGGTTTGATATAAGGTAAAATGGAAAATGATTTTAAACTAAAAGGAATGATCTATTTAAATAACAAACACATGTATCTATTTAATATAATATGTAACTTAATCTATACCCAAGATAAATTAACTCATGCGATATACAAAGATACCTTAAAGAAAGAGGTAATAAAGATCATTTAATTTCTATAAGAGATGAAGTTGTTAAAGATAATTATTTTGACTAAATAGTTAGGAAAAATAATTGTGAAACTATATCACATATATCAATTAATCATATACTCAATAAGGAATTATAGCTGAAACATCATACAATAATGCGTTAATGAAAATCTGTAACTTATATCTCATACATAATACAATATAAGGAAATTTATTTCTAATACATAAACAAAACTCAATCATAAAAATATAAATATGAGATATTAAAGGTTCTACTCATGAAATTAGTAACGTTGATCTGCTTCGTTTCAACAAAATACACTCTAAGAGTATAGAAATGAAAATTCAGTAGAGTATACTTCAATATCAAAGAAAATCAAGATCGTATTCCATATATTTCATCAAAATAGTCACAAAAGTATAGAAATGAAAGCTTTTGCAAATATTTTTTGATAAAATTCTAGACCCCTCTCTAAATGCAAGAGAGAGGCTTTATTAATGTTACATATGTATCAAAAATATATTATTACATAAAAGGCTGAGGAGGTTTTACAAATTTCCTCGGAATAATGAAAATAAAAAGATAAAAATAAAAAATATGATGACATGCTTTATCATGTTGAACGGTCCTTCCTTGCCATTGAGCTTTTCAGTTCATAGATATGCAACATTGGCTTCACCTCGGATGGCTAGCTGACATTGGATCTTAGTTGTCCCATAAAAACAAGATCAGAGAGAGGTGGAACCATCTTTTGAGCAGAATTCGTTAGACAGCGCAAAGCCATCCATTGACTATGTGGCTTTACTATAAACTGCCAATAAGATCCATGATCAAGCTTAGATAGTTGTTTGACTGCTTCAATTTTATTTTTGGTGGTATCTTTCCACTATCCCTCTAAATGTTTGATATCTGGAAAATCTCTAGGCTTTCATTCTTTAATTAGATTAATATTATGAAGGTTTTCATTTACAACTTCAATTATACTGCTTACTATATCATTTGCTCTAGGTGTTACCCTTTCTTCTTGCTTTAATTGCATATCCCAATCTGTAAATAGAATATCTCTGTGCGATTCTTCAATATTTGGGAGATAATATTTTCTTCCTTCTTCAGACTCTTGCAAGGAAATAAACTCTGAAATATTTTTATCAACCTCTTCATACTCTAATATCTGATCAGCCACTTGACTGAGTAATGTATCACTAGTTTCACAATATGATTTTATCATTGATATTCTTTGATAGAATATTTATTGTTGTTTTGACAATTGAGTGTTTAAATTAAGTGCCTCTTTTAAAATGAATTCTTCTGTCTGAGGCTGATTTTGGAGTTTATTTACTTCATTTTGTATTTTTTGAATCTGTGTATATTTCTATGTGATGATTGTCTGGTGTTGTGACTTCATTTGCTCAAAATATTTATGAAATTGTACAATCTGCATCTCTATTTTCTTATTAACATTCTTCCTTTCCTGTTCAATTTGTTTCTCTAACAGATGAATTCTTTCATCTTTATCTTTAAGCAGAAGACTAACCTCTGCTACCTTATCCATTGTAGTTGTTGCATAAGCACCTGCAAATTGTGACAGCCTTGTCAGGTTTTCTGATGGATCAATGGGGGTGTCTTTCCACACAACCTCCATTGATTCATTCTCTAGATTTTTTGATGATGAATCAAGATTTATTTTCTTTTTATGTCTCCTCACCACTCATTTGTGTGTTGGACTGTAAAACATATCTAAACGGTGTATCCCTTCAATTCTAAAAAAAAATTGTGACGTTGGGTAGGCCGAGATGATTTCAATATCTACTTATGGATTTGTAACTTGTAAAGTTTGTTTAGGGGTATGTAATCCAGAAGTTCCTTCAATTCCTGTTTTTGTTTTTTGTACTTGGATATTTTCTCTGAATTTATCCCACCCTTTATCCAGACCATTTACTATGATCATCCATGTTTAAACTTGTGTATAATCAATTTCCAATTGTTCTCCAGCCAAGGTCTCTTTGGTTGTTTCTTCATTATTTTTCTCTGTATATTTTTTAAGACTTTCCTTAGGTTTTTCTTCAGGATTATGAGATTAATGTTCAAAGAGCTCTATGCCTTGAATTGACTTATCAAGAGATTCTCAATTAGAATTGTGATTATAATTTTTTTCTAGGCTTATACTGAGAGTAGGCTCTCTAGTTTCCTCAATTTGCAATAGGTCTAATGGGACACTTTTCAATATATTATTCCTATAAATATGAAACAATTCAGGTCACCTGGGGTTAATTTTATTGATGCCAAATGAAAGAACTATGAGAATTTCTCAGCCTTTTCAAATAGATATTCAAATTCATCTTTCTCGTGAATGAACCGTTTGATTTTAACCATGGCAGTAAAGTCTTCTGAGACTTTGTTGGGATCATACTGTCTACTTGGCATAGTAGCTAGAGTCAAGAATGCAATATTCTATATCTCTTTAACCACGTGTCCAAAATCAAATAAGGCAAAAGAACCACATTGCACTGGAAAAATTGACCAGATAGATTTCTTCATATCTTTGAGGGTTTTGGAAATAACTTCCCCTATTTTTTGGCATGCAATCTCTCTAGTCAATAACTTATCAGGGACATAATAACGAAGAACATGGGTACCTGCAATACTCCCAAAATTTTTTATATAAGTAAATTTTTCTTCACCAAGCTATCCTGCCACCGGCAACATGTTTATCTTTTCTTATTCTAAAAGCGTGGGGACTTTTGCATCAAAAATAGTTTGACAAATCTTATAAAAATGGGGGCGAAATTGCGATTACCACCAAATCTTATGATACACATGGATAGGAGTAGGGTATTTGAGGGTCCAATTCCAACCCATATTAGGAAATCTTGTACATAAACAAATAGCATCCATCACGTATGCACTCATAAAAAATGGAGGGATAATCCGAGTAGAGACAACTCTATACTGTCTATACTGTCTAATGGCCATAGAAAGATTGTCTGACAAAATATTTCTCCAATTCATAACTGCGGAATTAACATCCGCATCAATTAATGGAATCCATTCCATAGAAAACTTGATACTATCAACTTTCCCAAAAATCCTACACGTCATAGCAGCTACATAACTATGGGGCTGATGGAGGTGTAATTGGCTACATACTAGTTTTCTCCCATTTGAATTTGCTGGAGCCAGACCTCCAGGTCTACATGACATCTATTGGGTCTTCATTTTCTTTTGTGAACAGCTCAATGAAAGCTTTATCATAGGACTTTTAAGGTTATGGAAGATGGTATGTTCTGCGCAAAGTGTCTAAGGTAAATGACCCCATGACTTCCTATCTTGAATTCTTGAATGTCCTATCTGAGATATATACATTGTCAATAATCCGCTTCACCATATCCGTGTATGGTAGGATTTCAAGCATCACAACTATTATGTGCAGGAAAGAACATGCCACTTCAAAATAGGAAGCTTCAAGCGAGATTTTTGCATCGGTCGTTGCTCTAATTTCCAGTACCTTTGGATCTTCATCCTCCATTATATTATACATAGCTTCCCACGACATAGTTCCACCATATTTGGTGCATGTAGTATCACAAAAGAGCGAATGCATGTCTGAGCCTTCGAATGAAGAAGCCTCAAATGTCTTTTTTCCTTTCTTAATCATCTTTGAGTGGTATTTCCTGAGATTGAGGAATAGAGAAAATAGAATGAACGTAAAGAAAATATGAGAGCATAAAATCAATTAAAACAGTAAATTTTATAAGGATGGGAATTTTATTGCAAGCACAAGTAAACAGATACAAATCTCCTCTAGCATTTAAAAGAGCAAATGCAATTGATTTTTATTAATTATGCATTAAGGCCTACATGTGATTCCTTTCAAGTCTTCTCAAAATATCAAATCGCAAACGTTGAAAGATATTTCAAATTAATATGACTTAAGTGCGATGCCGATTTTGTGATTGTGATAAATCGCAATATTGCAAAATTGCAGTATAATAAAGTCACAATCTTAATATCTCACAACATCACAATATCACAGAATCACAATATCGCAAGGTTAGAGTTATGCTATTTCAAAAGTCATTTATGTTTTGCGATTTATGATGTGATGTGTATGTATTGACTCTTTGAGTAGCTTTTCCTTATGCGAAGAATGTTTAAAATGCTTTATGGACTTTAAGAAATATTTCAAGTCCTTTTAAGTTATAAATAGTTGAACACAACATTTGGTATTATAAAAGTTTTTCATTTATCATGTTTTCCGACTAATGATTAAGCTGTGTTAATTTTGGATTTTGTGCTTTGCCATAAAGCGATAAGTGATTGGTGCTAAGTGACTTAGCTTAATTCTTTAACATTTTCTAAGGGAAAAAACTTTTACTTACTAATTTTTTGGAAATTTTTTAAAAGGGTCCCCATTTATTATTACAATATTGATTATTATAAAAAAAAATGGGGGGGTTGTTGAATAGTACAACAGGAGGGAGTCATGAATATGGTTGCAACTGATTACTATTTTGTTGTCCTTTATCTTAGCTTAAGTTATTTGAGGCTTTATACAACTTCATTTACAAGTTTTCTATTTTTGTAATATTAATAGACTATTTAAACCCATCTCATGCATTTAGAAAGGGATCCAGAATTTTGAGAAGATATCTTTTGAACTTGCACTATTGCTTGATCAAGTTTTATCTAATTGAAAAGTTGAGCCTGAAAGTTGTCTTTTTCAAATACAAATCATTGATGCATCGAGTACTATTATATTTGTGTTATTGTTTTGAGGTATCGAAATAGATAGTTGTTTTATCTTTATGTTCTTTAATTATATAAATTACTTTGAAAAAAATGTATCACTGTCACGATTGATATGAAATATTGAATGATTTGTAATTATAAATGAAATAAGGAGATATTTTATGTGATTGAGTTTTAATCAACTAAATTAATTAACTATTTTATTAATTTAGTTTCTTATGTATTTTTTATCCTCATTAAGGTATTTAAAGATCTACATTGTTTTATACTTTGTGAAATCTTTCTATTAAAACAAATTAAAAGAGGTTCTTATCTCGAGAAATAGTTAGAATAAGTTTTAGTTTTATCATTAGTCTTAAAATCACTCCATCAATTTGATTTAATTTCTTTTGTTATTATTAAATCTCTTTAAAAGGGAAACTAGTCCCTATATCCACAGTTGGGCCCACCAATTTCAACAGAAAAGGAGTTGTTTTAAGCTTGCAATCGGGTGGTATTCCCTGATATTGAGGCAATCAATTTCTAGCTTTCAACACTACAACAACCATGATGGAATCGTGTTTTCTAGATGTCCTGGGAAAACCTGCGATGAAATCCATGGAAATTACATCCCATTTCCATTATGGAATCATAATCAGCTGTAGTAGTCCACCTATATTCTTATACTTTTCCTTTACCTACTAACAATAAAAATATCTAGCCACAAACTCTGCCATATCCTTCTTCAAATTTGGGAAATAGTAAAACTTTTTTACTGCAGTCAATGTCTTCTAATAGCCTAGGTGATATGAACGTGGTTTCACATGAAAATCTCTCAAGATCACCTTCTTGATCTCACTACTGTCTAGCACATATATCATGTCTCTAAACCTGATCAAGCCATTTGTTGTGGGATGATGGTCGACATCCTATGCTCCTACACTTGTACCTATACCACCACCTATACTTGTACCTATACCTATACCTGTACTCTATTGCAATATGTGCCTAATCTCCATATACCTGAACTCCTGATGACCTACCTACAAGATGCTATCTTGTAGATATGTCCCATAGGAACTCATAGCAGTTTTTGACACATGCTCCATTGTTTTTTTTTTCATAGAAACAGTTATGGATTATATTACTGTTTGGCCTAATTTCCATATTTCAGATTACATTGAGAAGGGGCAATGCCGAAAAGGTATCAATAGCTAGAATTGCAATGGCGTTTGTGAACAGCTTCCATATTTTTTTGTCTAAAGATATGTAATCGATTTCTGTGATTTCCCCAAGCTTGAAAGTACAAACAAACTGATTCAAAAGAAAGCAGTAAAACATTTCAGCTGACAGATTATGGAATTGGATCCCATGTTTCATCCTCGTCTCTTTTCATTACCCCAATAGAGAGAAGGGCATCTTTATTAGCTTCAAGATCTGTGTCTTTGTTGTTGTCCCTCAACACATGGAAGAAATTCAGGTTTTGAAACGATTTCCCCAAGCTTCTGATTCTAGATATCAATCTTGCCAATCTTAGATCTCGACGGGAAGAATTTGACACCATGGTTTTTATAACCACTTGGGAATCCCCGAAAATATTAGCCTCCTTGATCCCCAAGTTTAGGAGCAACTTAAGTCCTTGAAAGAGGGCCAAAGCCTCGACACATGCTCCATTGTTACAGATCGCAAATCCGGACAAAGAGTTTGTGATATGTACACATGCTTGCAAGAGAGGCTTGGTGGAGTCCTTATTTAGGAAGGACAAGTGGTATTTTATGAGTTACAAAAACTAAAAGAGCACGTGAAAAACTATCTGACACGTGATCTTGAGTTAGCAGCAAACATCCATGCATTGAAGATGTGGAGGCACTATCTTCTTGGCATGAGATTTATATTAATGAGTGAGCAGAGTGGGTTGAGATATTTATTTGACCAACTAAATCTAAACGTCGGGCAAGAAAATTTTTGGCCAAGATCACTAAGTTTGACTTTGAGATCAGGTATATTAAAGGTAAAGAGAAAAAGGTTGGAAATAATCTTAGAAGGTGGATATAGGAGAATAATATAGCAGCTTCAGCTACTCAAAACTGGCCGCACATTCCTCTGTCCATTTGAACTTCTTACCTTTCCTTTACAATGATGTGATAGGATAACAAATCTATGAGAAGTTCTTGACAAACCTCTTGTAATAACCTGCTAACCCCATGAAGGACTTTACCTCATCCACACTCCTAGGAGCTACCCACTCCATGATGGCCCTTATCTTTTATGGATCAAATGTTTTCCTTCCTTGGAAAAAACATGTCCCAAGTAATGAAACTTTATTTGAAGGAAGCCACATGTGCTAATATTATAATAGAACTAATGCTCTCTTAGCAATCTGAACACTACTGCTAAATGTTCGGCATGCTCTTCTTCATTCTCATAATATACTAATATATTATCAATGAACACAATAACAAAATTTTCTAGATAAGGATGCAACACACTATTAATTAAGCACATAAAATTATCTAGAGTGTTATTCAAACCGAATGGAATTACAAAAAAATCATAATTTCCATACTTGGTATGGAAAGGTGCATTCTATATGTCTTCTTCTTTAATGTGTAGCTAATGATATCCCAATCTCAAATAAATATTCGTGGAAATTGTTGCTCCCTTCAATTGATTGAACAAGTCATCAATCCTCGACAACAAATACATGTTCTTGATGGTCACTTTGTTCAACTAGCTGTAATTAATGCGTAGTTTTAAAGTACCATATTTCTTAATTACAATGAATACCAGTGTGCCCCATGGTGATACATTTGTACTAATGTATCCCTTGTCAAGAATTTCCCTTAGCTGGAACTTAAAATCTACCAACTCTAGTGTACTCATCCTGTAAGGTGCCTTAGATGCTCACAATGCCTCTAGTACCAACTCAATAGAAAAGTATACTTCCCTGTGAGGTGGAAACTCTAAAATATCTATGGGAAATACATCCTGAAACTGATATAAAACTGGGTACCTGCTCAAAACATCTACATTCTCAAATTTGTTATGTTTGTCACTAGAAATGTGCACTGCAAATAACACACACCCTTTCTTGTGACTGTGCTTGGCATGCATAGTTCTAACCATTCTAACTGATGTTGCTTTCTTATTACCTTGTAAAACTCTTTGTTCCCCATTGTCATCTGTTGGAGTGGGGTCCCGTGACAAAAATTTTGATATATTTTTGTAATATTTTGTAATATTTTAGTCTTGTGCAGGGGCTTCGGGGCAGGTCAAAGACCCTAACGAATTGTAATGGGTCAAAGGGTAGACCAAGGGACCGTAAATCACAGTTTTCAGACCATAGAGTAACACAGGCTAAAATGGTATAAATAGATGAATATATCGAGTCTAAAAGTAATTTTTGGATGAATTCTGAATGAGAATATTGTATTGGTGATCCTTTTGTGCGAACTTCTCTTACTAAGGGCTCCTGCTCACTGTGTGCATGGAGACCCTAGTCCTGTTGTGTGTGGACCCCGCTGGCTGTGTGCGCGGGTATGTAGAAGAGTTTGTAAGTGGGATCTAAAATATTAATGAATGAGAAGACATTTTGTTGATATTGGACTATTTATGTGTTCAGTTATGAGTTGCGCTATGTGTTGATTTCCTGTTATTTCTATGGTATCGTTGTAATAGTAACTATTGATGGTAGATTAAGTGCGTACCCATAATAGATGATTAGAAGGACTATTAATGCATATACCTGAGTTATATTGATTCTGTTAATGCTTATTGTATGATTTATAGGTTGTGCTAGTTATTTTGTTACACGTATCAATAAGGGTTTCTGGTTAGGGCTTCCTTAGCATAGGCCTATTTAGATCTAACAGTGCCCATTTCATTTAATCTCTCTCTCTCTCAGGGTGCAGAAACCTGGTTCTAGCACCCTCCCATACTACTTCGGGTGAGACCTTGACCTACGCAAGCAGGCCATTACCGAAAGGGCCAGTAGTACAGGGGTTTGTTGGTTAACCTTAAGTATGAACCTAGATCAAGACCCCTCAAACCAACAAATCGTTCTATTGCCAGGACAAGGAGGATTTTGAGAGAGAGGGAAGTTGATGAGTCAGGGTTTATGGCATCCTGAAAAATATGAAATTGAAGATTGGTTCAAAAAAAATATCCAGGAGTTTTCCCTAAAAGAAAATAGGAGTAAGAAGTTGTCTGTTAAAAAGTGGAAGAATAAATATATCTTCACAGAGGTGCACGAGATCTTCTTTGCAACCTTCGAACATGAGTTGCAGGAGTGTTTGTCGACATTGACAGAGTTCCAGACCTGTTGGAAGAATGATATGGCTACACAATGGAACGAACTGATAACAAAATAACCCAGACCGTAGATCACTGGGTTGATAGTATCTTGGCAGGATTTGTGAATGAACTATGAAAATATTGAAAGCACTGTGCGAAGTAGAAAGTATTACAAGATCAACCAGAAGGGGGAAATAGTTTCATAGAGCCCTCTGAGAGATCTACCGAACCTAGAAACTGAGGCTACGCATGTTGCAGGTAGCCCTCCTGCTACACCATATTGGAATCCACGTAAGACTAAGACATCCCCTACACCATTGCCACCCCCACCTGCCGACGATATGGTTGCGCACATGAACGGTTACCCACCTTTAAGGGTGTGGCGATGAGGATATGGATCAGTTCTGGTTCATGGTTGATGCATTATGGGTTGCGCAGAACGTTAATAGTGATGCTGTAAAAATAGCGCAGCTAGCCATGGATTTTGAAGGTCAAATACTAGAATGGTTTATGGGATAATTGAAACAAATTGATGCTTAAAACACCACACTTCCTACCATCTATGATATCAAGAAGGAACTAAAGCAGAAATTCAAAAAGCCAAAGTCTGACACACAGTTAGTAGAAGAGCTAAAAGACTTTAAAAAAGGAGGAAAGGAATCATTCTGGGAAACCGATCACTGGTTGAAGAAAGTCTTCAGTGATGGAATATTTGTTTACAATGACAAACAACATAAGGAATTTTTCATCGCCATTCTATTATCACATCTACATGAAACTATGGGTCAAAAAAAGATTGATTCGTAGAAAGAAGCCTTGGAAATTGCTATGAAGCTAAAAGCTGTGCCGAGGGATGATACCCAAATTGGGGTGCTATAGATCCAGAGCCAATTAGAGGCGATGCATTTAGAAATTTAGAATTCACGGAGAGACTAAGGTAAAGAAGTTAGTGCACATCTATGGTGTATTCGTTGCAAAGAATCAGGCCACACCAAAGACTAGTGCCCTATGTTTACGGATTATATGTGGGCTGGAGGACCAAATCCACTATGCCCTAGGGAGTTTGGAGGGCCCAACAATCCCATCCTATGGCGTGCTTACTGTTGGGTAACTAGCCAGCATGATATTGACCATTGCCCAAGGTTGGCAGCCTATGTGCTAGAGTTTAAGAAACAATACTATCGATTATCCTCCTCTATTGGACATGACGAGCACCACTACCGAACGTATGAGTTGATGATAGACAATGTGAACATGTATAGAGTGTAGGCTGAGACCTATTCACCAGCATCTCCCTCTGGATGAGGGGGATCCACAATGACAGGAAGGGGAGGGGGGAGAGGAGGAGGTGTAGGTTGAGGAAGAGGCCAATTGATCTGCTACAACTATGGAGATCTAGGACACTACGCATGCAATTTCCCTAACCATGCACGAAAGTAATGCAGGTAATACAGGCAAGTTTACCATGTAATAGATGAATTTCCCATTCTACTAGCTAAGATGCAGGAAAATCAACAGACACCTATGCAGAATGTGTAAATGGTCAAAGTTGAGCCACGTGATGATGGCCCCAGTGTAAATGCAATAACTCCCAGTGGTATGGCCACTGGAGGACGTGCAGAACAAGTTGCTGCAGAGTCATGGATAAAAAAGGAAACTGAAAAAAAGGAAGGTGTGGATCTGAACAAAGAAAAGGAAAGTTTTATATAGGCTAGAAACGATTTTGCTATAATGGAGGCATCAACATTAAAAGCTGCCATGGAGCTAGAGGTTGATGAAGAAGTTAAGCCATTCCTTCAAGCATGTATAAATTTATTGTGCAACCAGAAGGTGGTAGAGAATATCCAAGAATTAATAGATAGTTCTGCAGAAAAGGAGGTCCCTAGAATGGAGATTAAGGTTGTTAACACAATCTATAAGAATAAGAAGAGGATTGGTCGGGAGATGTGTATGACTGCGAAGATTGGAGACTATGAGAGGGATCAGGTCATCTTGGATCTGGGATTTGATGCCAATGTCCTGCCCAAACAAACCTGGCAAAGGATGGATGAGCCCAAATTGGAATGGTCCACCATTCAATTATGGATGGCTAACCAACCAAAGATCATTCCACTCAGAAGGCTGCCTAAGGTGGTGGTAGACATTGCAAGAGTTAAAGTATATGCAGACTTTGAAGTAATCCAAGTTGTGGATGATGTGGACCCTTATCTTGCACCATTAGCACCAAATCGGGCTATTGACATGGGAGGTATCATCAACCTAAAAAGAAGGAGCGTGAACTTTGAAAACGATGGTACGCGGGTCATAGTCCCTCTAGATACAGTTGAAGGTGAAATATATGCGGAGTTGGTGCGTGATGAGGAGGAAGTTGACCATATATACAAGCTAACTGTGCAAGATGATGATTGGGTCAATCCTACGACAGATGACATGTTAAATTGGGAGAAAGATAGCTCATGTTTCTCAAATTCGGATGGCGAAATGAAAAATTGGCAGAATCAGTTGCATGATGTATATGCACTGCGCTGCCTCAAGATAAAAAAGAGCTTTTGGTGCATCTCCTTAGAGGTAAGAGAACTACCTTACTTTGATGGTTCTGGTAGTGTTAAGGAATTTCTTAAATCACTAGAAAAGGATGTCCTTGAAGAAAGGAGATTTTTGGCACTTGATTTGGCCATGTGTGCCACCGCTGCATGGTGGTGGGAAACACACAAGGGGGATTTCCAGGATTGGGAATAATGTCAAAAGATGATGATCCTGTGGTTTGAACCCTGATTCAAACCCATCATGGAACTTTTTTCTGGCAGTGGGGACCCGAGCAAGCACTTGGCTATGTGGATGGAAGTATGGAATGAGAGGACCTAGAATGAATGGGTCCATATGTTTATTCATATATTAGGTCCAGTCCCCACCACCTAGTATTTAGATGCGGAGCTTCACCAACATACTCATCATTGGGAAAAAATGATAGATGATTTCGTGGCAATGTTTGGCTTAGTTGGAGGGATGGAGAAATTGGATGAAGCCCTGCAAGATATAGATGCTTTTTTATTTGATGAATATTTTCCTCAAGGGGAAAGCATTGTATGAGCTTGGGATGTGCAGATGCACGATATTTTCAACTGTAGAAATTTTTCAGTAGAAGACTATGACGAGGATCCGAGGAACATCACAATCCCAGAATTGGAAGGAGAGTGCAAAGTTGCAAGAACCCTATTACATACAATAGATGCTACAAAACCATTAAAGTTGAAAGAAGTCAACATTGGGACGGAAGAGCAGCGCAAGTTGGAAAAAATTGGGGATTACTAGTATGATGGTACTGTTGGAAATATTGCAGAGTTGCTGACTGAATATTAGGACCTATTCCCTAAGAAGTTCTTTGAACTCAAGGGAATTGTAGGATATTTTGGTGTTATAAAGATCACCTTGAAGCTAGATGCACATCTTATCAAGAAGCGACCCTATCGAATGAACCCTAACTATAAGCAGAAGGTCAAGGAGGAAATAGAGAAGATGGTGGCCGTAGGTATCATTGAGTCAATCGAGAAGTATGATTGGGTAAGCCCAATGGTAGTCTAAGAAAAGAAGACCAAAAGAGAGATAAGGATCTGCGTAGACCTATGCAAGCTAAATGATGCCTGCATGCATGATCGATTTCCTACACCATTCTCTGATGAAATTATGGGTAATGTGGGAGGTCAAGAAGCATACTCATTCACTGATGGGTTCTCAGGGTACCATCATATCAAAATTGCATCTAAAGACCATGGCAAGAAAACCTTCACAACTGAATGGGGTTCCTTCTAGTACACTGTCATGCCATTTGGACTAAAGAATTCCCCTACCATTTTCTCACACGTAGTTGTTGTAGTATTCAAATAATTCATCCATAAGTTTCTGGAGGTATATTTTGATGATTGGACAGTGTTCATGTTGGTAAAGAAGCATGTGTCAAACCTACGCATGATGTTGGATACTTGCAGAAAAAACCATATTTTTCTGAACCAAAAGAAGTGCATATTCTACGTACCTTTCGGAATTTTGTTGGGGCACATCATATGTCAGCAGGAATTGATGTTTGACCCAAATAATATTGCAGTTATCATCAATCTAGGTATCCCCACTATTGCGAAACATCTGCGCTCCATTTTAGGGTGCACAGGTTACTACAACAATCTTATATAAGGGTACACCTTGATCACTGTGCCAATGGATGTGTCCTTTTTCTGGGATGAGGAGTGTCATAAGAGTTTTGAGCTGCAGAAATAAAATATGGTCACTGTACCTATTCTAATATTCCAAAATTGGGCGAAATTATTTCATGTACATGTGGATACATCAGGAATATCTCTTGGGGTTTTCTTAGCATAGACAGGAGAAGGATACATTGATCACCCAGTTGCTTTCGCTACTAGGAAGCTCTCTAGCGCAGAGCACAACTATTCTACTATCGAATGAGAAGGATTGTCAATGGTGTATGTCCTACATAAATACAAGCACTACCTATTGGAAGGACACTTTAATGTGTTCACTAACCATTTGGCTTTAAAATACCTGGTCAATACGACTGTGTTGGGGGGGAAGATTTTTAGATGGTTTCTCGTGTTTCAAGAGTATGAATTTGAGATTATCGTGAAGCCTAGGAAATTGAATGCAGGGCCTGATCACTTATCTCAGTTTGAGTGGGGAAAAACTAACTATCTTGGAAGAAGTATTACCTGATGTGTAGTTGTTTTCTTTAAGGTGGTTGATGAATACTTTGCAGACATTGTTCACTTCTTGACAACTAGGACAACCCCTACATAATATTCAGTGCGGCAGAAGAAAGAATTGGTGGCCCGCGCAGCTGATTTCACCATAGTTGCAGACAATTATATAAGTTAGGCACAAATGAGGTGTTGAGGAGGTATGTGTTAGAAAATGAGAGGCAAGCTATCCTGCCCGAGGATCATGCAGCTGTGGCAGGAGGCCATTATGCTGGGAAAGCCACTCCACAGAAGGTTTTGTGTGTAGGATTATGGTAGCCCACATTGCATAATGATGCACAAGTGTATTGCTAAGCCTGTAATGCATGTAAACGAACTGGGAAACCCTCGAGTAATCAATCCCCCGAGAAATAACAGTGGCGCATGTTACATAATTACTGCCACTGATTATGTAACTAGATTGGCAGAGGCAGAGGTTGTGAAGGATTGTACTATAGATATCGCTGTGAAATTTCATCTTTGAGCATATTCTAACCAGGTTTGGATGCCCAAATATCTTAATTAGCAGTAGATGGAATGCCCTTGAAGATCAACAGAAGGTTGTGGTGGAGGCTCTGTAGTCTGGACTGCAGGTGCTCCACCTAAAAGAAAACACACTACAAGCGAGCGTGAACCAAGCAAGGTTGATTCAAGCAAGCCTGCCAGCCACAACTATTGTCACAAAAACTATAAGTAGGTTTTTACCCTTCCCGGGCACAAACTTGACCATAGAACCACCAATGTTGTGCGTGCAATTCCTCACATGTGCAGAGGTCGACCTCAACATCACAAGAATAATGAGTGGGCAGCTACACGCTCTTTTCTTTTTCATCTCCACCGAGCTCCAGAACAGAGAAGCACGGGTGGATCACCAACTAAGTGAGGCCAAGAAGAAAATTGCGACCAAGGCTACCGAATCTGCCCAAGCACAGGCAGCACAGCATGCAACAGTCACACAGTAAGCATAGTTAAATCACCTCATTGACTGGTATGTGGATAAACGCCTGAAGTAATTCATGCCCCTGCTGCACCCCAGGAAAATATTCAGAGCTTGGTGGTTGCATTAAAGGAATCCAAAACCGAAGTACAAACTCTGAAAACAAACCTGGAACAACAGATTGATGCGCTACAAGCCAAGCTGTAGCCAGAAACCCCTTTGGAGGTGCGAGCCCAGCGAGTTGCGCTTGTGAAGGAAGTGATAGGAAGTATTTTAGCACACATCACCAAGGTCTCTAAGTTGATGGACACTGTCATGGAGTTGTGTTCAACTGTGCAACGCGGCCACCTTCTCTGAAAATTTAATTAGGAGTTGGGCCAAAAAGAGCAGGAAATTGAGCAAATGGAATCCACCATGCCAACCCTTGTTGCATCACAATACCTAGCACGCCTTCGCACTAGTAATTCTCTAAGGGACGAGATCGAGGTGATCTACCACAAGAAGAAATTCCTTAGTGATCATCTAAAGCCCTAGGTGGATGAAGCACTGAAATTCTCGCAGGACCTAGACGTGACATTTAAACAGTTGAACTAGACATTGGATAGTGTCACTACAACTACTGAAGGGAAAAATTCCCAAAATTTGGTCGAAATCGCACAGAATGCAGCTGCCCGGAGTGAATTTTTCCTGCCACCATTTTCCACCACCGTCAAGCAACTCCAGGCCAAGATGAAGACCCTACTGCCATTGTGACTTGGGACAAGTCACTACATTGTGTTGGGTTCCTATTGGAGCAGGGTCCCCTGACAACAATCTTGATATATTTTTGTAATATTTTATAATATTTTAGTCTAGCACAGGGGCTTTGGGGTGGGTAAAAGCCCCTATTGAATTGTAATGGGTCAAAGGGTAGACCAAGGGATAGCAAACCATGTTTTGTGGCCATAGAGTAGCACAGGCTAAAATAGTATAAATAGATGAATATATAGAGTCTAGAAGTAAGCTTTGGATGAAGTCTGAATGAGAATATTGAATTGGTGATCCTTTTGTGCGGACTTGTCTGGGTAAGGGTTCCTGTTGGCTATGTGTGGGTATGTAGAAGAGTCTATATGTGGGATTTGAAATAATAATAAATGAGAAGACATTTTTCCGATATTGGACTATTTTTGTGCTCGGTTATGAGTTGTGCTATGTGTCAATTTCATGTTATTTATATGGTATCATTGTAATTGTAACTGATGATGGCAGATTAAGTGTGTACCCATAATAGATGATTATAAGGACTATTAATGCATAGATCTTAGTTATATTGCTTATGTTAGTGCTTATTGTATGATTTACGAGTTGTGCTAGTTATTATGTTACACTTATCGTTAAGGGTTTCTAGTTAGGGCTTCCTTAGCATGGGCTTGTTTATATCTGAAGGTGCCCACTTCATTTAATCTATCTCTCTCTATCTCTCAGGGTGTGGAAACCTGGTTCCAACACCCTCCCATACTACTTCGGGTGAGACCTTGACGTGTGCAAGCATGCCATTGCTGAAAGTGCCAGTAGTACAAGGGTTTTTTGGTTAACCTTAAGTCCGAACATCATCCAAGAACTCAATATCCTTGTCATAAAAATCCACCTTGGTCCTATGAATATACAACCATTTCACACCCAAAATCATGTTATACAACCCAATGGTAATACATTCAAATGCGTTGATGGAAATACAAGCTCTTGGTACCTATAGCCAACTGCACTAACTAAGACTCTGCAGGCACTTATTTATTCAAACCACATTTATCCACCAGGTCATGATTAACATAAATATAATTAGATCTAGGGTCAATCAAAATAGAAACAAATTGATCACAAAGCTTACTGGCCATCTCGGTAATAGACGTCTAGTGATCTTCCTTCCTATTATCTAGCACTACATAGATCCTGGGAATACTCTGTCCAACATCTCACACTATTTGTGTCTCCTGCGCACTATAGGTATATTTTCTACCACCCTGATGTTGTGGAAAATATCTTCAGTGATGAGCCTTTCCACAATTATAACACTGTACATGCTTCCATCCTTAATCCTTATTCTAATCCTCATCCTAGTCCCTATCCTTTGCGAGATGTATTGAAATTCTTAGGTGGTGCAACGTTATCTTTACTACCTGTATCCCGAGGTCGTGTTTGCTTCTTGTCCTATTTTCCTTTGTTATTATCATTAATTTTCCAGTCCTTCATAGTCTCAAATCTACAATTCGATTGCTCATAACAATGCATTAGTTTCCTAATGGCCTCCTCAAATGATCTAAGCTCATAAAACTCAATCCTATCTTTGAATGCTATTGAAAACCCATTGATGAATCTATGAATCTTATTCTTCTCCTCCTTGAGGTAAGGCACATATCGTGAAAACTCCAAGAACTTTCTAGTGTACTCCTTATCAGTCATAAATACCATCTTTATGTTGAAATTTGCAACAAGAAATATTGAAATTGGAAATAAGAAGAGGATTATAATTTAATTTTCCCTTAATTAAACTAGAAGGAAATTGTAATTCCACATGACATGATAGCTTGTATGAGTTAATTGAGTAAGGAATACTTATTTAGCTCAGTCAATTCGAGTTGGGGGTCAAACTGGAGGCATGTAGCGTTCACTCTAAGTTTCAGGGGGTCCATTTGCAGTTTATTTTGAGTTGTAATTATTTAACTTAATTATTTTAGATAAAGTAAATTTAACTAGTTCTAACTGATGGATGACCTAGTGAGAGGTCCTGTGAATTAAATATGATTTAATTCACATGCAGTGATAAATCAAATAGCTGATAATTCTCTCTAAATATTTGTTGTATGTCAATTCTAAGGACGACCCAATTGAGATTGAAGTTAAAGGGAAGTATACGATAAGTTGTATAATTAGAAAATTTTACATGTCATGCATGAGGTCAACAAGATTCCTTTGATGTATTGCGCAATCAATTGGTGGGAATTTACTAAATAATAAGGGTTCAATTACCTTAGGAATGCGTGAGCACGGTTGGTCATATGAAGGAAAGAAATTGGTTAAGTATTGGACCAAACATGCTTGGATCAAGTGAGATAGTTGGAGGTAGTGTAGAGAGCTCTCAAGCATGAGAGAAGCATTGTATTGTTTCATGTTCTTGACTTAATGAAAAAAAAAATAAAAAAAAAATAAAATATATATATAATCATATTTTTCTCTAAGGCTTTCCCCAGATACATATTTGTGTTGTGCGAATGAAATTATTTATCTTTCTTATTCATGTTATTGTGCGATCGTAATTGGTTTCCACAATTTGTAGAATAGATTCAAGTATTTTGTTTTAACATATTACAAGATCAGTTGAATCTATATGAATTTTCTACATTGTATCAAAGCATGAATTTTTTGGGCGAAGAGTTTGTAGAGTAGATCTGAAAAGTTTTGCGCAAAATTTTCAAAAACAAATAACAAATCTAGATTCCTTGCAAAAAAATACCCAAATTCAAAAAAACAACTAGCCAAATCAGAGTTCGTGTGAGGGATATGTCGTCGATTTAAAATCAATTATTTTTTTAGAAAATTTTGTGACAGTGGGAAAACTACAAAGCAGATCAGAGTTTGTAGAATGGCCATACGATGTGATATTTTGCAAAGGGGAGGTTTTCCTTAGACACATCGCGATGAGAAAGGTGAAATAAATCGATGTGCGAGTCAAGAAATTTTATGCTCTCAAGGTCGAAGATGCATGAAAATATTTGAGGAGAAAGGCATGTTAATTTTTCATTTTGTTTTATGCTAAATCAATTACTTTAGCCCAATTTACTTTTTGTTAACACTGCATCTAACTAAAAGTAATGTAAATAACCATAAACGGTAACTGAAGATAGAACAATGCATGCAATGACAAAGAAGACAACAACACAACCATAAGAGACAAAAGATTGGTCCAAGACTAAGGAAAAAATCCATTGTGGGATAAACCCTTTCAAATCTTCTTCTTCAATAGATATCCGTAAAAAAAAATCAGCAGAGAGTACAATGAACCCAATACATATATGTAGTGGAAACAAACAGATCAAATCTATAGATCTACGGATCTACACTATCCAAAGCACAGATCCAATGTATCACCAAAATCAAGTGATCTCAGCTCCCAAGTCCTAGCTCTGAATCTAGGATGTTGTCATAGACTATTCTGAAGCAACTGTGACTATGTGATGGATGAATGAAGACACTTCATAAGCTACTAACCCTGATCCAAATTAGATTTCCCCATACAAGTCCTCAACCACTTCCTTAACAATATGAGCTTGTAGTTATAGCATCCCTTATGATGACCTAAGCACCCTGTGTCCACGACTGAGGTCCATATCAGTCTGGTTTGACTTAGAAACCTTAGCTACGCCCTGAAAAAGGTCTGCCAGCAGTTATGATAGCTCAGTCACAGCCTTGACAAGGCCTGCATGTGGTTCTGGATCAACTCAACCACTACCTCACCATGTTCTTTCCACGATTATAGCTTGAAATACCCAGATCAAATGCAAGCCTTTGTATGGGATCCCAATCCTTTGCTTGAGCTTCTCCTGATGTACCTATGCGAGCCAAAACATAAAATAAGAAAAAATACTCAAAGAGCGTGAAGAATATCTCATGAGTGAATGTGTGTAAATGATCTTGGGGTCGCTTCTATTTATAAATTTCTGAGGGACCGCTTGGGGCTTTGACCAAATCCACATGAGTTTAGGTTGACCCATAAAATAATAAAATAATTCATAACTTAACTTCTTCTTAACCGATTGGTGCAATATATAGGTCGATTTTGGTCCTCTCGAAAATAGGAATCTAATGAAATTATAATATCATCCATATATGCTATCCAAAGTGTAATTTTACTCTAGCTTCAAAAATTAACACTCCCTCTCAATTGGAAGGAATTCCACTTGGTAATCTCTTCTTGTAGATATTTATATAAAAGTGACATCACAACTCAACTCCATCTGCTGAAACTTTTTCGAATATAGAAGAAGAAGAATTAGGGAGAAATAACTTCCACCCATACCTAGGAACAGGATAATCCAACACACAAGGGAGCACATCTCTGACCCTAGGTCCTCATTGGGGAGCTCAGTCTCAACCCAGAATCATGAAAGGGGAGAAAATCTCAACCTAATCTTGTTACCTACTGATCTTCATAGTAATGAATCTCACCAGTCAAATGGTATAATACATGCATCATAATCGACTTGGTTTGTACACCCCAAGTACACTCAGCTTGTTGGCCAAATGAGGAGTGGTATTCCCATTAAGACTTGCTTTGGGGTATGATGCCAACTGGGGTACACTCTGCATAAACTATATAGGGGAGTAGCATCTCCAACCCTATGAAGATAGGAGAGAATCATCTCAAACCTGGGTAACATATAGGATAATTCTATGTCATCCAGAGATCCCTCAAACCCATGAGCCATTCATCTCAATTCCTCACCCCAAGAGCTCAAGCGGGGTAGGACGAGATTTCTCAGTGTCCTTAATCAGTGCTACCCCTTAAACGTAGGGGATACATTCATCAATCCAAGTTGTTCTTTGAATACCAAGAACTTTATTTTCAGTAGTTCCTTGGTGAGAATATATGTTATATGTTTGAAAGTCGATATGTGGTGGAGTCTAATAGCTCCTCTCTACACCATGTCACAGATAAAGTAATATAGAATCTCAATACGCTTGAACTTGTTATGAAATATAGGATTCTCTTCCAAATGGATCCTGCTCTTGCTATCACCGTATATCATTGTGGTTTCAAGAACTTGACCAAAGACCTCACCAATGATATTTCTTATCCACATAGCTTCACAAATATCCATGCTAGCATCAATGTATTTTGCTTTTGCGGTGCTCATACCGAATTTTTCTTCTTGCTCATCCAAGATATCATGGAAGAACCAAGACTGAATCAACATCCATATGTACTTTTTCTTTCAGTGACATTATTTTCCCATTCAACATCAATGTATCCATGGATTTGTATATCTCCAGAAGAATAAATCATACCAAGTGTGATCAATCCCTCTTAAGTATCTCAATACATGTTTGGCCACAATCTAATGTGCATGAAGGGGCTCAATCATGAATTGACTTAATGTGTTAACTTCATAACATATATATGGATGGGTGTTCACAAGGAACATCAGAGCCCCAATTAGTTGTTTGTACTTGGATGGATTTTCCATATCAGGTTGAGCTGTTTTTCCACATAGCTTCTTGAATTTCATCTACATCGGAGTATTCATGGATTTTCATTTGGTCATACCAAACCTTTCCAACAACTTCACTACATACTTTCCCTGTGAGATGAAGATCTCATGAGGTCTTCTCCACACCTCATGGCCCAAAAAGTAGTGCATGAGACCGATGTCTTTCATCTTGAATTCGTAGGTTAACTTCCTCTTATATTTGATCATCAACAATTTACTTCTTGTTAAGAATAGATCGTCAACATATATAACCAGGATCAGTGGTAAACCTTGGACAACCCTAAAATATAGGTTGGGATAAAAATTTCTTCTTGTGAAATCCAGTTTCATTAGATAGTTGTCAATGCGAGCATACTAAGCTCGGGGACCTTGCTTCAATCTGTACAAGTATTTATTCAACCTGCAAACATGTGTTCTATGATCTTCCACTTCAAATCCCTACGGCTATTCAACATACACTTCTTCCTGTAACATACCATGGAGGAAAGAATTCGTTACATCCATATGATGAAGGTTCCATCCTTGACTAGCATCAAGGGAAGCTATTGAATGGATAGTTGTATATCAAGCCACAAGAGTATATATGTCATCGTAATATTATCCCTCTTTTTAAGAGAAACCTTGAGCTATTGGCCTCACTTTGTATTTCTAAATGTTGCCATTAATTCCATGCTTTATCTTAAATAACCATTTTGAATTCACAACAAACTTCCCATGTGGTCTGGGCACAACATCCCATACATCATTTTTTGCAATAGATTCGTTTTCCTCGGCCATAGCATCCTTCCAAAATTATTCTTTGACTTCTTCTTTAAATGACGATGCTTTGACTTGAATCATGGTGCTCATAGCAGCCATATATCGTTGATATATACAAGGTTCCTTCATTTCTCCGAATGATTGACAGATGCGAATACTTATTTCACTATCATATATATTGTCACGAAGCCAAATAGGTATTTTCCTTGTAGGAGGATCATTGGGAGGTGGATCTAGAGGATCAATAGGCTCCATGGGAGTATCAATGTTCTAGGACTTTGGCATAGAAGGACCATCTAGAATGTCCTTGTCATCATCATATTCCTTGGGAGGCGAAGGAAGGTCTCTTGCTTTACTAAGTGCAACATTTTCATCAAAGGTTACATCCCTACTAATTTCAACCATCCTTTGAACAATAATGTATACTATATATGCCTTAGATTTTTCACAGTAACCAATAAACATACATTTTCTACCTGTAGCTTCCAACTTATTTCTTTTGTATTTTGGAATATGAAAGAATACTGGACATCCAAATATGCGAAGATGACTAATGTTGGGTTTGTTACCTGCAAATATTTCTTCTGGAGTCTTGTTTCTCAATGCTTGATGTGGTACTTAGTTTTTAACATACATAGTATCATGTGTGGCTTCAGCCCACAAAAACTTTGGTGCCTTCTGATCATGAAGCATGGCACGAGAAACTTCCCATATCAACCATTTATTCCTTTCATCTAAGCCATTTTTTTAGGTGTGTAAGGTACTATACTTTCCTTATTGATCCCTTATTTCTTGCAGAATGCTATGAATTATTTTGAAATGTATTCTCCTTCGTTTTCAGACCTGAAAACTTTGATTCTCTTTCTTGATTGGTATTTGACCAAAGCTTTGAATTCCTAGAAAATTTCGAAGGCTTCATCCTTGTGCTTGAGGAAGTAAAAACATGTATTTCATAAGAAGTCATAAATGAAGGTAATGTAATAGACATGACCACCAACTAAGTTTATAGGCATCAGACCACATATATATATGAATGAATGAGATGGAGGATGTTAGTTTTTTTTCTTACTAGAGGGGAATGGTCCCCTTGTTTTCTTTCCAATTGTGCAACTTGAAAAAAATCCATCATGTTGAGATTGAGCATCAGGAATACCTGATACCAGTCTGTTTAATTTTGGAAGAGAATCATAGTGTAGATGATCCAACATGCAGTGCCATAATTCACTAAGATGATTTGTGTTGTGAACCAATGCTATAAGTGGCCTTCCTATGAATTTGTAGAGTCCCTCTAATCTCATACCTAATGTGAATGCATATTTAATATGTGAATCATTGGGCCAAGTCAATACCTTTCCATTGATGAAGCCAACCCTTATCCCTTTATATTCTAATGCAAATATAGAAGGAAAATTTTTCATTAGACTTGGCACATACATAACATCATGCGACAATATTGATTCCCTAAAATTCAACTGAAACTTGATAGATCCAAAATCCTTTTACAGGATGAGTGGATTTATCTCAAAGAATAGTTTTCAACTTGGTATCCTTCTCTACCATATTATAAAATACTTCTTTGTATCCAAAGAAGTGATGAGTGGCCCCACTATTAACCAACCAACTATCGATCTAGTGGAGAAGAACTAGTAAGTGCAGAAATGAGAATATATTTAGTTTTATTCACAACATTAATTTCATACCTAGGAGCCCTTGAAGTATTTTGAGAATGATGTTCTTCTTCACGGCCGCTTGAAGAATCTCTTCTCCTTTCATATTTTTTGTCACAGTTGTACCTTTGATTGTCTATTCTTCTTTTATCATTGTAGTTTCTTCTGGTGTTGTATCGTGGCCTCTTTCTCTTTTCAGGACAATCACGAGCATATCTACCTTTCTTGTGGAATTTGTAGCATTCAATATGTGTGAGTGATCTATCGTTCATTACTTTTGAGCTATGAGGAGGAGGTCTTCTTAAAGGGCCTCCTTTTGATCTCTTTGTTTTGTTTTTGGAGACATAGGATGTCATTCTTCATGCTTCTGAATCCTCGCTCTTTCTATAATTCTTGATTCTTCTTGAGTAAACTTCCCAAAAAATTTAGAACTGGTAAGTGTAGAAATGAGAATATATTTAGTTTTATTCACAACATTAAGTTCATACCTGGGAGCCCTTGAAGTATTTTCAGAGTGATGTTCTTCTTCACGGTCGCTTGAAGAATCTCTTCTCCTTTCATATTTTTTGTCGCGGTTGTACCTTTTATTTTCTCTTCTTCTTTTATCATTGTAGTTTCTTTTGGTGTTTTATCATGGCCTCTTTATCTTTTCAGGACAGTCATGAGCATAGTGACCTTTCTTGTGGAATTTGTAGCATTCAATATGTGTGAGGGACCTATTGTTCCTTCCTTTTGAGCTTTGAGGAGGAGGTCTTCTTGAAGGGCCTCCTTTTGATCTCTTTGTTTTGTTTTGGGAGACATAGGATCTCCTTCTTCATGCTTCTAAATCCTCCCTCTTGTTATCATTCTTGATTCTTCTTAAGTAAGCTTTCCAAAAATTTCATAAAATGATGGAAGAACGTTGTTGTTACTGATAGTAGTGATGAAATTTTCCCAAACAGAAGGAATACCTATAAGAGTCACGAAAACTAGCTCTCTGTCAGGTACATTCTCTTGAACCCTCTATAGTTGATCTCTAAGATGAGAGATCCTCATAATGTCAGACTGAACAGTTTCACCATTTTTCATCTTCACTTTCTTGATTTGATATTTCAAGGTGATGATCTTATTTATATTGTTGACTTCATACATTCTAGGTATCTTGTCATAGATGTATTTATACTTTCTTAAATTCCCAACATATGGAAGTAAATGATCTTGTAAACCATCAGATATGATTTTCTTTTCTTTGGAATCACCTTTCTTATATATGTTCTTGACAGTGGTGGAGGCATCTTCTGCAAGCTCGGGCATCCTTCCTTGAATGTATTCTAGCACATTGTTGTTGTAAGCTATGATCTCCAATATGACTATCCATGCATCAAAGTTAGATGCATCACTCATTTTCTCATGCTCTTTGAAGGTATAGGAAGACATATTGACCTTGACTTGTAGATCTGCTTTCTAATAATGAGGGCTTCACTGTTTGTCTTCTCTTGGGATTTTCCTTCACCTTATCTTTGATACCATGCTAATTTTTCATATTGTTTTATGCTGAATCAATTAATTTAGCCAATTTTACTTTTCATTAGCAGTGCGTTCAAATATAAGCAGTGTAAATAACCATAAATAGTAACTAAACATAGAAAAATACATGTAGTGACAAGGATGACAACAAAACAACCATAAGAGACAACATATTACTGTAAGACTAGGGGAAAACCCCACTGTGGGGGAAACCCTTTAAAATATTCTTCTTTAATAGATTGTCATAAATAAAAATTAGCAGAGAGTAGAATGAGCCCAATACATATATGCAGTGAAAACAAATACATCAGATCTATAGATCTATAGATCTACAATATCAAAAACATGGATCCGATGTATCACCAAAACCAAGTGATCTCAACTTCGAATTCCTAGATCTGAATCGAAGATGTTGTCATAGACTTCTCTAAAGTGATTGTGAATGAGAAAAGGATGAATGAAGACACTGCGCAAGCTACTGACTATGATACAATTCAGTTCTTCCCATAAAAATCCTAAACCATGGCCTTAACACTGTGACCCCACTGTTATAGTAGCCTTGATAAGGACCCGAGCACTCTGTCCCCATGGCTAAGGTCTAGATCAATCTGATTTGACTCAAAATCCCTAGCCATGCCCTGAAATAAGTCTGCCAGTGTTTATGCTAGTTGAATCGCAACCTTGAAAAGGCCTTCCCAAGATTATGTCTCATCTTAGGCACTACCTCACTGTGGCTACTCATGATTCTAGCCTTTTATCTATGATCCTGATCCTTTGTGTGAGCTTCTCCATACATACGTATGTGAGTCAAAATAGAAAATACGAGCCAATACCAAAAGAGCATGAAAAATATCTCATAAGCGAATTTGTGAAAATGAGCTTGGGGTCACTTCCATTTCAAACTTTGTGAGGGGATGTGTTGGCTTGAAGAGTCCTGATCCAAGTTCAGAGTTAAGCTTAACCAATAGAACCATCTTACTACTGGCCCTTTCAGCACTGACCTACTTGCATAGGTCAAAGTCTCGCCTGAAGCAGTATGGGGGGGTGCTGGAACTAGGTTTCCACACCCTGAGAGGGAATTAAATTATGTAGGTGTCTTCATATCTATAACACTAGTGGGCATCCCTTCGCAGGTATAGAAACCTTAACCCGATAGATCTAGGTCAAATTACATAGTTTATACTACACACAGACAGATAAAGGCTTCACAATCCCTTCAATAGTCTTAGTAAGGTGATATTCAGTTCTTACAGTAACAGATATATGCATTCAACATTCATATAAAAAAGAAAAGTAGTTACACAACCAATCCAAACACAGACAATATAATTGATGCAGTAAATGGAAATAATACACAGAAACATATCATAAATCGAAACACCAATGCATTTGATACTTAGAATTATCCAAAGCACTTTTTTGATCATTCACAGTTCATAATCCCTTTACGATACTTCAGTTCCACCCGCACACAAAGCTAGCGGGGTCTACACATAGCAGGACTAAGGTCTTCATGCACATAGCCAAAATAAGCCTTCTATACCTAGAAAATTTTTCTTTAGCACTCAGAACATCATACTCTTATCAAAACTTACGTAGAACTTCTCTATTCGACTTGGTATACACTTATATTTATATCTTTAGCCCGTGCTCATATAAGGTCCACAAACTATGGTTTGTGACCCCTAGTTCTACCCTTTTTCCAATTAAAACTCATGAAGGGGCTTTGACCCGCCCCAAATCCCCTTGAACTATGAATTTATTAGTGTGCATGACTCAAAACTACAGAAATGCTATATTTTTAACAAAATTGCGGTTCTAAGGTACCCCGATCCAATAAGCCCCCAACATAATCTTGTAACTCATCCTGAGTAATAGAGGTATTGGGTTATTCATCTTTGTCTGCAACTCCTCGATGGTAGAAATGAAGGGCGCTAGTACGTCTGTGCTCTAATCAGCTAAACTCTGTGTTGTGTCCACCAATTTCTACGAAGTCAGCCCTTCTGCGGTTGGATTTATGCTTTGATAAGTTTGGTTCAAATTATTCAGGGTAGCATCTAGATCTTGTGATAGTTTCATCGTTTCATTGGTCCATGGCTCCATATGGTATGTCATGATGTGCTTATTTTTTCGTAGCTCCTCAACTTCATCCCACAATATCTAGCTTGTATATAATCGGGCCATGCATTGAGCAGGTACAAAACTAGGTAGGTCCTCGTAAAGGTCATCAAATGCTTGCTCCTTGGCACGCAATTCCTGTGAAATATTTCTAACCAGTGGATCCCTCTGCATGGTCATCCACAGGACCATGGCTATTTCTAGAAACATGGTCCCCTTTGCAACTGTGGTGGAAATAACTATTGAGGCCTCTTTGACTAGGGCCGCTCACTGCATGCACACCTCCAGTGGAGTTTCAGGCCACATCTTGGCCTGCAATTTTGTGATCTACTGCTTAAAATATGCCTTTACTGCCTATAATTCAAATCTAAAGGCCTTCAACCCTGCTAACAAACCTTCAAATTTAGGCTATGGCACGGTGGAAGCAGGGATGGCCAACTCTGGCAGGTCGCCACACATTCGATCGATCAAGTGTTCCAATTTTTCTCACTATGCTACTGCTTCTTGCTGCATTATCTGAACTTGGAGAGATTCTTCAGTATTTTTCGTGATCTGTTGTTCAACCTCACCTAGTTTTTGGTGTACGCATGCCTCCCTACATTGTAATTCTTCTATAATAATGGTTTTTATTGCATGTGGCTTACCACTGGTAGCATTGACAAGTCTATCCCCACCTCTGGGTAGTTCTGCACCTGCACTCACAATTCAGGTTGTTCTATAGTGACCATTGCGCCTAGGAAGGGGCAGATCCGACTGTCTACTATGCCGATGATCATACTTGAAGACTCGCTCGCTTGAATCAGCCTCGCTTGATTCATAGTCGTCTGGATATTGCTAGTCTTCAGCTGCAACACTTGCAACACTGATTGTAATGCTTCTACAATAGCCTTATATTGTTCTTCCATCATTGTCCACCTATCTTCAGAGGTAGATGTGACCACATCTGCTATCTTATCTAGGTCCTCCTCGGTCAGTGTAATGTACTTTGTTTCTTTGACCTTCGATCCTTTCCTCTTCTAGCACTTGCCCTTAGAGGTCTCAATGCCACATTTAGTTCCTTTGGGTGACTTAGCTCCAGTGCCATCCAAACCATCTAGGCCTCCAAGGTCCAATTCTGCTTCTCCTTTAGGTTCCTGCTCTATTTATTTCTCTGATTCCTTCTCAGTATCTTTTTCGACCTCTTTTTCTGCTTCTTTTTCTACTTCCCTATCCTTTGTTGATTCTTTTCTAGACGTGGAGGCTGTGATGGGCACACTAGAGTCTAGCCAATCTTCCATGCTTTAGGCCAGGTCTGAAGGACTTGGTCAATTTTTGTTGTTATCACTCAAAAAAATTCAGAACATCATTTTGACAGGGTTACAAAATTTTATGGGTCAAAATAGGGTTTTAGGAGTCATTTTAAGTTTGACCAAGGGAAAATTTTATATTTTTTATAGTTTGAAGCTCACCCTAAGGTTTAAACAAAGTCATATTTTAAGCTCTTTCATGTCAAACATTCATAATTATCCATTGAATTTCATTTCCCAAAGTTTTTGTATCAAAATCGCCCAATTAGCCAAGAAACCAACGTTTCATAGTGCATTACGTTGAAAAAAGTCACTTTGTGCTATGAAAGTGCGGATAGTTTCGTAGCGAAAACAACAAAAATTACACTACAGGCGCTACGAAAGCATGGTTTTGTAGTTGTCTTGTCAATCGAGTTGTAAAATGTTAGAAACTATTGGGAAAGGGTATGATAGATGTTTGTTGAGTTATGTAATGATGAAATTGAAGTACACACCCACATTTGCAATCATCATGGTCAGGGTAGGTTATGAGTAAGCCATCATTTTAGTTATGAGGAGACATTTAAATTTCAAAATTATTTCCTAATTAGTCATTCTCATTCCTTTTGCCTTCATGTGTAATGTCTAAGATTTGAAGCATTATTGTATCGAGCCAAACTTGTGGCTGATTCTTACAAATGTTTTAATACATTCATTCAAGTGAGATTGATACATTTATTCAAACGAGGTTGATACACCTATATCAAGCAAGGTTGAAAGATTTATATCAAACGAGGCTGTGAGGTTCTCTGAAGAGCTATGGTAGAGGAAAGAAAAATACACAGAGGAGGACAGTGCTTAAGGCATGAACCTGAAGATATGAAGGCAATAACTGAGGACCCAGTAGTGATGGAAGAATTCAGAAGAGCAGGTTGTTTACAATTTTGTGAGAAATTGCAGGGCTGTCATACACAGGTATCCAAGGAATTTTCTATGAATTTTAGTGGAACAACCACTAAAGTGGGGATGCTAAGTTTTTCTATTACACTAGAGGTCATTGCTGCTATTACAATAATTCCAAGAGGTCAAGAAACTTGTTTTAAAGGATTCAAGTTTAATATGGAGCAGTGTGAAGAGTTCATGAAGCCTGAGCACATTGAGATGGATCTCAATAATGCTATTCCAAGAAGCTGCATCAAATATAACTATTCAAAAACATTGCTCATCATCTAGAAATACTTTACTTGCGAAGGAAGATATCACAAGGTTTATTCATACCATTTCAAATTACTTATACACTTAATTCCCTTGACTAACCTTTTTATCTACATAGAAGTCTTTCAAAGATGGCTGATAAGGTTTAAGAAAAGTTTGAAGGGAGTGAAACATCATTGTTTCATCATGGCTTAATAAAATTATTGATTTTAGATGAACTTCAAAGGCTAGGTAGAGATTGGTCCTCATTCTTATTTGTTAATGGTTTTGAGTTGGATACTTTAACCCCTGCAAAAAATCATAAACCTAAGAAAGTCTCACCATCACTAGCAACATAACAGAGCCAACCTTTGGTGGAAAAACAAAAAGAACTTGCAAGAGTAAATCCAAGTAAGCAAGTTGAGAAAAAGTCAGAACAAGTGCAGATTCTTGACACACTAATTCCCCTACCTATAGAAAAGAAATCGAAGGTGGTCAAGCATACAAAACAAAAGCAAGTTGCTAGCAAACAGGGGACTAAAAGAATGACTAGAATCCAGATAGTGGGTTTGAAATAAAATATAGAGGCTATAGAATACAGAGCAGCAATAAAGGGGAATCTAGAGGATATTATTCATGCCATTGAAATATAGGAAACACCTATTGTGCAAGCTGAATTTATAGGAGAATATGGGTAGATGTTGAAAAAGGCCAAGTCTACAAAACAATTAGATTTTGAGGGAGAAGATGCAGGTTTCTTTTTTCAAGAAAGAAAGCCTATGACAAGGCATGCTAAGAGATTGATGGAGAGTAGAAAATAAGTCTAAATATCCACTAAGATAGCTCAATCACCTAAGGAGATTATTGATCTCTCATCACCCACAGTAAAAGATATAGTTAGCAAACTAAAAAGGGGAAAAGAAAAAGTGGTAGAAAAGAGAGAGTTGCAGCTCCTTGAGGAAAAGTTGAAATTGGAAAATCAGGAGATTATTGTCATGAAAAAGGAAGCTAAGAAACACAGTGTTGAGAAAATTCAATTTGAAAAGATGAAGGAAGTCTGGGAAAAGCAGGTCGATGTTGTCTCTAAAGACTTAGACAATATACAGGAGTTTGTCAAGTGGGCAGTTCTAGCAAGAGCAGAAGCTAAACATGTAAGAAAGGTGAACACTCATATGAGAGATACCAAAAAAAGTCTTAAAGATCAAATAAATTATTTACAAGAGAAGCTTGAGATGATTCATGATGAATTTCATAGCAAAGGTATCAAAATGACAGTGATTGAAGAACCATTAAGTCAACCAATTATAAATGAGGAAGAAATACACCAAGGAAACTAAAATGAAGTTGGTTTATGGTTTGTATGATTTTTAGATGATGAAAATAGGTTATATTATAAGTTTTTGGGCAACTACAATTTTCATTTGACAAATTTATGAAAAAATCTGCACTTTCAGCAGTTTCGTAGCGCCTCTAGGCTTAAAAAGCAGAAAAGCGCTACGAAACTGTTGTAGCTCTGTTTTTGCTTCTTTTGATTAGTGTTGAAGGTGTTAAAGGCTGAGTTAAGGGATGAAAATGTTATGATAGATGTGTTGAAGGGTGATGAAGATGATACAAGAGGAAAGACTCAGATTTTTTGAGGACAAAGGCTTGTAAGACAGTGCTACGAAACTGCCACAGTTTCGTATCACACTATTTTTCATATTTTCGAGCAGTTTTTAAAGTGGTTTTTGAACAAGCTAGAGGATATGGAAGAGTCATGTAATATGTCAAGTCGATATCAAATATTCAAGATAATGAATTAAAGATTAAATGATTGCCAAAATGTTCAAAGAAGAAAAAAAAATCATTTGCCTAAAAAATAGGGTATTGTTTCCTATTTTTGAGGAGGTCAGCTAAGTGATCATAAATAAATGAATGCCATTATCCAAATTCTCCCATGTGATGATGTACTTTTCAATGATGTAATTTCAAATAGATAAGGTTGTTAAAGATAATAATAAGGAGTTTGAGTCCTTTTTGAAATAGGATTGTCAAGTAGAATAGGTGTCTATTTGTCATAAATTTCATGTTTGATAGTTCTGCAAGGTGTCAGTGGATATAAATTCGATGTATATATCCTAGAGGAAGATCATATAATGATGTAAAATCTCTATTAAAGGCCATTGGGTTGAATTTTTCAAGGGTTGGAGACTTTTTGGCAAAACTGCAACTTTATGTAATTGACCGTGATCAGTAATACAGAGAGGTTTTCTTCTTGACAGAACTGAGATACTCATGGGGTTTTAATGTTTTATTGATATACATATTATGTTTAACTACTTCCAGTAGATCTCATTGCTATTACTCATAATTCATAACCCTATTCTCTAACTTCCTTTATTAATGAGATGACTATTTTTTTCTGTGATTTATGAGTGAATTTCCTTTGAACCACTAGGAGTAGATTTCATTGCTATTACTCAGAATTCATAACTCTATGGTCTGAATTTATTTAGTAATGAAATGAATGTGTTGAACTATGTTCTTGAGTGAATTGTCTTCATTAAAGACCCCTATTTGCCTCAGCTTCCATGTCAAGAAACCTTGCCACTAAACCTACTGATTTGTTGAATCCATACGCCCAATGGTAGTATGATGCAGGAGCATCATGATTAATTTTTATTATTCATTTGTGTGATTTAGGGGGTGATGTTTTTTGTAATTATTTTATAAATTATGTACATTTAAAAAAAAAAAATTGAGAGAAAAATGTGTGTGATATTTATTGTAAATATTCTCTTAATTAATTGAGAATATGAGTTGGAGTTGAGTTGTATAGATAGTTTAGGGATTATGAATTCCTTAAATGGAACTTAGTTGAGTAAACAAAGGGATAAATCTATTTTAGAGTTGGTTGAGATAGTTGTGGAGGAAATCATGGATTGGAATTAATCCACAATTATGTATAAATATGAGATTTGTGTGAGGATAGAAGGACACAGAGAAAGGAATAGGACAAAGTGATATAGAGAGAAATGGTGTGAGAGTTCATGTAAAGGGCGAGAGTGGAGAGGCCCACAAATGTAATATTTAGGAAAAAGGGTTTGAATCTGAAGTTCTTGTTATTATATGCCAGCATTTTGTTTATGTTAGGTTCTCTCTCTTCATATATATTGTTAGTTGAATCTATGTGATTTGAATGAAGATTTTAGTGAGCATTTTGTAATTGAAGAGAATAAACACTCTATTAGAGCAATTATTATGAATTACAGATTCCCTGCATCATTTGGTATCAGATCCAAAGATCAAATTAATCCATGCAGCCGCGGATGAGAGATGAGTGCATTGAAGCGATGTGGATCTGCATGTATATGTAGAGGAGGAGCCATGAACAAGTGTGTTAATTGCAGGAATGTGTGTGAAACTGGAACTAATGTTGACGGTGAAATCAGGATGAAAGCCAAAGCTGGAATCGGGCCAGCGTAGGAGGCAATCATATGCTTTAGTTCTGGAAAGTAATGCTCATTTCATTTTATGAATATAATAGTAGGTTTCCATATAATGTAAGACTGATTTAATGCAAATCATGTGCAAACAGTTAGTGATCTCAGCGTAGAGTGGCAATCAAGATATGAATGCAGGAACTAGAGGCCGATTGGAGGTAGACGGAAAGATCGATTGGGGAGAAGAATTCAATAGTGTCAGCATTTTAACAAACTCACTTTACATATGCACTGCATAAGTTGTGGGTTAGTAATGATTTAACAGTGATAAATAAAAACATTCAAATGCCAGGCTAAAAGTGTGTAATAACTTGCAAGTTGCATTCATTCACGTCTGCCAACATTATATATTTGATGGGAGTTGACTACTACGTAACCTGAATCGGAAATACACTACAACCCGTGTCAACATTACCGACACTGGTTTATGATTGTATAACAGTGAGTACAAATTTTTATTTGCATTAGCAGTAACGCATGTCTTGTAGGACAACATCCATTTCCTTATGAACCGTTTTTTGAATGGTAATCATTTTATTAGATATCGTGCTGCTATTTGTATTAGAGTGCTAGTTACATTGATGAAGTATGAAATTAATAATGTGAATTTTGAATCGAAATTATGGACCTTGACTAATATATATTGCAGGCTCAGGTGTGCAAATTGAGCAGACTTCGGTTGAAACAAAAAACAACCAGTTCCGGAAAATCTCAAGTGGTGTAGACGGAACGTGGCAAGGGGATTGGATGATCACGAATCGTTGGCGCCCGATGTGGTAACTGTATTCTACCCCAGTGAAGCGTTGAACATATTTTCATTCCAGCCATTATGTTGTCGATGACTTTCCAATACAGTCATTTCACATTTCGATGTTACGCTACAAGGAAGTAGCTATGAATGGTACGTGTGAGACTCAGTTTTAATCCAATTTACATTCGACGTAAATGGAAAATGATAAAGGAAATATGTATAAATGTTAACCCTTTGATTGTTGATAGATGGAGTGTGAAATTATTTATCTATTTTGAGAAATCAATATCACTTTTTCGAAACATTTTCGAACAGTGCATACAATGTTTTCATAAATTTGGAGAATTTTTGGCATGAATTGAGAGAAATATAGCTGTTAGTTTATTTGGAAAATAATCACAATAAATTTTGCGGAAAAAATAAGTCTGCACAAACCTAGAAAGAGAATTCAATGGAATGAATTTGGCTGGAAATGAAATTGAAGAAGTTTGCTTACACTTAGAAGGGAAGAAATGCAATCAACTGGAAATCCATCTTCAACATTTATCGACCTTGCCAAAACTATTGCAGTTGGTTGATGATGATGACCGTGAATCTGAAGAAGCTAGTCGTAAATTTTATGAACCAGTGTAGTTGAAAAGTGTCTCTCATTTTTTTACCTCCCGGGTTGAGTGCAACGGAATACTTATAGGAGATCCAACATCAATTGTGACAGGGGCATAGCTTGAAGTGCGTGTTGAGAAAATGAAAAAGATAATGTTTTTCAAAGCCTTTCTTTTCAAGGGTGATTGTATCAACCATTCGGAGATCTGAGGGGGACCATTCCCCTAACCTTTGCCAAAAATTAGGTATTATCTCCACACTGATTAGTACATATTTCACCTCGATACAGAAGCAACCACCAAAGCCTACACCTGTTGTCATAAATTCAGCCATATATCTTGGTGGTCCACCAGTGCCTATGCAGGTCCCCAAATTGCTGAAGTTTGTTTGTGGGTTAGTCTATTGTTATATCAAATTGTTAGGTTATCATAAGGAATATATTTTTACTTGAGAAGACTATTGGTTCATGTTAAATGCAATTCTTAGAAGTTAAAACTTTTATAGTGAGAACCTACAACACTGTGTCAACTAATAAATTGAAGAAATACTTCATTGAAACTTAAAATTATGAAATGAACTGTTGAATAAGTGGTTTGACCTTGCTAATTGAGATATGTTGGTGGCATTTCGAGAGAAAGTGGTGAACCCAATCACAGTGGAAGAGTGGTGAGCCATCGTGGTTGTGGTATATCGTTTTGAGGTTGTGATAACTCAGATCTACATGGAGGAGCAAGATGGTAAAGTAGCATCTATGATTTCTATGAGTTAAATTTCATGATTTATCGTTGCTTGTAGCGCATGTGAAAGTGTTCACATTGTTCTGTCCCGAAGATAGTGCAGTTTGTGTTTGTTGCTGCCGGAGAAATATGTTGATGCCACCATGTTAAAAGAAAGTTTTGGAAATTTCCTATGAGGGAATTATTTTTTGGCACAAAATAGAGACGGTGTTTCATGAGAACCATCACTTCAAAGAAGGAGCTGCATGGTAGTGCAAGAAAGTTGTCTGCACTAAGATGATGAGTGCGTTGAAGAGGTTATGGTATGAAGGGCATGTGAATATTCACAGTGATAAGAATGACATAGAAGAGCGAAATCTGGAGAGTTGAAATTGCAAAGAAAAGGTTTATTAAATAACCTTGAAGGGAGCATAAGCAAAGAGAAGCAATAGAGTTTCCCAGAAGATGATTCCAAGAGAAAGAATTGAAAGATACCAACCACAGGAAGAAAGCTTATATTGTTGGATTGCAAGTATGAAGGCTTGTTGAAAAGGGGATTGAATGAAATCGACAAGTGAATAGATGAAGTTCACAAAGGAGGAGAAGATGACTGTTGATAGTCATTTCAAAAGTTCTGAGAAAGACCACAGCAGAATAAAGAAGAAGGAAAATGCCAAGGAAAATGGCATATGGAATCAGTTGATTGATGAAGAGTATGAGAGGGATAAAGCTGAGATAACATTTCACCTTGAGTTATTGATGGAATTGTTGAAGAGAAACAAGAAAGACTAGAGACATGGTTGGACCATGAGGAAGAAAGTGAAATGGCAGAGAATACACACAAAAAGGGAACAACAGGTAAACATACAGCTGACAGAAGAGCTGAGGAAGCTCGAGCAGATGATGAGTGAGCAATTGAGATGTGAATAACTCAGAGAGGCTAAGTTGAAAATGGAAGTTTCCATTTGTGGCCTAGAATATGGTGAAATTTTGGGTGACGAGATCAATGAGAAAGATCTCATGGACTATTGGAATAGTTCAGAATAATTGGAAGATATGTTGACAAGAGAAGCAGATTAGGCCATGAAGCCTTATATTTTTAAAACTCATAGTTTGTGTATGTTTGCAAGATGTGCAGAAGATGATGGACGGTCTACTGAAACTGTCACAGAGATGAATGGAACTATTGAGGTGAAGTATGATGGAGAATGCCTTCCAGAGGAGGAAGGTACTGATTTTTTATAGCATAAAGGATTCATAGATGAGTTCCTATTTAGTGTAAGACAACTAGTTGAAATTATTACTTAGCAGAGGCATAATGAAAATGCCGAAGTGATATTCCGAGGTAAACAAATGATTTTTTTTAATGAAATTGATGACATAATTTTGCAATGTGATGATACAAAAAATAGGATAAATTAGGAGGATTTCCAGAAGAAGAATGAAACTGAGAATGAAGGTTGTGATGAAATGCTGGAAAGATTTCACATGGAAATAGAGTTCTTGGAATGATGGCTCAAGGAACCTGAAGGGGAGATGAAGCTTGCAAAACCTGATATAGAAGAGATTGCAGTTGTCGTGCATGATAAGGATAAAGTTTTTCTAACATTTATAGAGTTAAGTGAACATTTTAACTCTTCAAATAATAATGTGGTTGTAGGCACAGAAGGAAACATAAATAAACATGATGTTGAAATCAGAGAAATTGAGCAGAAAGTATTTGGAGATGAGATGAAAGATCAGGAGCAACAAGAAATTTATGCCCTTAGAGACATAAAGGAAACATAAGTATTAATCCAACAGGATAAAGATGAAAGAAGCCAGCAATTCAAAATAGGATCTACTAAAATCCAAAAAGCGTATGATGGGAGATTGGTGCTTGAAGCATCAAAATAGGCTGAAAGGTCTTATCTTTTTAAAACTAATAATTTGTTGATAAATGTAGGTATAGCACCAAAGAAATTTGTTACTATAGGGGAAATCAATGACTATAGTTGTGATCAAGGAGAAATTCTTGATTATTCTTCACTTCAGAAAGTTGAGTGTTCAGTGCAATTGGAGATGGAAGCATCAGACAAAGAGGAATTACTCTGAGAAATTGGAAAAATAAATTGTTAGAGAGGTCGATGGAATCTGGTTGATAGAATGAGTGACGCTGATGTACAACGAGTTCGAGATTATTTCAAAGTTTGGAGACCAAAAGAATGGGTATCAGTGATTCCACACAAGTCTGTAATTTTTGAAATAAAGATGATGTGGTATGGAAAAGTGAGAGTTACATTCAATAGTATTCTGAAAATACTATTCTGGGAATTCTGTGCAAAATTACAAAATGGAGTTGATACTTTAAAATACCAGCGGCAAAACAGAGTTTGGAATCCTAGAGGGAGCAAGTCATTGAGACTTGTAGCTGTCACATTATTACAGAAAAGTGACCGACCTCATAGACAGGAGTCTATGGAAACATTTCTACATGGGGAGTCTAATGCAGGAGCATCCTGCTTAATTTTAATTATTCATTTGTGTGATTTAGTGGGTGATGTTTTTTGTAATTATTTCTTAAATTATGTAAATTTAAAAAAACAAATTGAGAGAAAAATGTGAGAGTGAGATTTATTGTAAATATTTTCTGAATTATTTGAGAATATGAGTTGGAGTTGAGTTGTATAGATATTTTAGGGATTATGAATTCCTTAAATGGAACTTAGTTGAGTCAAAAAATGGATAAATATATTTTAGAGATGGTTGAGATAGTTGTGGAGGAAATAATGGATTGGAATTAATCCACAAGTATGTATAAATCTGAGGTTTGTATGAGGATAGAAGGACACGAAGATTAGAATAGGAAAAAGTGACATAAAGAGAAATGGTGTGAGAGTTCATGTAAAGGGCGAGAGCCGAGAGGCCCACAAATGTAATATTCAGGCAAAAGGGTTTGAATCTAAAATTCTTGTTATTATTATATGCCAGTATTTTGTTTATGTTCAGTTCTCTCTCTTCATATATATTTTTAGTTGAATCTATGTGATTTGAATGAAGATTTTAGTGAGCATTTCATAATTGAAGAGAATACACACTCTATTAGAGAAAGTATTATGATTTATTGCAGATTCCCTGCATCATAGTATTAGCCTTCATCTTTTCAACCTGTAAACATACAAAACCAAGACACAATTCATAGAGTTATCCATCTATATTATCATTAATCAATATCATTAACCCTTTGAGAGAGCCCTCTCAGACTGAAGAGGCTAAGCTTTAGTTGTGAAACAGTTACACTGAAGTTGTCTGATTAGCAGCCAATCAAGTATGATTTTGGTGATAACATCTGCCTCTGTGACCATGTATGGAAAGTTGTACCAAACTGGGTCCTTGCATGACCAAATTTACACATTATGCATGGTCACCTAAAAATATGCAATAGATTTGTACTTAACATACACGGTCGAGGACAATCAAGGCCACGAGTGAATAGTTTCTATCAGCGCACATTCAAATAAAAACCAAAAAAAAAATGTTCTCTTTTACTCTCTACGGGTTTGGAGAATCCCATAGATTTGCGTAGCACGCCCCTTCGCACACACCAGCTTCAACTTCTGGGAGGAATGTGCCCTCTCGTGTCTCCCATGAAATTAGGGTGATCAGTAGAAGTAGCTAGGAGTAGTTGAACTTCTACCCTTCTTCTTGCGCCTTGTGCACATTCTCCAAGAATTCCTGGCAGAGGTATTGTGAAAAATTATAACTTACACCATTTTCACATTGTCCTGCCAGTGCGATAACATGCGCAGGGAATAAATTAGGTCAACATTTTCACACTAGCTTACATCCCAAGACCAGTGTTCCAAGGCATACTCTGGGTCGGCAATCTATTTCACTAGTAACCCCCTGGAATCACGCCCGACCTTGTAATCCTTCTTAACCTTGGCTACGACATTTTACTCGCTACTCTTCGAAAAACTGGACATGGGATGAGGCCCCTTCTTGGGCAGGCCAATGATCCAGTGGATCAACATGACATCTATAGGGATTCTATTCTTGATCCATAAACATCCATTCAGCGCCAACAGTTGGCGCACATAGTTACTAATGATTAGATACCTGCCAAAGTAGGGAATCCTCAGCAGATTGAGAATTGTTGCATTTCCCAAGCTCGCGCACCCACAATATAGGCTCTACTTTCACCACTCCATCATATAACACGAGATCTAGGTAGTATTCAGGCCTGAACTCAGGGAACGTCTCCACGTTCTCCAATTCATAGTCCTCAAATTTGACCAGGGGGAGCTTCCCAAACATGTCCCCCTCCAACATAGATTCTTCTAGGATCAGCGGCATCTATAGGTATGTGAGCACTATATCCAAATCTTTTGGTGCCTTCAAGGAGTGTCTACACGGCTTGACATATTTCGAAAGCCATGAGATGGGCTCGACAAAGAGTGCAACCTCCTCCGTCATGTTCATGTGTCTCTTGGATGGCTCGCCTACAGGGGATCTATCCTTCATCACCTATCATGGGGATGTGAATTATCGAGGTGACGTTCACAACTTGGAAGACGACCCCTTGGTCATATTACCCTTTTCTTTAGCCGACGTGGACATGACTTCTTGGAATTCCGGTACTACCTCATGGACATCATCAGATCCCGACTCTGTAGATGTTGTGAGAGGAAAATAGTGCTCTCCATATGGTGCACTCTCAAGGTTCGTGGCCATCATTATTGGTCTAAAAATGAACTCTAGGTTTCTTACATCAGATGCAGGGGTCTCACAGCTAGACATATAGGTCTTAGAGATGAATTCTCAGAGAAATTCACAGATAAATTAAGGGTGAAATATACTTGGAAAGAAAAGGAACATAATATGACCTACACCCTTCCTTTTATAGGTGATCTGAGGTAAAAATGGTCAAATATTCATTAATTGCATATTATCCCTGTAAAAACGGTCAAAAATACCATAAGATCTCCTCATTAAATGTAGAAAACTCGCTCCATCCGACGGTAAAATCCCCTTTTCACCCATTTTTATTGTTCCAACGGCTAGTTTCTCATGCTACGCACTACCTCTATGCTCTTGTTGCACCTATCTACGCATCCCCCCTATGCAACATGCAAACAAGTGGATTTCCATTCTCCGAACATATAGTCATTTGGTAGGCACCGAATTATCCCTATACGGCTTCAGTCAGATTACATTGAAATACCTGGGAAGACTCTCACCACGCAGCATGGCCAAGTGCACCACACCTCCATCAATGATTTATTTCACAATGTATGGTCCCAATAATTTCTTCCTGAAATTTCCTAGGTGGCGTGCAAATTGACTGTCATATAAAGAAACCAAATCATCTTCTTTGAATGCCTTCTGTTGGATGTGTTTATCATGCCAAGCATTTTTGCACACCTTCTGCACTTGTTGATGAATGTTAGCAATGAATCGATCCTCCTCTAAGGAAACTAGTTTTGAAAGAATTTCCTTGATGATTTCAGGCCTAGCCATAGTAAATGATGCAATGCATATGCTTGGGACAATATATTCCATTGGCATTATTGCTTCCCGCCCATAAACCATCTTGAAACATGTTTTCCCAGTCAACTTCTTACATGTGGTCCTATAAGCCCATAACATAGAAGGGATGTGAACGTCCCAATCACTCTAATTTTCATTACAGATATTTATGAGCGCATTCTCCAAGATTTTTTTGAAAGCTTCCACTACACCATTGACCTGAGGATGGTAAGGAGTACTCTTCTGGTGATGTATCTGAAATTCCTCCGTCAGAGCTTCAATGGTATCATTTACAAAGTGCGTACTCCTATCACTCATCAATATCTTCAAACACCCAAATTGAGTCAAGATATTTTAAAAAATCAAGTGTGGAATAGTTTCTGTGGTACAATCCTTGAATAGCTTAGATTATGCCCATCTGTTTATAGAATCTATGGAAATGATGATGTAGCGCGTGTCAATATTCTTCCCTAGAGGATTGATAGGTCCCATAAAATATATAGCCCATTTATCAAAAGTCCGCAAGGCCATCTGTGGCTACAGGGGCATTTCATCTCTGCACAATAACTTCCCTGTTCTTTGGCATGCATCACAAGCCCGGCAATACGCATGTGCATCGTTGTGCAATGTGGGCCACCATAAACCATCACAAAACACCTTCTGTGCAATGGTATTTCCTGAATAGTGGCCTCCTGCCACTCCTCTATGAGCCTCAGCCAATATGTCCCATATTTCATGTTCCAAAACATACCTTCTTAATAATTCATCTGCTCCTAGCTTGTACAATTGACCAGCAATCAGTGTAAAATAAGCTGCATGCGAAACCAAATCCTTTTTTTGTTGCACCGAATATTCAACGGGTGCACTTCCGATGGTCAGAAAGTGAATAATATCAGAAAAGTTTTCATCAACCTCATTGATAGCAAAGAGCTCCGCATCAGGTAGTCCCTCCTTAAGGCTGGTTGGTTCCTCCCCATTTTCAATGCGTGACAAGTGATCAGGTCCAACATTCAATATTCTAGGCTTCACAATGATTTCAAAGTCATATTCTTGAAATAGCAATAACCATATACAAATATTCCCCCCCACCATAGGCTTATTGACCAAGTATTTCAAAGCATAATGGCCAGTGAACATCTTGAAGTTCCGTCCTAGCAGATAGTGCCTATATTTTTGCAAAGCATATATCATGGCCAATTCTTCCCTTTCTGTGGTTGAGCAATTGCACTATGCATTGGAGAGCTTCCTACTGGAAAAGGAAAGAGGGTGATCAATGTCTACTTCTCCTATTTGTGCTAAAACAGCTCCAAGTTCTATACTGGATGCAACAACATGCACATGGAAGACATTGGACCCGAATGGGAAGATTATAATAACTGCAGTAACCATATTTCCCTTCAGCAGTTCAAAGCTCTTCTTGTATTCCTTGTCCCAAAAAAATGACACATCCTTTTTCAAGAATTTCTCCATAGGCACAATAATCAAAACATATCCCTGAATGAAATTTCTATAATATACATTGTTTCCTAGAATGGAATGCAACTAGTTTTCATTAGTGGGGACTTATAGGTTGATGATAATTGAAATCTTAGCCAGATCTACCATCAACCCTTGCTGACACACATTATGGCCCAACAAGATTCCAAAAGGAAAGAAAAATATGCATTTCTTCAAGTTAGGAGAAATTTTATGCTTCCTACAAGTGTCAAACATCATCCGCATGTTGGACACATTCTTCTTTACAAGCCCAAACATAGTCCAGTCATCAAAATACACCTCCAAGAACTTGTGCATGAATTATTTGAACACAGCTACCACTATGCGCGAGAAGATAGCTGGTGCATTCTTCAATCCAAAAGGCATGAATGTGTATTGGAAATAACCCCATTCCATTTCAAAGGTGTTCTTGCTGCAGTTTTCTGGCACAATTTTGATCTGATGATACCCTCAAATCCATCAGTAAAAGAATAAGCCTCTTGCAATCCCACATTTTCCAAGATCTCATCTGAAAATGGAGTAGGGAAAGGGTCATGTATGGCATGCATATTTCAGCTTTTGCAAATCTACACAAATCCTTATCTCTCCCTTGGTCTTCTTTCCTTGAAAAACCATGGGGCTCACCCAATCAGACTGCTCCAGAGGCTCAATGATTCCTGTAGCAACCATCTTCTCTAGTTCCTCTTTCACTTTCTTCTTATACTTAGGATTTAATCAGTGTGGTCACTTCTTGATAGGGCGCACATCTGGTTTCAAGTGATCTTCATAATGGCTAGATATCCTAAAATTCCTTTAAGCTCAGAGAACTTCGTGGGAAATAGGTCTTGATATTCTATCAGTAGTTCTGCAACCTTCCCCATTGTGTCATCATCCCAATAATCCCCTATTTTTTCCAACTTGGGTTGTTCTTATGTCCCAATGTTGACTTCATTTAAATTCAGAGGCTTAGTTACATCTACCATTCCCAGGGAGGGTCTTGCTACCACATGGTCCCCCTCAGACTCAGGGATGTTGATATTTATTGGATCTTCCTAATTATCTTCTATTGACAAGTTCCTACAATTGAAAATATCTTGCATCTGTGCTTCCCATGCCAGCATAACACATTATATCCAAGGTCGGGAGTCGTCAAAGACAAGTGCTTCTATATCCTGCAGGGCTTCTTCCAATCGCTTTGGTCCCCTGACCAAGCCAAAGTTTGATAAAAAATTGTGAGTAATTGTAATCCAATGGAAATTCCCCCAACACAACTCCGTTTCCAAATACCATGTAGTAGGTATTGATCCCAACGAATGGAAAAACATATGAACCCATTTTTTCCAAGTCCTCTCTTTCCAAACCTCCATCGACATGGCCAGGTGTTTGCATAGGTTACCTTGACCATAGAAAAGCTCAGTTGGGGGGGTAGCAGGTGGCTCAAATCGCAACTTCATCATTTTACTTCATTCCTCTTAGTCCTTAAAGCTTACTTTGTGTGTATCCCACCAACGTGCTCGGGTTGTGTGCATGGCCAGATCAAGTTCCCAGAACCTTCGTTCTTCTGAGACAACCTTTTCCAAAATTACCAAAAATAATACAACACTATCAAAACCATCAAAATAAGGTAATTCTCTTACCTCTGAGGAGATGCATTGGAAATTTTTAGTGATATTGAGGCAACGTAGTGCAGAAACATCATGCAACCGATTCTTCTAGTTCTCCATTTTTCCATCTGAATCTAAGAAACACGAGCCATCCTTTTTCCCAAGTTAGCATTCCATCAACCGTAGGGTTGATCCAATCCTCATCCCACACAATCAGCTTGTAGATATGGTCAACACCATCTCCTTCATGTACTGGTTCTATATGTCTTTCTCCTTCTACCAGATCCAGAGGTACTATTACCCGCATACCATCATTTTCAAAGATCATGCTTCTATGCTTCAAGTTGATGATACCCCCCTTATTGATGGCCCAATCCAACCCCAGCAGCATGGGGTAAGGGTTTTCATCATCCATAATTTTTATTACTATGGTTTTCAAGCTTTTGTGGCTATCCTTTATTGAAGAAATGTTTGGATTATCCACCGTGTTATAAAATAATGGTCGATATTGCGAATCCCAATGGGGATCCATCTTCAGGACAAGATTTTGAATCCCTATTGGGATTTGAAATGTCAACCATTGTTTTATAACACTGTGGATAATCCAGAGATTTCTTCAATAAATCTGTATTACTTCAAAATCTGCACGTACCTTTACTTCAACAATGTGTACCGGAACATGTGCAAGCCTTCCAAGTGGAATGATTAGACATGCGTAGCTGAATGGTGGACCACTCAAGATTTGGTTCGCCCATATTTTTTCATGTTTTCTTAGGTAGAACATTTTCATCAGACCCTAAGTCCAAGATGACTTGATCCATCTCATATTCTCCAATTTGCATGGTCATGCACATCTCCTGACCACTTCTCTTCCTGTTATTATAGATCTTGTTTATGGCCTTAGTCTCAGTTCGAGGAAATTCCTTATCTGCACAGCTACCTATCAGGGCCTGAAGATTTTCCACTACTTTATGATTTTGTAATAACTTAATGCAGGCTTTTAAGAAAGGTTTGAATTCATCATCAATATTCGGTTCCATGATCGACTTGCATGTGGACACAAACGCAGTAGCAAAATCCTTCTTGGCTTCGATAAAAGTCTCCTTTTCCTTCTACAGGTTGAATCCTTCATTTTTTCCAGAGGCCTTCCAAATCAATAGATCTGCATCAGCCTTATTTCCCTCATATCCTCTGGTGGCATCACCACTGCATGTAATTATGTTTACACTTGGATTGTCATCACACGGCTCATCTTTAACCATTGGTATGTTTTGGATAGGTATCTATTGTTTCTTTTCTTGCATTGTAGAAATTAAAATAGGATAGTCTTGAATCACATGATCAAATTGTGTACAATACTTGCAATATTTCCGCGTAGGGTTCGGGCAGCCACGCGGATAGTGTCAAGAATATCCATAGTTATCAAAAATTAATTGGCCTCTTACATGACCTACGCCTCCACCTCTCCGTCCTCCCCTCCCTCTTGCAGGAGATCCTCCATGCCCAGAGGGAGATATTGATGAATATGGGTCAGCCTGCACCCTATAAAGGTTGGCATTGACCATCATTAGCTCGAATGTGTGAAAGTGGTGCTCATCGTGATCGACTAAAGAGAAAAACCTCCAACATTTTTGCTTCAACTCTGGCACATAACTTTCTAATCGAGGGCAATGGTTTGTGTCATGCCTTCTAGCTACCTTAAATTTGGTGCACCATATTTGGGGAGACCCACTTGGTCCCCCATCATCCCTGGGGTGCAATGGATTTGGCACTCCCGTGTGCATATAATCTTTAAATAAGGTACAATGATATTTTGTGTGCCTGAAACCCTTACATCGTATACACCATACATATGTGCCAACTTCCTTTCCTATGCCTCTTCACAGGTTCTGGATCTCTAAGTTCATTTCTTCTAATTGATTTTGGATTTGCAGTCTTCCAAATTGGCCATCAACTCTAGGCGCAACTTCCGGTTTCATATCAACTTCAAGGGCTTCGGTCTGAGAGTCAATATTCTGTTGGTTCATTGTCCCGTGCAAATTTGGTAAGATAATTGTAATAAACCATTCCTTATGATGTTTATAGTCATAGATAAATCCTCCCTCATTGATGGTGTGGTTCATCCGTTGATCGACCTCCAAAATAGATTCATTTGGCTCTTGTTTGATATCCTTTAATTCTGTCACACATTGTGAGTAGGAATTTGGCTTTCTTTACTGCTTCTTCAAAGCATCCTTAATTTCATCAACAATAGGATTAGCATGTTGAGCTAGATATCCCATAAACTGGTCTAGTACATGACCTTTAAACGCCATAGCTAGCTATGCTCTCTTGACAACATCAATGTTAGCATTTTGCGCAGTCCATACTACATTGGCAACAAACCAAAACCTATCCATGTCCTCATCTCCAACACCCTTGAAGGTGGTTAGCTTCATATGCGCAGCCATATCTCCTTCTGGTGGTGGTGGTGGTGGGGTAGGAGATTACTTACCCTGGTGTGAGTTTGACTGTGGAGTAGCAGGAGGGCTACCTTTGGCACACATAGCCTCATCGCTTGCTATATCACTGTTAGGCGAGTTTCTCAGAGGGATGTATACAAATTTGTCTCCTTTCCAATTAATCTGGTAATACTTTCCACTGCACGTAGTGCTTGCTAGCTTATCTGGGGTCATTCACTCAGCATGATTTCACAAAACACCCTTTTCACACAATATCATCTTAATCAGAAAAGGTAGAGAGTGTATGAATTTACCTCTCATTCCTTTGAAGAAACTCCTTTTAGCTTCAGAGTATGACACAAATTGATATACTGAAAACTCCTTTACAAACCCACCCAAAATGTTGTCAACCCAATGATCTATAATACAAGTGATGGAATTATCAGTCTTCCCTAACTATTGGATCAATTCAGGTGTCCATTGAGTAACCTTATTGTCCTTTGAGTAGGTTTGGAACTCAACTAATATTGATAACCACTCCTGTAATTCTTGCAAAAAGGTCAAAAAGAAGATCTCATGAACCTCTATGAAAATATAATTATGTTTCCAATCTTCAACAAACAACTTTTTTCTTCTATTTTCCTTAAGGGAAAATTCTTGAATTTTCTTCTCAAACTAGTCTCCTAACTCAAGCTTTGATGGTCGCCACATCACCCATTCTCTCTCAAAATGATCCCGTTCCCAGAAACAGAACCATTTTTTGTCTTGCAGGGTCCTAACCCAGGTTCAGAGCTAAGCTTAATCAGCAAAACCCTCTTTCTACTAGCCCTTTCAGGAGTGAACTACTTGCGCAAGTCAAAGTCTTACCTGAAACAGTATGGGGGTTGCTAGAACCAGGTTTCCACACCTTGAGAGAGAATTAAATGATGTGGGTGTCTTCAGATCTATAATATTAGTGGGCAACCCTTCGCAACAAAAACCCTGACCCGACAGATCTAGGTCAAAGTACACAGGTTATCCTACGAACTCATAGATAAAGGTTTCACAATCCCTTCAATAGTCTTATTAAGGTGATATTCAATTCTTATAGTGATAGATATATGAATTCAACATTCATATGAGACAGAAAAGTAGTTACGCAACCGATCCAAACACAAACAATATATTTGATGCAGTAAATGGAAATAATACACAGAAACATATCATAAAGCGAAACATTGAGGCATATGATACTCATAATTATCCAAAACACTTCTTTATTCATTCACCTTTCGTAATCCCTTTACAATACTTCAATTCCACCCGTGCACATAGCTAGTGGGGTATGCACACAGCAGGACTAAGGCCTCCATGCACCCAGCCAGCAGAAGCCTTCTATACCAAGAAAAATTCGCTTCACCTCTCAGAACATCATAATATTATCAAAACTTACTTACAACTTCTCTATTCGACTCGATGTAGACTTATATTTATATCTTTAGCTTACGCTCATCTAAGGTTCGCAAAGTGTGGTTTGTGACCCCTAACTCTACCCTCTTTCACATTACAACTCATGAAGGAGATTTGACCCACCCCAAAGCCCCTTGACCTGTGCATTTATTAGCGCACATGACTCAAAATTACCAAAATACTATATTTTTATCAAAATTGTGGTCCTAAGGGACCCCGCTCCAATAGACTGCTTGGGGCTTGAGCTGAATCCACATGATTTTAGGCCGACCCATAAAATAATAACATAATTCATAACTTAATTTCTACTTAACCAAAAGGGGAGACATATAGGTCGATTTTGGTCCTCTCGAAAAGAGGAATCTAATGAAATTATAATTTCATCCATCTAAGCTATCCAAAGTCGAATTTGACTCTAGTTGCAAAAATTAACAAGGAAAAGGTTATCGATTTGGTGGTTGAGAGATAACATGAATTACCTATGAACATGAATCCTCAGAAGAAGCCTCAAAAAGTTGTGGAGAAACAAAAATTGGAGAATCAAAGAGGAGACTGAGTTGAGACATCCACTTAAGCAGAGACCTCCAGTAGGGGAGAATTTTAATCCAAGTGGGCAGAGGGAGCACATGTACCCATACCTCCAGGTGTGAGGTGGGGTGATGTTTATTAATAGTACCAAGAGTGCAGAAATTTGGGTAGGGTCCATTGAGATTTCTTGTCTCATGGATCATTACCTTGCTATGGGGGGCCACAATACATAGTATCAGGATGGATTAATATTGGTTGATGAAATCAGATGTCAAAGTGTCAGAAGAAGAGACTACCTGCAGTGAGATACCAGGGAGCGCAGAGCAGAGTTGGAAGCAATGGAGATGGCACAATGCAGAGTAAAAAATAGCGTGGATTTTTCAGTAGAAAATGCAGTAGCTAGTAGCAGTTAGAGACTCTAGTGACATATGCATCATACTGATCACAGTTGATTTAGTTTGGATTCTTTTCAGTTTCAGAAGTTTCATTAGAAACAACATTAGAGAGAAGTGTTTGATGTAGAACAGTCCAAATTTACCAGATTGGGATAGAGTTGAATTCATTTCTTATTAAGAGGGAATGTTGAAATTTGCAACAAAAATTATTGAAATTGGAAACAAGAAGAGGCTTCTAATTTAATTTTCCTTTAATTAAATTAGAAGGATATTGTAATTCCACATCACATGACAACTTGTATGAATTAACAGAGTTGGGAAGACTTAGCTAGATTAATCAATTCGAGTTGGGGGTCAAACTAAAAGAATGTAGAGTTAACTCTATGTTTTAGGGGGTTCAGTTGTAGCTTATTTTGAGTTGTAATTGTTTAACTTAATTATTTGAGTTAAAATTAGTTTAACTAGTTCTAACTGATTGAGGAGCGAGTGAGAGGTCCAGTGAAATAAATTTGATTTAATTCACATGTAGTGATCAATCTGAAAAACTGATATTTCACTCTAAATATCTGTTTAATATTAGTTCTAAGAATACCCAATTGAGATTGGAGTTAAAGGGAAGTATACTATCAATTATATAATTAGAAAATTGTACAAATCATGCATGAGGTCAACAGTATGCCTTGGATGTATTGCACAATAAATTAGTGGGAATTTCCTAATTAATAGGGGATAAATTCCCTTAGGAATATGTGAGCAAGGTTGGTCATATAGAGGCAATAAATTGGTTAAGTGTTGGAACAAAGCTGCTTGGACCAGAGTGAGATAGTCAGAGACAGTGCAGAGAGCTCTCAAGCATGAGAGAAACATTGTATTGTTTCATGTTCTTGACATAAGGTAGTATACAAATAGTGAGGCTTTTAGCTGAGGATTTCCCTAGATACATCTTTGTGTTGTGTGATTGAAATTCTTTCTCTTTCTTGTTCATGTGATTGTGTGACCGTAATTGGTTTTCAAAATTTGTAGAATAGATTCAAGTATTTTGTTTTAGCATATTACACGATAAGTTGAAGCTTTGTTTATTTTATACACTTTAGTTCATAAAATTCCTTTTCCATGTCATCATAGTATCTCTTCGATAGATACTTATTCTATAATAGTCTCTCGAATTCTATCCATAAATATCCCTGACATTCTTCACATCTTCCCACCAAATGTTTGCTTTACCTTTGAGGCCGAATGTAGCTATTCTAGCTTTCATGTTTTTTTAATAATCATTCAACCTAAATAACTTCCTCATACCAAGAAAACATGCCTCTGAATCCTATGATTTATTCATATCTCCATCAAATGTAGGTGGTTTTGGTTTCCTAAACGCATCTAGAAAATATCCCCTGTCACTCTTGTAAGGATGATAATGACGAAAATCATAATGCCTTTAAAAACTAGGTACCTCTATGGTACCTATGTCTATCACCTCTCCTATCTGGAATGTCCAAGAACCTTCCATCTCTAATTGTGTCATCTCTACCCGACCTGTGACCACCAGGAGACCTACTTATATATTTTCAATTAGTCCCATCCTCTTGTCCATAGATGATCCGAAGTGGTCCTTGACACTCCAACTCTGAAAAACTCTGAAGGATTATTGTATTAACCTCTCCTTTATTTTCCTGTGCATGTATGATTATTTTATTATCTGCTTTACAAATCATTATTTCTTCCTTCAAACTTCTTAGTGTGTCTCCTAAGTCAAAGAGTGCCTAACACCATGATACTCATCTGATTCATAAGGAGAATCTCTATAGTCTACCATCTTGCTAGTCATCTTTTATTTCTTCGCAGCAAGGCATCTCATGTTAGCTAAACCAAATCACAATGAACCAACATACCTTAGCATAATTCGACGAGGATATATCATTTACAAGATCAACCAATTAGTGTAATATATGTATAGATATAATCATAATAGAATATAGACATATAAAACATAGGTATATCAACACATGGACGTCATTATAGCTAGTCCAATCATCAATGCATGATCATATCAACCACACATACCATGGCCTCGTGCATGACAACAAAAAACGTACCAATGTACATTGACAATATGAAAGCATAAAAAACATGTAACCAATCATACACTAATGACAACACATTACATGACGACACCCTTGATTTCACATGGAAACATCACTACAACCATAACCAACACCTTGCGAATGCAACAAGCACATAGACCAAAAGCATAAGAAACACATATGCCACCGACATGAATGCATGACCAACACACCACCCATCCAGTCTGCTGGGTGAAATATGCTCTAATACCACTCTGTAAAACCCTCCTACCACATCTTCCCAAGTAACTGACCAATCGGGATAAATATGTGACAAAAATTTACTATGATTTGATTCAACCTCCCAAGTCAACTTAAGGAAGTGGAACCAAAACTTCGTAACAACATAGACCTTCTGCACATGCTATAGGACAACCAAGAGCCATCCAAAACTTCTAAGATTCCAACCCCTACAAAAAGCTAACATTTTCATGCATCAGTCCCCCATTCTCTCCCTTGACATGGGCAAGAGTGTGACTAGAATCCTCGAGTAACAAAGACAATATGGCATGCATGCGACTAGGGAATTTTCCAAGTAGTTATGAACCCGCGACCCTGATTTATGTGTCATGTTTTCAGGCCTAGACCCCAGGTCACTGCCTAGAACACCATGACACTTTTAGAAATGAAATATAACAATGGAATAACCATGAAAAATAAAACACTTGAACAAGGACTTGACTAGACCCCTACTAGCCATGATAGACATTTCATCAAAATTGTCACAAATATGTAATCTATAGGTTTAAATAACATATATGAGCATAGGGGTCTCATAGTTATTTGAGAATTGCTAAGAAACATTTTTACCTCATAACATTAACTTCATTACCATATAGTTGGGCATAGATACATTGTTCAAACATTTACAAATCAAAACATTATGCAAACCATACATTATCACTATCATAAAACACATTCATAACCATCCTATAAAAAACAAGAATGAAAAGCACATAACATGCATATTTACCCATCAATACAAGTCTAGGAAAAGATCTCTTATTTACATAAGCAAAATGCAACCGAGTCTGGGACTTCCATGTTCCACCCAACCATGCTGAGCAAAATCTCTCTTCAGCCAGTAACCCTCGCGCCATATTCTAAGAATGACTGTGGGATCTCATAAAAATCATAAATGAAAACCAAACCATGGCTTCTAGAGGCCAAACCACTACAACCCTTAACCATTTATTCCACCTCACAGTCAGGCATCACAACCATTATCGGATTGGTCTCCACCCAAGCTATCCAAGGCTCGAGAGCATTTGTTCCAACCACGACTTCTAGGACTTGAAACTCAACCCACAACTATCATTACAATTCCATAGTGTTTTTCCAACCAAGGTTTCCAGCACTAGTAAATCAACCCACCAAGGGCTTCTAGGACTAGTAACTCAACCCGCCAAGGGCTTTGAGAGTGTTTTCCCAACTAGGGCTTCCAAGAATAGTAAGTGAACCCAAGTTGTTATAGGGATTCCAGAGAATGTTTTGGACCAAGGCTTCCAAGAACTATTAACTCAACCCATAGACAAAAGCACATTAGAACCAATAAAAAAAACAAGAAATGAAATGAACCCACAACACCATGGCTATCTAAGAAATGGAAAAGCTAGGCAAATCCACTATCAATCCAAGAAATCCTCCATGCAAATGAAATATCATGAACAAGAAATCACATGCATATTTCATGCATTCCAAAACTAGTGAGGAGAACGTACATGAAACTCAACACTTGCAAACAGAATTTGTTGTAGTTGTTGATCTTGATGTCCTCTTGCACTTCCTTCTCCTCCTTTGCCTTATTTCTCCAAATTTACAAGTATGCCACATTCTCAAGGAGTGCTCCAAGAAACTCTAAGTATACAAGAGTATGAGAGAGAGAATATGAAAGTACCAAAACTGCACCTACCAAAAGCCATGAATTGATCCTCAGAATAATTTGTATTAATGAGGCCTCTATTTTCTTCATTTTCTATTATTTTCATTCATTTTCCTCCCCACATGAAACCTGTGACCTTTCACCTCCCTTTTTTCCTATTTTCTATTATTTTCATAGATAAATTCCAATAAATGCCACTTTTCCTTTCCAAAGCCTTATCCATTTCGTTTTCCAATTTCTATAGCCATAATAAACCATATGAACACACACACAAATAATTGTTTGCCCAACATTTAGCTTGGAGTACGTGTCCCATGACCTTGGTTGTTATTTTTCCTTTATTAAATTTTATTACATGGAATTTTCACCAGGGTTATTACAATTATCATTCTTGACTCTATCAACATAAGAGCTTAGCTTCTGCAAAACATTGTAGTAACAATAACAACAAATTGTCTTAGTATTTCAGAATGGATGCCATCATTATAAACCAAAATTATAATCTTATCACCCAAATTCATGTAATGTATATGCTATAAATACTTTAGAACCAAATTCATTCAACATATCTTTATTTCCTTAACTTGTTTTAGAAGAAACAATGTAATACAAAGTCTCCAAAATGTCTAGACCTTATCTAGAGTGTTCTGGTTACTACTGCCATCCCTTTCATTCAATATTCATTTTATCAAGAATTCTTCCAAGATCCTTAAGGGTGAAATGAGAGAAAGTCCTACAATACTACTTGTTAGCTTCAAATTTCTTTTTAAATCCCTCTAGATCGTAGGGGATAACTAAAAGTCACATAAATATTTTCCATGTCCCTCTTAGACTTCATTTTGGTTTTCCTTTTCCTCATCATTGTAATAAGTTGACATTAAAGAAATTTTATTTAGATTAGGAAATATAACATATCTATGAGGACCATAAAAATACATACTAGGTCAATCCTTCCTTTGGTAAAATTCTAAGAAGAAGGATCACTTAAATTTCTTGAAGACAAAGGTCTCTCCAAATTTATTTAGAATACTTTCTTCAAAGGGATATTAGGTCAGCTCCTCTGCAATGCATCTCATATTAATCACAAGTATCATATGTTGGAAATATTGTCATTGATGGCAAAGGAGATTGCGTAGAAGTAGAGAGATAGCAAAAGAAAACTAACAAGGAGAACATTAGACATGAAGAAAGGCAAAGAGAGATAGCAAAAGATGTAGCAAGATGTAGATAGGTAGCAGAGAGGAAGTAGAGACCTCCATAGAGCTAGAGAGATATAAAGAGCTATAGAGGGTCAAGCAGCTATGAAAAAGGGCCATTTGAAGAAGAAGGGCAACAAAAATAAGCAGCCCAGGCAGCAGAATATACAGTGAGTACAAAGAAACATTCCTGCAGTGACATGCACTAACATGCACCGCCTGTGAACTATCATGCACAATAACTGAATGAAAAAAAATGGTCACGCTGAATAGGGTTGGAATGGTAGTGTGGTAGTCAAGTCACAGGCAGAGATTTGTAAAAATAAGGAACTACCTTCTGTGGGATGGAGCCTGAGTTTAACTACACTGGGAATAGCCATGAAGAAATGCAGATTGCTCACATTTCAATGCAACCAGCAAATCATGGACAGAGAATGGTTAAGAATGGTTAATTACATTAAAAAACTCTTTTTATTTATATCAGTTGAAGCCACAGTATTAATGAAGGAAAGGAAGGCAAAAATTATTTATAATAAAGTGTTGACGTAGAATTATAAGAGGCAGAACCTTGATCAAGGGTTAAGAGGAACCATGAAGCAGTGAATAGTGATGGCGGTTTACAAAAGTGGCAAGAAGTTTTTGAAAAAAACTGGCAGTATCGCGCTTTATAAAAGTGGTAAGAAGTTTTTGAAAAAAAAATGCGATTAGGGTCGCCGCTTGCCACGTGTCCTAAGGTGGTATTGTAAAACCATTTCCATCACACATTTTTGAGAAGTTAAGGTGCGTGTAGTTAATTTGCGTGAGGATCGTCGGATTTGGACTTGGAGCGCGAAAAAATATTGGCCTTCAGATCATCTCAACATTTAGCCAAGGTAAGGATAGTGTGGGCCCAACTATTATTTTAAGTTGGCATTGGTTTATAACCAAAGTCTGAGGTTACGTATGGTTGAATAATCATATGATCTGGAGTACTGTGAGTGGGTTTCACATTAATGTTCATATCATTCGATTCAGGGATTATATATATGATTGGTATATATATTATATGATAAGGCACATATGAATGTTTGATGAATTGTGTGGGCCCTTGTATGAATAAATTGATATGCTGTGGATCCGATAGATTTTAAAATGTGGCTAAGTCTTTTGAGTTCCGGAGGTCTATGTATATAAGTGTGGGACCACGACCAACGTTATATTGATACTTTTGTTAAATTAAGATACTCACGTGGGTTTTATTATAATGTTACTACGAAGGCTGTAATATATGTTGATATACTATAGTTGGTGCACGATGTATAAAGGTTAACGTAAGGCAATATGCTGTGGGGCCCAGAACTAATATATGTTGGTCCTTGTGATTAATAAAGGTTGGTTTTACAATGAAATCAGTGTAATGTTGATATGTTGGTGTTTAAAACAAAAAGGTTGAAGGCCCTTTAATATCTGTTATCCATTGGAAAAGAATTAACCCAATCACACATTAATATGAACAAGGCGAAGGTTTATGTTAAAAAAATATATATGAGTTGAAATATACTGTGGGCCAGTCATGTATGATGTATTATGGTTATAAAAGTGCCGTGAGTCACTAATATCTTGGCTCAAATCAAACTATATAAAGGCAAACATTAAATGAAAATTCACACAGAAAGTGAGAGCGAAGACTTAATGATATATGTTGTCGGAATATAAGATGAAAAGGGTTATAGTGGTCCAGCTATTGGTATGTTGAGCTTTATATGTATTTTGGGTTGCACTATTATTCTGAAGTGAAATAAAACGTTTGCTGGGTTTATTAGAAAAACATATTATATGCTTTACGGGTTTTATAACCTTGATTATAAGAAGCCTCTGCATTTATTTAAATTTGCCAACAGATAATAAGAAGAAGCTAAATTTTTATATACAATGAGATTTTGAGAGTTAATGAGGAGCTGAACTTGTAAAATAGGTATATATGCAGCAGAAACACAATTGAAGTGGAGAGTATGACAAAAACTGAAAAAGACACAGGGCATTTTACAGGCATGAAAATGCAGGAGAATATGCAGAACTTTTATACTAAAACAACAGAAAAGACAAACTCAAAGAGAGCCAAAAACTAAATGGATTGAATTAAAATTATTATTGTAACTGAAAATGTAAATGTTTTAATTGTTTTTATATTGTTTGTGATGCAAAGGCAAGTCTCCGGAGGAAAAGAAATATCCCACTGTAATATTGAAATTTGTACATATTGCTATATTTTTTTTTGAATGAGCTGGACAAAGACATGAGAAGGCAGAAAGAAAAGAGTCAGGGCTATTTACTTCGAATTCCCTGTGGAATACAAACTGTCATGAGGAAAAATCTATAAATGATATCACATTGATATGCATAGAGAGGTTAGATAATGCAGAATTGAGGCAGAGAAGATAAGAAGAAGGAGGAGCTAAACGAGAAACAGTGAAGAGTCAGAGATGATATAAAACAGATAAGAAAGCTATAGGACAACAATGAAGAAGGTAAAGAACAGAGCTAATATCCAAGGTAAATCAACAAGTGTTTTTTTTTCTTATGAAAGAGTGAGGAAGTTGGAGCTTCCCTATCAATTTGTAGTTTGATAGATGTCAGTTGTAGCTGAATGAGGTTGGAGCCTCATGTAGGTTGGTGCCTGCAGAAAATTGATGGGAGTTGGAGCTCCTTGCAAGTTGTAGCTTGCAGAATTGAGGTGGGAGCCTCCTGTAGGTTGGTGCCTATAGAAAATTAATTGTGAGAGGGAGTTGGAGCATGCATTTGCATCACAAAAATAATAAGATGTTGTTTCTCCCTTTATGGGTTTCCACTTATATTTGTTGTCTCTGTGTGTGATTTTTATGTGTTGATATGGTTTATTCAATCTGCTTAAAGACTTTCCACTCTCACATTAAGTATGCTGTCACATTATCTTAAAACTTGCTGCTCACATATTAAGATTGCTCACATATAAAGTTGATCGTGAAATTAAGTTGTAAATAAGTTTAAAGGTCAGTTTAAAAGTCCATGACTATGTTGAACTGATTCACCCACCCCCCGCCCTCTCTGTTTAACTAAGGGTTCAACAATTGGTATCAAAGCAGGTTCCTTCTGTATCAGTTTAACAACTGAAATGAGATCCTAGGTCTCCAAGATGGCTAGTCAAGAAGGATGCTGAACCAATAAAGCCCCTTTTTTCACCGGTGAAAATTATGCCTTCTAGAAAATCAGAATGAGGACATACATAATGTCTCTAGGAATAGAAGTTTGGGCTACTGTGGAATTTGGATATGCCCTAAAAGCAACTAACTCAGAGAAAGAAGCCGAACAAGATTTTGTAGCTAATGCAAAGGCCATGAATGCAATCTTAAATGGACTGTGTGAGGCAGAATTTATCAAATTAATGCACAAAAAGACTACTAAATAAATGTGGGATACACTAGAAAACATCCATGAGGGAGACAAAAAGGTGAAGACAGCCAAACTTCAAGTCTATAGAGCCCAGCTTGAAAATATAAAAATGAATTATGATGAAGACATTGCCAGCTTCTTTTTAAGGGTTGCAGAATTTGTGAATAACATGAAAGCTCTTGGAGAAAGCATAAAAGAAGCTGTAATTGTTCAAAATATTATAAGATATTTTCCATCCAGCTTTAACCCCAAGGTTTCTACCATAGAAGAAACAACTGATTGGGAAACCTTGACCATGAATCAATTACTTGGAAATCTAACATCCTATGAGATGAGACTGCCACAGAGGAATTCAAATGTGAGGGAGGCAGCCTTTAAGACAGAGAAGAAGAAAGAAGAAAAGGAAGATATATGCTCTTGCTCTGATGAAGAATAGGCCAAATTTGTTAGGAAATTGGATAGAGGCTTAGGTAAATATAAAGGTAAACTTACATTTAAATGCTTTAACAATGGAAGAGTTGGACACTATGCTACTAAGTGTCCTCATAAGAAAATAAAGAATCAGACTCAAGAATCAAAGAAAACTATATCAAAGAACTGGAAGAAAGGGAAGAGATTCAATAGAAAGCCTTTCTATGCTCAACAGGACAGCAATGCATCTGAAGACTCAGATGAACCCTCAAGTGAAGAAGGAACCTCTAAATTTATATTGATGGCTATAGAAGAGCTTGAAGAATTCCTTCTAGAGGATGAGGAAGAAGGTGAAGTTGATCTTGAGGGGGAGCTAAGAAGTGCCCTGGAGGAAATTGATAGAATTAAACTGAAGTGCAGAAAACAAAAAGAAATTCTCCTCAAATATGTAAGAGAAGAAAAAAAATCAGAAGTGCTCATTCAATTGAAAGTAGAGCTTGAATAAGCCAAGAAGGTAGAATACATTTTACTTAAGCAAATTAAGGATAAAATTTAGGAACAAGAGAAATTGGAAGAAGAAGTAGTATGCTTGAGAAAGAAATTAGAAAACGCCCAAAGGAAAGTTTCAATAAATACTCCTCAAATGACAAGCTTTGATAAGTTGAATGAAATTCTAGATGCTCAAAGATCTCCTTTGATAAAAATTGGGATAGGCTATGAAGGAGAATCAAGCAAAGGTAAAGAAAAGGAAAACAGAAATACCATTTTTGTAAAAGAAGATAAGGATAATAAAGCAGCTTAGAAGGTTCCTATAGAAGAAGAAACCTGCAATGAAGTAAATAGAAACGAGAAGGAACCTCAAATGATAAAGAATGAAATAAATAAACAGTCAACTGAAAAAGGCTCATATACTCCTGAATATGTAAAATTTGGAAGCCATCAAAGGAGATTCTTCCCCCCTATGAAAAATGCCACCTATTATGCCTGCCAAAAACTGGGACATATTGCTGCATACTGTCATACAAGGAGAATAAATTCAAACCAACAAAGGATGCAAACAATGAAAAGACTTCCTCAAGCAAACAAATGGAGAAGACAACCCTTCATCAGGTATGCAAATTTTTTTTATGGATATTGTTCTTACTGTAAGGAATTTGGCCATAAAATCATAGAATGCAGAACATATGGACAAAGACTGACGTTCGAAACCTCAAGGAGGTTTATGAATCATGGAGAATTTACTCGTACTCATAATTTTTCTAAAAATATGATCAAATGCTGTGTATGCCATAAAATTGGACATATGTCTTCCAAATTCCCTCTCAGAGAATGTGGCCCATCATCTCAGAAAAGGTACCAAACAAAAGGATGCAAGTAGTGGAAAAAGAAGGTGAATAAATGTGACCTGGCTCTAATAGCTCAAGATCTGAAAAGCCAATGGTATTTGGACAATGGTTTCTCAAAGAATATGATTGGAGATAGAAGCAAGTTTATAACCTTTGATGAAAAGAAATATGGAAATGTTACTTTTGGCAATGATAAAGTAGGGAAAATCAAAGGAAAAGGCTCAGTCATTCTGGATAATGGCAGAGGAAAGGCCCAAGATGTAATATTTGTAGATGGGCTGAAAGAAAATCTGCTGAGTGTCAGTCAAATGTGTGATAAAGGCTGTGAAGTTGTTTTTAGAGCACAAGAATGTGAAGTAAGGTCTAGCACCACAGGAAAGACCCTGCTCAAAGGTGTTCGAACAGAAAGTAATGTCTACATAGTGAAAGAAGAGAATGAAGCATGCCACCTTAGCAAACTTGAGGAGTCATGGTTATGGCATAGAATATTGGGACACCTTAACTTCGACCATATCATCAGTCTCAACAAGAAGAAAGTAGTCAGAGATATGCCAGCAATAAAGAAGCCCTCAAACACCATATGTAAATCTTTCCAATTGGGAAAATAGACCCACACATCCTTTAAGACCAAAGATGAGCTCTAAACAAGTAGGCCACTTCAGCTTGTATAGATGGACCAGTGTGGACCTTCAAGAACTAAAACACCAAGTGGAGAATCCTATTTCATGCTGATAATAGATGATTTTTCCAGAATGACATGGGTTTCATTTCTCAAATATAAATTTGAATTACTTGAGAAATTCAAGATATTCAAGGCAATGGCAGAAAATCAAACAAGATGCAAGCTAAAGTGCATCAGATCAGACAGAGGAGGTGAATTCACAAACTATAATTTTGCAAACCTATTCAATGAGCATGGGATAAAACAACAGTTTACAATTGCAAGTACACTTCAACAGAATGGAGTGGCAGAGAGACAAAACAAGTCTATACAACAGATTACCAGAGCCATGATGCAATAAAGTAACATTCCCCAAACCTTCTGGGCAGAAGCATTACACACAGCTGTGCATATTCTTAACAAAGCTCATTTAAGACCTAATAGTGACAAGACTCCTTATGAACTATGGCATGGTAAACCAGCATCAATCAAGCACTTTGGAGTATTTGGAAGAAAGTGTTTCATAAAAAATAATGATGAAAATCTAGGAAAGTTTGATGCAAGAGTATATGAAGGAATATTTTTAGGATATGCATCCAAGAGTAAGGGCTACAGGTGCTACAACAAAACACTTCGCAAAATTGTGGAAAGCATTGATGTAAGATTTGATGAAGAAATACCAAACAAGAAAAGAAATACAGGTTGCAGCAATCCTCCGGAAGATCATGAAGAAGAGAACCAAGATGATGATGAACTAAGAAAGACAACAGAAGATACTGAGTTAAACTCAAAAGGTCGCTCAAGATACACTCAAAATAACCATACAGAAGATCAAATCATTGGGGACAAGAGTGTAGGAGTCCAGACATTGAGAAGACAGCTAGCTGAACAGATAGAAGAAGTATACCTAGCCATGCTATCTCAAATAGAGCCAAAGAAGTTTGAAGAAGCCAACAAAGACAAATATTGAGTGAATGATATGAATGAAGAATTGGACCAAATTGAGAAGAAAAATACCTGGGAATTAGTTCCAAGACCCAGTGGAAAAAATGTCATTGGCACAAAATGGATATTCAAAAACAAGATTAATGAACAAGGGCAGGTAATTAAAAATAAAGCCAGACTTGTATGCAAGGGATATTCACAAATTGAAGGTCTTTATTATGATGAAATCTTTTCCCCTATAGCCAAAATGGAAGAAATCATAATGTTTCTGGCCTTTGCATGTTATCATGATTTCAAGGTATATCAAATGGATGTGAAGTATGCCTTCCTAAATGGAGATCTAGAGGAAGAAGTCTACATGGAACAACCTGAAGGATTCTCTTTAACAAATAAACATGACTATGTGTGCATATTAAAGAAAGCCTTGTATGGTCTGAAACAAGCCCCTAGAGCATGGTATTCAAGGTTGGACAAATACTTACAAAAACAAGGATTCAAGAAAGGAGGAGCAGACAACAATTTGTACATAAAGGCAAATGAAAATGAACTCTTAATTTTAGTAGTGTATGTAGATGACATCATGTTTGGAAGCAACAAAGATGAGTTAGCAAAAGGGTTTGTTGAAGAAATGAAATTAGAATTTGAGATGTCTATGACTGGAGAGCTCACCTTCTATTTAGGACTTCAAATTGAACAAAAGAACACATGAACATTCATGTCACAAGAAAAATACTTAAGAGAGATGCTGAAAAGGTTCAAAATGGAAAACTGCAAACTTGTGTCAACTCCCATGATCACTGGATGCAAACTTTGTGCAGATGATGGATCAATAGATGTAGATCAAAAACTTTACAGATCCACGATTGGAAGTCCGCTATACCTAACAGCTTCTAGACCAGACATTGTGCTGGCTGTAGGACTTGTGGCAAGATATCAAGCAGCACCAAAACAAGATCACTTACTAGCAATCAAGAGAATATTCAGATATCTACAAGGAACTGCACATCATGGGCTATGGTATCCAAAAGGAAAAAATTTCACTTTGACAGCATATACAGATGCAGATTGGGCCAGATGTGTGGATGACAAGAAAAGCACAAGTGGAGGAGCATTCTATTTGGGAAAAATTCTGGTGGCATGGCTAAGCAAGAAGCAAACTTCCATCTCTCTATCTATAGTAGAATCAGAATACATGGCAGCAACAACTTGTTACACACAAATTATGTGGATGAAACAAACTCTCCAAGACATGAAGGTAAGCATTGATGAACCTATTTCCATCAAATGTGAAAATACAAGTGCAATAAGTATATCAAAAAATCTTGTACTTCATTCAAAAACAAAGCACATCCCAATAAAGTACCACTTCCTCAGAGAACAAGTAGCACAGAAAGTAGTAAAGCTGGAATATGTACCAACAAAGGAACAAACAACAGACATATTCATAAAGCCCCTTGCTAAAGAACCATTTGAATATCTAAGAGACAAACTAGGAGTAGTGTCTACAGATGTTACTCCCTGACATGAAAAGAAAACATCATTCCAGGGGGAGATCAGAAAAGAAAACATCATTCCAGGGGGAGATCAATCACCAAATATTGTCACAAAAGAACCATAGCAAGTGAGCAGAGCATGGAACAGGTCCTCAAGATCATAATATTATGGACAAGATTTGGAAAGCACACTAGTAAATGTGCAACCCTTTGCCATTGATGTCAAAGGGGGAGGAAAAGCAAGTAACAGAAGTAAGGGTCTTCTAAAAGGAAAGCAGAGGAAGTGTATTCCCATCAATGCCAAAGGGGGAGACTGTTGGAAATATTGTCGTTGATGGAAAAGGAGACAACATAGAAGCAAAGAGATAGAAAAATAAAATTGACAAGGAGAACATTAGACATGAAGAAAGGAAAAGAGAGATAGAAAAAGAGGAAGCGAAGATGTAGAGAGGTAGCAGAGAGGTAGAAGAGACTTGCATAGAGCTAGAGAGATCTGAAGAGCTGCAGAGGGTCGAGCAGCTATGAAAAAGGGCCATTTGAAGAAGCAGGGCAGCAAAAAGAAGTAGCCCAGGCAGTAGAATATACAGTGAGTACAAAGAAACATTCCTGCACTGACATGCACTGACATGCACTTCTTGTGCACTGTCATGCACACTAACCGAACACATAAATATGGTCATGCCGAATAAGGTTGGAATGGTAGTGTGGTAGTCAAGTCACAAGCAGATATTTGTAAAACGAAGGAACTACCTTCTGTGGGATGGAACTTGAGTTTAACTACACTGGGAATAGCCGTGAAGAAATGCAGATTTCTCACATTTCAATGCAACCAGCAAATCGTGGACAGAGAATGGTTAAGAATGGTTAATTACATTAAAAAACTCTGTTTATTTATATCAGTTGAAGCTGCAGTATTAACGAGGGAAAGGAGGGCATAAATTCTTTATAATAAAGCGTTGAAGTGGAATTATAAGAGGCAGAACCTTGATCAAGGGTTAAGCCGAACCATGAAGCAGTGAATAGTGATAGCAATTTAAAATTAAAAGCCGACAATATCGCACTTTATAAAAGTGGTAAGAATTTTTTGAAAAAAAAATGCGATTAGGGTCGCCACTCGCCACGTGTCCCAAGGTGGTATTCTAAAACCATTTCCATCGTGCGTTTTTCAGAAGTTAAGGTGCGTGCAGTTAATTTGTGCGATATTGCAGGAGGATCGTTGGATGTGGACTTGGAGCATGACAAAAGATTGGATGTTGGATCCTCTCGACATTTAGCCAAGGTAAGGACAGCATGGGCCCAACTATTATTTTAAGTCGACATTGCTTTATAACCAAAGTTTGAGGTTACGTATGGTTGAATAATCATATGATCTGGAGTACTGTGAGTGGGTTTCACATTAATGTTCATATCATTTGATTCGGGGATTATATATATGATTGGTATATATATTATATGATAAGGCGCATATGAATGTTTGATGAATGGTGTGGGCCCTTGTATGAATAAATTGATATGTTGAGGAACCGATAGATTTTAAAATGTGGCTGAGTCTTTTGAGTTCCGAAGGTCGATGTATATAAGTGTGGGACCATGACCAACGTTATATTGATACTTTTGTTAAATTAAAATACTCGCGTGGGTTTTATTATAGTGTTACTACGGAGGCTATAATATATGTTGATATATTATAGTTGGTGCGTGATGTATAAAGGTTAACGGAAGGAAATATGCTGTGGGGCACAAAACTAATATACGTTGGTCCTTGTGATTAATCAAGGTTGGTTTTACCATGAACTCAGTGTAATGTTGATATGTCAGGGTTTAAAACAAAAAGGTCAAAGGCCCTTTAATATTTGTTATCCATTGCAAAAGCATTAATCCAATCACACCTTAATATGAACAAGGTGAAGGTTTATGTTAACGAAATATATATGAATTGAAATATACTGTGGGCTAGTCATGTATGATGTATTATGGTTATAAAAGTGTCGTGAGTCACTAATATCTTGGCTGAAATAAAACTATATAAAGGCAAACGTTAAATGAAAATTCACATAGAAAGTGAGAGTGAAGACTTAATGATATATGTTGCCAAAATATAAGATGAAAAGGGTTATAGTGGTTCAGCTATTGGTATGCTTTATATGTATCTGTGGGTTGCACTATTATTCTGAAGTGAAATAAAATGTTTGTTGGGTTTATTAGAAAAACATATTATATGCTTTATGGGTTTTATAACCTTGATTATAAGAAGCCTCCGCATTTATTTAAATTTTCCAGCAGATAATAAGAAGAAGCTGCATTTTTATATACAATGAGAGTTTGAGATTTACTGAGGAGCTGAACTTGTAAAATAGGTATATATGTAGCAGAAACACAATTGAAGTGGAGGGTATGACAGAAACTGAAAAATACACAGGGCATTTTACATGCATGAAAATGTAGGAGAATATGCATAATAGTTATACTACAGCAATAGAAAAGACAAAGTCATAGAGAGCCAAAAACTGAATGGATTGAACTGAAATTATTATTGTAACTGAAAATGTAAATGTTTTAATTGTTTGTATATTTTTTTTGATGCAAAGGCAAGTCTCCGGAGGAAAAGAAATATCCCACTATAATATTGAAATTTGTACATATTTTTATATTTTTTTCTGAATGAGTTGGACAAAGAAATGAGAAGGCAGAAAGAAAAGAGTCAGGGCTATTCACTTCGAATTCCCTGTGGAATACAAACAGTCATGAGGCAAACTCTATAAATTATATCACATTGATATGCATAGAGAGGTTAGAGAATGCAGAATTGAGGCAAAGAAGATAAGAAGAAGGAGCAGCTGAAAGATAAACAGTGAAGAGTCAGAGATGATATAAGATAGATAAGAAAGATGGAGGACAACAGTGAAGAAGGTACAGAATAGAGCTAATATCGAAGGTAAATCAGTAGGTGTTTTTTTTCTTATGAAAGAGTGAGGAAGTTGGAGCTTCCCTATCAAGTTGTAGCTTGATAAATGTCAGTTGTAGCTAACTGAGGTTGGAGCCTCCTGTAGGTTGGTGCCTGCAGAAAATTGACGGGAGCTAGAGCTTCCTTGCAAGTTGTAGCTTGCAGAATTGAGGTAGGAGCCTCCTGTAGGTTGGTGCCTATAGAAAATCAGTGGTGAGAGGGAGTTGGAGCTTGCCTTTGCATCACAACAATAATAAGATGTGGTTTTCTCCCTTTATGGGTTTCCACTTATATCTGTTGTCTATGTGTGTGATGTTTATGTGTTCATATGGTTTATTCAATCTGCTTAAATACTTGTTGCTCTCACATTAAGTCTGCTGTCACGTTATCTTAAAACTTGCTGCTCACATATTAACATTCCTCACATACAAAGTTGATCATGAAATTATGTTGTAAATAAGTTTAAAAGTTAGTTTAAAAGTACATGAATTTGTTAAATTGATTCACACCCCCCCCCTCCCTCTCAGTTTAACTAAGGGTTCAACATCCTAATATTATTTTATGTATAGAAAAAATATCCTTTTAATCTTTAAGTTGACATTAGACTATCTTTTGAATGAGTTCAAGGATTCAAATTCTTTCAATGATATGGAAAAAACTTGCTTTCACCTCTAAGAATTCTCAATCACAAATTATGTGACTAAGACATTAATATTTGTAAACAAGGTATGCTTTAATAACATGTAAACTATAATAATTCAGGCTCTTTTGAAGTTACTCAACCTCTATCCTTGTAACTATCTGAGATAACTTTTGACATTCATACTGGTTTAGAGGCAATATTTTAGACTTATCTCACTTTCTAATAGTTAAGACAAGACACTTGTAGCCCTTTAAAATGGTAGTCATCTTGGTCCTAAAACAAAGGCATGCCTTGGCTTGGAGACCTACTTATACTTGTTGGACTATGAGTTTTCATCATCATAAATAAGATAAACTAATATTCTGTAGATATGTTTTAAAAAATGTGACTTTTATAATATGATGTTTAGAGCTTTGGTCATGATTCATCCTTCTAGTATTTAGCCTGAGCTCCTTAGACTTGCTCAAAGATTTTCAATTGATACAAGCAAACAAAAAATCCAATACCCTAAATCTAAATCTATTTCTTGTAATGTATCCATACATTTTATAGGTTTCTGGATCTACTGGATTTCTTTACTTGTATGGAGATAAAAATTTTCCTAGATCTCCAAAAATTCATCCCAACCACTTGGGGCATCAATCCTATGGCTTCTCAACCTATAAAATCTCAGATTTCCAGACCCCATCCAATCAAATACTGATATTTTTGGACTTGTTAAAAAAAATATGATTTTGGCCTCTTTAAATTATGAGGTTATTTGGATCAAGAATCTTAAGGTTTGTTTTGGCCCATTAAAGGCCTAAGACCTTCAAAGAGCACTTAGACCTTCTCATTTGAACAAGAAATAATAAGAAAAATTTAGCCTTGAGATAGGGATTCAACCCTATTTACGATAATTTGTCTTTGAGTTCGGACTATGGTATCTAACCGACTTTTAATATTCTCCTAGACGGAGATACTTGAACAAATATATTAGACCCTAGAGATTAGTTTGAACTTGTTTGACGATGCTCTCAGACCTTGCTCTAATACCATGTTCATTTTACAATAGTTATCCAATATGTTAATAATTTCTTGTGATTATTTCTTAGACAAACATGATCTTACATTTATTATGAATCATAAAATAATTAAATAGAGAACTTCAACAATAAAAATATGTCAGTAAGATCATATAGATAAAATCACACAAGAACACATTATTTTACCATGGAAAACCCTATATGGGGAAACGACTATCAAACTTTTCAATAGAGAAATATTCAATTAAATAGAGATACACCTTAGTCAACAACTAGATCAAACCTAGTCCAACACCTTAGCAAAGGAAATTGGCCTTAGAATATATTAGGCCTTCTACCTTTCTCAAGATTTAGGTCCCGTGTTTCTCTTCTTCACCAGAGAAATTAGACCTTCTTTCCTCAAATTTCATTGCCTCATATTATGACACTTAGTTGGCCTCAAAGTAGGCCCTTCTCTAATTTTAGTAACGACTTTCCTTGCAACTTCAGAATAGGCTGAATCACAAAATATAAGAGATATGAATTACTCTTGGAAAAAAGTTATGTGAATTTCCTTTTGATGGAGAAAGGTCACCCTTTGTTTTTAGTGATTAAATGGGCCGAAAAAGGTGCCTCTTAGAGGTTGGGTTGACTTGACTAGGAGGTGGCCAACTTCATATTTTTGAAGTTAGAAAGTTAATTTCCATAAATTCAAAATTTTCTCTTTTAAAAGTCCAAATGAACATGGCTCAAAAACACATTTTTCTTTTGACTCAAGCATGAAGAACATGATTTATAATAATAAATATACATTATAAATATCGACCATTGTTACAAATTCAACATAATAGGTATGATGAAATGAAAAATATTGGGTGTTTGTATGGGGATATAAGCTTGGGCTTGGAGATAACTTGTATCATGGAAGCTATAAGATAGAACCTTTATTGAAAATGGATCATGTTTGTGTGATCACATATATCATAGGGGCCCATGACTCCTTTAATTGAGTGGAATCCTCCTCACCATATATTTTATTGATAAGGGCCACTACAATATTGAAATGAGTCCCTAATAATATGGTAGGATATTTCACTCATATTCTTATTTCCCTAAAGGATTTAGTGTTCAACCACTAACCATTTAGGAGGTTTGTGTAGTTCAAGGAGAATTGTAGCATCCATTAGTTGTCAAAGTAAATTTGAGTTGGTGGGAATTTGTAATATTTTCAAAGGTCAGTATAAGGAAAATACCTTATAGCAAAGGTTTTTGCGAAAACCCCTATAAAAATAGTCTAAAAATCCATTTGTAGCGGAGGTCACTTGAAGAGGTCGGTGAGCAAATGTTTTTTGATGGGGCGTCTACAATAGACAAATGCACCAATGCTTTACTACCCATATAAGCAATAGTATCAAATAGAACATCTTGCACCATGGCAGATTTATTTTTATATATAAAAAAAATGTTATGCTAAATAACAAAGAGCACTGACGAATATAATCCTCGATAACGATATAAAAGGGTTAAATTTACAAAAATGTTAGTTGTAAAATTCATTTTGCCTAGTCTCGTGTTATACTGTAATGATGACCCAGAGCTAAACTAGTATTATAATTACCCGGTGTGTGCACAATATACCACCCACTAGTGCTTGAATAATTGTTAGTCTAGAAAAAGGTTTAGATTTTAAAAATTACCGGTGCTATATACACCTGCAACATTTTTTCCCTTCTTGTAGTAAAATTCCTTAGTGCATACTTTGAAGGAGCACCACTATATTTTTTAATAAAAAAAAAAAGCGGTGCTATATTCCAGTGAAACATTGATGTTGTTCATGTGTTAAAATGCCCCCATGCATCTTCTAAATAGTGCCAATAGGCGATTTTTTTATTTTTATTTTTAAATGTGGTCTTATAGTCTAACAAAGTACTGGTGCAATACATGTATTAGAATTCCTCATGGCATATTAACAAAAGCACCACTATAGGTTTTTAATTAAAAAAAAAAAAAATCAGTGGTGCTCTTGGATGTCTAATGCACTGGTGCGGTTATAATAACAACCGGAAGAGGTTTAAATAAAAAAAATCTCCTGGCCATAAATTTCATTTTTACTGTCTACAATTTTTTAGATATCTAACCCATCGGTTCCACTCTTGCCTCATGCAAGCTCCCTGAATTTGGTGCTTCTCTTTCTCACCATCCTTTTGTACTGTTCTTAATGTGCGTCTTTCCAATTTTCTCAAACGGTGGTGAAACTTGTTTTTCTAAATTAAGTTTCAACAATGTCTCCCTGGCAAGAAAATGTATAGGTAATGTCTATGTTTCTCTCTAATTTTTTTTATCATATTAGAATTAAAAAATAGCTAAAAAAATCCACCGTTAAAAAAATAAATAAATAAATAAATCCTCTTCAGTGCACATGACAGTTTCGGTTCACACCAATAGTGGTGCATCCTATAAATTTACAGGGTGTACTACCATTCTGTGCATGAACCTACACACTTATATTTTTTTGATGCATTTCATAAATTAAAACGCACTAGGAAAATCTATAAATTGTACGTCGGTGTGTAAATTTTGAGCTTATTACCAATGTGCTTATATTTACTAAATCCATCGCAAAAATAATATTAAAAATTATCGCTATGTGTGTTCGATAACCTAAAACCTTTGGTCCAGTGCAAAAAGGTTATATGTGTGCACCAGTTCATAAGTTTAAGATATACCGTGATGAAAATTTTAATATGCGGACTAACAAAAATGTATCATATATATGTATGCACTACATCTAATGCATTATTGATTTTTGGGTGCATTGATTAATTTTTTAATTGAAAGTTATGTTTCCATATTTATAAATACTTTTTCATTTAATAAAAAAATATGTGTTTATGTATGAGGCTGATGTATTTTATATGTCAATCATGCAGCAGAGACGCCAACAAAGGGAGCAACAATAGGAGCAGGAGAAAATGGAGGACCAATACAATGTTGTCCGACCATGGGAGGCCCAAGAGAGGGAGAGGTATTTATACCCTTGCCCTATTAGAGCATCAACCTTAGTGATATTAAAGAATATAGGCCTCCTCAAGTACTATGAGGAGGCTACATCCTTGATGGAGCATTCTATCTCATTGGCATATTTGATCCGCTAGTGGATTTTCTAGCAGAAAAGTTTCCATGTCGGTCTTGAGGTGTGGTATATGCTCTCTTAGGACGACATATATTTTATGACTAGCCTATCAAAGAGAGGGGAGGATTTCCCCTAGTTCTTAAATTTCCTCCATGGGGTTGCAGTAGAGAGTCATCTTTCCTAATCTAAGAGATATGTTGGGCCTCATGTATTCCTTCCAACATATTTTCAAATGCATGGTGGACAACTATGAATTTCTTATTTTGTTGCACAAGAGGTTAGATCTCTCTCATTATTTGTCACCACCATTGCAAAATTTACTAGTGATGGGAAACACATTATTTTCCATGTTTTATATTATGTTGATTCTTTGATTCAAGCATCATGATGTATCAAATGATCTACCATTTTTTTGAGGAATCTTTTTATGCATTTAGACAGATGTTGTGTGATGATATATGGAAGGACGAGCTTCCCTTTCACTTCAGAGATTTTTTGTTTATTTTTTGAGAGGTTTTTAGATACGAGGCGTACACTTAAGCATCTTCTTCCTAGGTCGATGAATGAATTCTAAATGCACATGTGGGGCTAGATGATGCCCAAGAGGGGCCTCCTGGAGTATTCAAATAGGATTTATTCCCAGACACTGGCACTATTCCCTAGTAATGTTGACCATGTGCTTACCTTATTATTTCTATATGTGGGTATTGATTAGAGATAATGTCCCAAAATCCTCTTCACATCGGATGAACCTGTAGATGATAGAGGTAATATTAGTGTTTTATTTAAATTAGTTTAATTTCATTTTATTGTTTTAATTAATTAAAATAAAAGTTATTCTAGCACATTCTTTAAATTTTTTTTATTAAATTGTTTAAGGAAATTCTAATCATTGTTGTGTACTATATATTTTTTAGGCATCGACACATTCCTTGGGTACATACCTCCTCCCCCACTGGAGGGTGAAAATGAGGAGATGGGTGAATCCCAAGAGGGCGAGGCACATCTTGAGGGGGGCATGGACATTTAGGCTCGTAGGGATGGTAAGGGATTCAGGATGGAATACTGTGACCAATTATTTATAGTTTTGGTTGAGGATGGAGTCCACCCTGCAAGGTCCCAAGACATCAACGCAAATCCTAGGCTCATTGATCTCCTGAGGGTCTGTCCACAAGAGATGATGACTCTTATGTATAATATCGTCAGAGCTAGTAGGCTACTGGAAATGATAAGGGATACATGGAATGTAGTGTGATATACATCATATGATCCTTCACAAAGTTCTACCTCGTCGAATCATGTTGATGAGAGTGGTGATCATGATGCTTCTAGTAATAATACCCCATCAGATCATGGTCAGGGTGTTAGTGATCCTTTTGGTAGTACACCTCCTTGTGATTCACATGATGATCAGATGGAAGAGGTAGAGGATTTGCCTTATGTTTCTCCTAAAATAACAGACCAATGAACTCCTCCTCCATCTCATATTTTTACATATGTTGAGGCAGTAGTTGACCATGCATCATCTTCTACTGCAAACTAGCCCCCTCCTCCTCTACCTCATAGTTTGACAAAAATTGAGGAAAAAGTTGTATATATATATATATATATATATATATATATATATATATATATATATATATATATATATTTCATTTCTTTTTCATATTTATGTACCTAATTTATATGTTGGTTTTGATGTGTATATTATTGGGTCAGGTTTGATATGTTCATTTAATGTGCTTGCATATAGATGTGTATGTGATAGAAATGATTTGACATGATATGTATATTAATTTGAGGATGTGTGTGGTGATGATACTAGATTAAAATGTTTTTGTTTTGTTAGATGTGATCATATTGAGGATGCCCTGTTAGATTATTAGATTTGTGTGCTAGCTAATGATGTTTATATGTGCTAGAAGTGTATATAATTAGATGATGGTAGTCAATTTGAATGTGTATCTTAGATGATGTTTATGTTTGTTAGATGGTTATTATCATGATGTTTATTTTTATGGAATAATATTTATTATAGATTATGTATTGGTGAACTTATATCAAAATTTTATATATGAAATTTCATGCAAAACGACTTACTTGAAAAAAATGCAAATATATTTTTATAAATTACAAAGTTTAGTATGAATGAAACTATGATTATAGAATTACGATAAATGTTCAAAATCAATATAAATATTACATCATGTTCAAAATGATAAATACATGTCTACTTTAAATAATTTACTTATAAATACATAAATATAGATATTTATTTTTCATAATCTAAATAGGAAAGAAACATGCATCACCAAGTCTTTTAGAAAGTCAAAGAAATGCCTCTTAATCACCATCACACTATCTACCATTTGATTCTTAGCCATAAAATATTTATTAATTCAATTTTTATTTATAATTACCAATGAAAAAAAGTAAAAAATGTTCCATTATCCATGAATAAAAAATTAAAACCTCTCATGCATCCATGTAAGCCCATTTGTTTCTCTTATGGTCCATAATAAAATGTAATCAATATTTTTTACATGCATAAGACTTCTTTTTAGTTTACATAATGTTGCAAGGATTGTAATTTAACTATAGTAAATATGAATTTACCTCTCATGTCAAGAATTTAATCTTACATATTATTACCAAATTTTTTCATTGTTAAAGTCCTCATAGAGTTATCACTGCATGATTTATATTTATTTTGAACTAAACAAGAAGAAAAAACATGTGAACTGACTAATAAACCAACAAGTATCTAAATCAAGAATAAATCTTCAATGTTTTTTCTAAATTCACTATTTTCTCATTTTGGTTATATTCTTCTCATTTTACTATTTAAGAAGGTTTGTGACCTTGAATCCTTATTATCATAGATATTGTACACAATTGGAAATACTTAGTTTTAAGCATAAAAATGTTTCCACTAAAAAAAAACGTGTAAAAACGTTTGTCAATCTTACCAATTATATAAAATGCCAACAAGATGAATAAAAAACAATATAATTAGCGAAATAAAGAAAACAAAAACATAAAACAATAATATAAATGATGAAATAACAGAAGTACATATCACTCTTCATTGTCATCGCCTTGATTATGTTCCTCGCTTGGCATGATAGCATTTTTGTTCTCAAAAATATGTTTTGATCTAGGTTCGTGTCTTATTACGAGCCAGGAATCCCTATCCAACACATATGGGTAAAACAATGCATGGTTGGAATGTTTTGGGAAAACATAAGTCTCCCTAGTTTTATGCCACATCTTTCTAGATAATAGATATCAACCCACTTTTGCAATCTTCCTTTACATTATTCTAATTAAATATGTCCAACCACTTGCAGCTAAAAATAACACAATGGAACGAAGAGAAGTCCATTTGAATGATATCTTGTTTCTTTCGAACGCAACCTAACGTCCCTTGCATTCGGTTTTTATCACATTGGTTAGCATGACTAAAATGGTTGAACTTGACTTCCACTCCATAGTATTGTGTCATCCATCCATCATTGAAACCCTTTATGCTAAAATTATATCTATATTCCCACATAGATGGCAACAAATGCACCAATAAAAAGTGAAAAAATCGTAGTGTCATGTGTCTAATAACCTGAACATAATTAAAAATATAAAAAACATATAGATGTTACAATTAAAAAGTGCATTATGAAGTTGAAAATGGACATAAAGAGATTATAATTACGAAGTTTTTGCACCCAATCCCTATTTTTAGTGCATCCTCTTCAACAGGTTGGTAACAACCAAATGCACTGTATTTATCTCTAACTTGATTAGAAACCCAACTATTAGGGCATGCCAATGTCATATTTTATTTTAAATGATCAGGATAATGCATGCTTCTAACATTCAACCATTTGAATTCTTTCCTATCACTATCATATCTCCTCCTCTTCTTCTCGTACAATGTGACCCATGGTTGTGTCGCTTCCATATTGTAAAGAATTAATTCATTTATGGCTTCAATTTCTGAATTCGTTGTTGAAATAAAACCAACAAATATAGTGCATATTAGATCAAAATATGCATTAATATGAAGATCAATGTGAATAGTTACTGTGTATAAATTTGAAAATTGATAAGCCACTTACTTTTTATCATGCACCTATTTCCATATGTTTCGAGAAGCCTCCCTTCTCTTTTTTCTTCATCCCTTTCATCATCCCAAATGATCGCACCTGGTGTTGTCGATCTTATTGATGTACTCACTAGCATAATCAAAAGACTTATACAATATATAACCCTCTTCCATAGACCCCTCAGGTTTTTCCCTTTGTCGAAAAAAACATGTCAATTTCTTCATGTATCTCGCTAAGAATAACATCCAATGATAAGAAACCACCCCAACTATTTCATCCTCATCTACCAGGTGAATTAGAAGATGAACTTGAAAGTCCATGAAACTCATTGATGATTCCTTCTTAAACATACAAACAATATCAGTTATCTCTTGATGACACTGTGGAATGCTAGCCATATGTATCTCCTTTGATGTGATCCAATGTACAAATCCAGATAATTTAGATATGGCACGCCATAGGTATTGGAGGAAGTCATGGTTCACATACCCATAGATAAGAAAAAGATAATTACAATGCACAGTAAATAGTACATTATACAAAAATTAATTATAAAATATCCCATTGCATAAAAATAAAAAATAACTTAATAAAATCATGTTCCTGACATGTGTACTCTTAGAAGGTTCAAATGGTCATGCGATTTCAACCCCGACAAATGTTCTTCCACACTGAAGCAGTGTCGTAGTGAAGAACCATATAAATAAGGCACCTCCATGCTCATTATAACTTCCTTTGCTAAAGAAATATCATATTTCTTTAAAATTAATGGGACATCACCTTTTTTGAAATACCAAGAGGGACCAACCTCTCCTCTAGTTTCGTGTCTTAGCCAATGTTTTTTTTAGTTTTTTGAAGAAATAAGATCTCTCCTAACAACCAATGTGTTATTTTATTTTGACGATATGTGCCTCCATAAATAAGATGAAACATTTTTAAATATATGCATGGGATACATTAAGCAGGCAATCTTAATATGCTCCCAATATGAGAGCTCATGAAAGATAAATTTTCTTTTCATCCCAATAGGAAATTTCTCAACATAGGTGTTGAAGAATTATGGATCATCAAACATAGGCTCCCCATTTAGATCAAACATTTCTAAAAAATCCTCCTTCTCTCTCTCATATTCTCTAAGCCATTTAGCTGGTGTCATTATTGCAAGCTTTTGGGTTCTCTCTGGTTGACCATGGAAAGCATATGATGCTCTTTTGTTAAGGGGTTCTTCTGAGAAGAATACCCTGTAGCAATCATACTCTAGCTTTTGTAGGTGGTCAGACCACCTAGTATTCAAAGAAGGTCCACAACATTTATATCAATGATACCCTTTTGTTACAAGACTTGTGAAATTATTGTATACAAGACAACATGTTAGCGACCATGAATATAAGAAAAATTACAACTAATTAAATTAAATATATGTGAAACAATATTTTTGCGTATATAAAAAAATAAATAAAATTGTAATGTATTAGAGCAAACTTCTAAGCCTGGATAATCATGTATGATGTAAGCATATATGACGTACAACATAAAATCATCTTTTTGTGATGGGTCTTGATACATCGTACACATGTATCCCTTCCCGTAATTCCTTCAATTCATCTACCAATCATTGTAAGTAGACATCCATATTTTTAACTTGTATTCTACTAGGGACTATGAGAACCAACATAAGTTGTTCATTCTTCATGGAAAGCTATGGAGGGATATTTTTATTGATCACTACTACATGCCAAAAATAATAGTTGTTGTTTTGGAGGGAATATGAGTTAACGCCATCCACAACTATGCTTAGTCCTAGACTTCGTACTTCATCCTTTAATTTTTCAGGCCATGTATCCTCTATATGCTTCATGGCTATTGAATTTGTTGGGATTCACGTAACTCCTAACTCACTTTTTTGTTAGGCATGTCATCCCTAAAACATAGCTAATTCTTTGCAATGAAAGAGCCTTTGAATCCTTGAAATTATAGGCATGTGCCTCAATATCCTATGAGGAGAAAAATGTGATTTACCCATATTTTATTTAATTACAACACTTTTTATGCCCACATTTCAGACATATCTCTTTGTCTACATATTCTCCTATATACAGAATATAATCATTCGGGTATGCATGATATGATATGTACTCAACACCCCACATTTTCAACAACTTCTTTGCCTCTTGGCAGCTACCTGGAAAGACATTATCACTTGGAAGAACCTTATATTTGAATAACATGTAGTTGGTGGGAAATATAATTATACAATGTCAATATTTAATGTTCCTAAAATAGACCATTTTTAATGTTGATTGTGTGACAATATTTCTCAAAATACAATGGAATTGATCGATCATGTAGGTGAATTAGCTCAATATTTCTGAGAAACGTGCATTCGACATGCCAAAATTTTCTTTCAATTTGTACGATGTAATCATTGTCCACAAATGAGTAGATTTTGACTTGCTGCCAGGTCCAAAGAGAGGGGTGGTGGAAGCAGATTTCATGATTTCGAATAAGGTATCAATGATATGAGAATCATCCCCTATCTCACCATTCTGAAATGCATCTAACAAAATTTACTCCATGGAAATCGTATCCCATAAGTAACATCCATACCAACCTCTATTTGATTGCATCCATTGCCAAATTTTGATGAACTACTATTGTTGTAGTCATTCATAATTAGTAAATTTAGACATAGTGGGAATTAAATAGGTGATTGATTCAACCATTCTTTATATGATTCATCTCTAATTATTTCTCTTAATGCAACCTTCTCTCAAGTTGATGTTGTAGTGGAGTGCACCAGAAGATGGTAGGTGGATCACTCATCATCACTAGAAAGGCTAATTTCAAAAAATATTGAACGCCATTAGATATCAATTATATTAGTATGCACATCAATGCAATTGGTTTGTTGAAATTACATTATACCAAACAATTATTACCATCATTGATTCATGATTGTGGTTGGAAGATGACATGTTCCAATTGGCAGGTTGAAGAGGTTGTTCATTTTCATCTAACAACAAGTTGCTCCTGATAAGAGGTTCCAATGATTTTGAAATGGAGGAATATTTTTTGCGTCTGAACTTGATTCTGAATCAGGATCCTTCAAATTTGGATACATTTTATTCAAATTGACATGGATTTTAAAAAAAAAATCAATTAGATAATCAAAATATAAATAAAACCTAAACTTATTGGAGATGGAAAGGGAGAACTCCATGAAGGAATTTGATCAACAATATGGAATGAGTTGGAATTTGAAGAATTGGCCATTTGATATTATTGATATTTTTTTCCTGCATTTGAGAAAATCAGAAATAATTTTATGTATGCATATCTAAAAATAATTTCGAGAACTATATAATCAAAACCTCAATTTCAATATAGTTTTCAAACCGTTTTTCAAGGATAAGGAAACTTTAAGAAGAAAATGTATATTATTAACTATTTTATTTCATATGGTGTTTTCTGGATAAACCCCTCTTGTGAACAAGAGCGATCTCCCTAGTATCCCAACAGATAACTAGAAACAAACAACCATGTGAATATCTCTTTCCCTAAGCTATTAGCATTCAGATTAAAAAAACTAGAAAATAGAGGATAATTCTCTTACCTTTCAACAAGATGTTTGATGAAGACCTTTCCTTTTGTCCTGTAGAAGTCCTTGAATGTTGAGAAGAACCTGCAATCACAAACATTCAAAGAATCCAAAGCACCTGCAGTATATAACAATCCAAACACCAGCTTAACTTAATGATCAAGGAGATTAATAATTGTGATTTTTTTAATGAATCTAAAAACAACACAATGAGAAAAATTATCCATATGTATTATCAATAATATAAATAGAAATCTTACAACCGAGCCTTGACGTTGTAAAAATTTCTCACGTATGCCTTTACAATTGTCCTCCTTAGGTTGACAAGCTTTCCACTCTAGAATGACCAACATAAGATTATCTTCAGTGAACCGTTATGAACCCCCTAACCCTAAATTTTCAACTCAATTCATAGGAGAAATTGAGGAGGTTTCAGATCCACCAGTAGAGGGATCAGATCCTCTAATGAAGGGATTAGGGTTCCTTGATCCAAGGGGATAGGTTCCATGATTGGATGGATATAGCTCTAACTGGCACGACTCAAGAGTCTTTTAGTTGGAAGACTATGCACCTGACTATGCTTCTAGAAGTTAATTTTCACTTCTACTTTCTTTTAAATGGGGTGCACAAGTTTTATCGGAAAACATAGCACAAATGTCCATAGGTAAGGTTAGGAATATCCGCGCATGCACAGGAAGTGACCACAAAAAGCGCGTGGGAAATATTTAAGAGTATTTAAGAGTTTTTTTTCCAGTTTCCAAGATTTGGTTAAGGAATATAAGTGCTTTGAATTGTAAGGAAGCATAAGTATGGATGGTGATAGATCCATATTGACGGTAAAATGTCATGGTGACAAAATGATTTGTAATAGATTTCCCCCTAAAGCACGAATTCTGAGAAAAAATTTCAAGGGAGTGAAGTGCTTTATCATCCCAAGGATTTGATCGGAGACATCAGTTGAAAACATGTAAGAAACGTTCAATGCAGATATATAATCATCATTGAGGTAGGCATTCCTATACTCAAAGAAAAAATAAATGTATGTCTTGGTATAGTAGTGACCTAAAATTACATCAATAGTAGACACGGCATGGATGCAACCATCTGTTATAAATTAGTCTATTGAAACATGAATACATAACTCATCACAACCTGGATGGTTGAAACTAGATCCAAGGTCTTTATTTCTGCTTCTCAAACTAGTATGAATCTAACCATGCAATTGATTGTTTCGAAGTTGAACATGGTAAAAACCACTTGATTATCAGTAAATGATGAAAATTGTTAACAAGTGTGAGAGAAACCACCAACAATGATAATGGCTCTCAAAGTACCTCAGTAAAATATAGGAAATGTGAATGAATAATTTGTAGTCGAACACTCATATATTCATTTGATTGAAGGCCAATGATGAAAACCTGTTGTCGAAGGTGAGAAACCTGTCATTAAGGCATGCAGATTTCAAGGTACTGATAGGATTTATAGATCAAATTTATAGATAATGAGTTGAATTCGATAGGAAGTGATTCGTCACAAGAGGACCTAAGAAATGAAAACATTATGTCAATTTTTGAAGAAATATTTTGTAAGGATTAACTTAGGGATGGTCAATGTGAATGGAGACAAATATTTGCTATGAATAATGAATTGAAGTTGAACTTTCTCTTGAACACATAATGACACTGTAAATGACTTGGCAGCATTTTACTTAATGATAATACCCAAAACTGACTGAAGAATTTCAATGAGGTTTGATTAAATGTAATACAAAAGGATTACCCAGCCCAGACATGAGTGCGACAAAGTGTCATGTTCAAGAGTGACATGCTGCTTTTAAAACAAGTATAAAAACTAGATTCTTTTTCTCAAATTCCTCCCCCCCCCCCACCATTACTGGTAAGTACCTCTTAATTTTTTTCAAGCTTGAGGAGGATACATTAGAGGAAATTTCATCATAAAAGTGGCCCCCTAAAGAAAAATAATAAAATAATAGTTAGAATAATAAAATAATAGTTATGAATTTTGGAGGGAAAAGAAGGAAACTGATTTTTTTAATAGTATTATTTTCTTATTTTCTTATAATTTTACTCAAATTTCAATTGTAGACACTCATTGAATGAAGAATAAAATTATAAATCCAAAGAGTACCCATTATTCATACTTTTGAGAAGACCCAATGTGATAAAAATTGTAGATACATTAAAAAACATGTTTTAACACACTTTTTTAATGTATCTACAATTTTTATCACTCTAGGTCTTCTCAAATTTATGCATAATGAGTGCTCATTGGATGTGGAATTTAATTCCACATCCAACGAGTGTCTACAATTGAAATTTTAGTAAACCTGTAAGGAGATATGCTAAAAATACAATTAAAAGAATAGTTTTTGTTATTTTCCCTCCAAAATATTTACATTCGCCTCTTTTTAAATTTATTGGATTTTGATTGGTTTACATATTATGACATTGAAATTACATGAAAATTTCATGGAAACTTTTAGGCTCAAATTTCCTCTAATGACATTTGCTTGTTGTCTAAGCTCATCCTTCGGATGAATCCATCTTAGTAATTTTAACGAACCCTAAGGAGTGGTTCATTCCTGTTGTAATCGACGAGTCCTTCACTGTTTAATTTTAACGAGTCCAACATAAGATTAACTGAGATTTTTTCAGTTTTAGGGACTCAAAAGAAAAACATAAGTAAACTCCATAGTGTTATTTTTTGTAAATTTAGTTACTCAAACCTAAAAAAAGATAAAATAATGTCGGAGAGAACTCTATTGACCATGCTTAGTCAACGTATACCTTTTTCATAATTAGTCTAGTTCAGTATGGAAAAGGGGTAAACTTATACTGAGTAGACAACTGTTCATTTATTTTAACGAGTTCAAATAATCAAGTGCTCAACAATGTTTTCATGTTTAGAGAATCTGAAAAGGGCTTAAAAGAGAACTCCATGGTTTCATTTTTTCATATTTTTTGAGAGTCCTAAAAAGTGATAAAAGTTTACTCTATCATAAAAATGATTCATTTTTAAACACAACCTCTTCTTTGCACAAAAAACTCAAAAATTATAATAATATGTTCTCAATTATGGTAAAAATATTTAAATTTTGAACTTCTAAAGGTCAAAATAAATAAAATAATATTATTTTATTCATAAAAACCTATAAAAAATGGAAAGAATAAGTCATTTTTACCATTTGATTTCCAGAGTAGTAAAAAAGAGTTTTCACCATAGATATTTTGAAGCTGATATCGAGAGGACTGGCAAACCATTTCACGAACCATCAATTCCAGGTATTTAATCCCTCCATTATATTGAATTCTATTTGTTTGCTTTTTCATTTTAGGCTTCCAAATTATTTTTAGGAGGAAAACTGTTTTTATAAATCATCCTCAAGGGTGCGCAAATTTTCCTGATCAAACATGCATACCCCGATAATTTTTAGTACAGAAAATTATTGTGCCGTTGTACTTTTAATGTATATATCATGAAAAAAAATGCACTTTATACAATGGAAAACTGCATACGCAACATGGGGTTTTCAAAAAATGGTTTTCTTTCCATCAAAATTGCTCTAAGTTCTTCCAAAACATTCCTGCTAATTTTTAGTGATATTTTGCAGGAAATTTGAAACAACCATGCTTGAGTGGATAGAATGTGAGCATAAATCACATGATAATGAAGCCATTGATGTCCCATCAACACTTCAGGTTTTGATAGTGGTATATACAAATTTTGGTCCATACAAGAAATGAAGGTCCAATTAGAACTAATGACGTGGTTGGTAAATGCCTGGGACATCTAGGAATAATGTTTTATTATTAGGGATCTTAGTCCCATCATTGATGTAGAGGATATTTATTTCCTCACCGATTTTCCCCAAAGGAGAAGAGATACTTTTTTTTTTGGCACACGACGAACAGGATTACCCACTGCTTCCTTTATGGTGCAATATTGGGCTCAAGATTCGCAATTGAAATATGATTGAATTGATATAAAGACTATTGAATGACTTGATCTCAAAATTATTGATTTCACAGTCACTAAATTATGTGGCAGCGCGACTCCTCATGTGGCCACCAAAGCACAGACACAAACGACTATTGAGTGTTTTGAGGGAACAATATTCAACTCGTGGAAAGGAGTACTAGTCAATATGAAAGGACATCTCACACGAGAAAAGAATGGTAAGATGAAGAATTTTGGCTATGGTGTCATTATTATGTCTTTTTCCTTACAGAGAATCCCACTCCTTGTACCACAACGATAGTTAGTGGATCCTACGAGATCGAGAGATCCTCACATGTTGCAATGGGTTTCATTGATGGCTCGCCATGGCAATGATGGTAGTCATGTTGTCTGGTATACACCTTATTTTTCTGTATGGTTGAGAAGCCACATCTTCATGATTGAGGACTTCCCCTATGCAGGGGTGGATTTTAGGGGTGACCCTGACACAACACTCCCACCTGGAGCGCAATGGTATGAGTTACATAAAAATTCTTATTTTAAATTTTATGTTTTGTAAATTTTATTTTAATTTTTACATCGAATATTGATATTCAAAATAAAATTAACACAAATGTTGGCCTAGTACAACTAGGAATGCTCCGTCGTTTTGATAGATAAGGAGCACAACCTATAGCATCAACTCCGCCATAGACTAATGTAGTTGAGGTAATAAAAGAGTTGGAACATAATCTGGATAGGTTGACCATAGATATCCCAGAGGCTGGGATAGATGATTTGCCTCTCTAATACTAGAGGCATGCGGTTGGGGTTCCTGGTCAATTTAGGTGATACCTGCACAAAGTGGTGCATGCTATACTTTTTTATCGCAATCTTCATCATGGATAGTTCATGGTCATTTTAGATGACATGTTTTGTTTTATTTTATCAATATGTTTAGATCGTAAGGTGTTTGAGACCTATGATCACAAATGATGTATATTTTTTTTGACACACTATGATAAACAACTATTTTGACCTAATGATGATTACTACTTTTGGTCTCTAATTATCTTGTTCAATATGGATTGAATATTGTTTTGATTTATGTTCAACGTTGCAAATGTCTAATTAAAAATTGATTAGCCAGTGCCTCAACCAATGTGCTTAAATTTATTTAAATGTGTTGATATTCAATGTAATCAAATTGTCTTTCCAAGAGATGGACCCCTAAGAACATTCTTAACAATAATGGATTTCTGATTTCATAAACACCGTTCAAATGTAATATAATGAGTTGTGAATCTAACCTAACAATCATACGCCGAATTCCAAATGAAATGGCATTAGATAATAACTCAATGACTACGTTATATTCTACAGTATTTTTCATTATTTGATCGAGGAAAACCCCATGAATAGAAACTCGCTCATCAGTGGGTGAATAGATAACCCAAGCATCGAAAGATAGGTTCTGTGTACTACGACAGGAGCCGTCAACAAAGCCAATGTAATCCTGAGGGAATGTCGACATCTGTAATATCGAGAGAAAACTAAATAATTAGAAAAAGTAGAGGAAGCTCGCCAAGAAAAATAACTAATCTAAGGCACACTTTTCCTAAAAATGTAACTAATGTACAATTAATATCTCCACAAGATAAATCATGCATAATATCTCTTCAGATAAAGACCATTTATGGGCTTATCTAAAGATACACCATCATAATCAACTAATTCATAGGCCTCTTTTGTAAGGATACGCTTAACAATGTAACGTCCATGCCACATTGGTTCAAATTTTCCAGTGCCTAGCGTATTGTGAGCTTGATCATAGACTAAGACTAGGTCACCTTGTGAACAAACACGAGGGTTAACACTTTGATCATATTATGAAATAACACATTTTTATGAGCTTCAGCAGCTAATGCATTGGTGTCGCGAGTCTCATTTAACTGTACTAAGTATAAGAAGTGTTCTTTCTCTTCAGAGGTAGTTTGTAATAACTCAATGGCTATTTTTAGCGATGGAATATCAAATTCAATGGGTAAAATAGCTTCCAAATTGTAAACAAGTTGAAAAAGAGTAAATCCTGTAGATGTTTTTGTGGAGGTACGATATGCCAAAAATGCAAAAAAAACATGGTGTGCCAATTCTATTTATGACTTCCTACAATCTGTTTAATCATATTGGTTAAAAATTTGTATACATCCTCAACCTAGCCATCGGCCTATGGGTAATACGGTGTGGAATTATCATGGTGTAGGCTGAGATGAGCAGAAATTCAATCAAAATAATGTTTCAAAAGTGGCTACCATGATGTCTAATGATGGCTTGAGGGACACCGAACCTAGAAATAACATGATTTAATATGAAAATAGCTACAATTTCTTCGCTAGCCTTAAATGTAGGCATCGCCTTGGCCCATTTGGTAAAATAATCTATATACTCATGCCCCCCGATTGAGTGAGGGTTAAATGTAATGAAATCGATGCCCCATTTCGCAAATGGACTGACAGCTATTATTGGGTAAAGAGGAGTGGGAGGTGCACACATCTTTCTATAAAAAAAATTGACAATTGTGACATTTTCTAACCATAAGGATACAATCTTTGAAGAGTGACGGACAAAAATACCCATCTCAAAATCTATTTTGGGATGTGGCAAACCCAAAAATATGACTAGCACATGCTTTAGAATGGAAATCATTTAAAACCCTTCTGGATTCTTCATGAGTTAAACAACGTCGAAAGATAAAATCAGCACCACAATGGTAAAGAATGTCGCCAACAATATTGTATTATTGAGATTGATATCAAATCCTATGTCGATCAGAGCATGAAAGTTCAAGCCGAAAGGTTTGGGTTTGAAGATATATAATTATATCTCCATAGCAACGATCCAATGTGTTGATCAGAAATAGAGATTCATCGAGAAGATGGTCTTTTGCCACAGTTTTAGATTCAGCGTAGGGAAAGTCACGCGAAATTTCAGCAAAGATTAGTGATTTCTTGGATTTGGATTTTGAAAATTCCAAATCGAACTCTTGTAGGATAACTATATATTTCAAGTATTTTCCCTTGAGTAATTGTTTAGTCAAAATGTACATCATAGGTTTGCAATCAGATATCACAGTTTTTTTGTGTAACAGTATTTAGTGATATAATATTTGGACAGCTTGACCGACTGCCAAGGCAAATTTATCCACATGCGTATACTTGATCTCAGTCGGCGTAAGCTTTTGATTTAAGTAATAAATCACATGTTCATTTTTGGACTTATCCTCTTGAATTAAAACCATTCCAATGGTGGAATCAAATGCACCTAAATACAAAAACTAATCTCAGTGATAATCAGGTGGATGCAACAATGGTGCATGGGTCAACATGTGTTTAAGTGCATCGAAATTTTTCTCAACAATCTTGTCCCAAATAAAAGGAAAATATTATTTTAATAACCAAGTGAAACCTTTAGTTAACTCCACATACGTTAGGAATCAAACAACCACTAGTAAAAAATGATGAAATTAATGACTAGGTGACCAAAAACGTTATTCACCGCAATTATTTCAAGTGAACTAGTAGTAAATTTGAGCAATTTTAAGTGAAAAAACTAAAAATGACTAACTTAAATGACTAATTTAGTCTAGGAATAAAATATACGACTACATACTAAGTGACTAAACTAAAACAACTAACTTAAATGACTAATTTAGTCTAGGGATAAATTATATGACTAGATAATAAGTGGCTAAACTGAAAGTGACTAACTTAAATGACTAATTTAATCTAGGATTAAAATATATGACTAGATAATAAATGAAAAAATTAATAATGACTAATGTAAATGACTATTATTGTCCAAGAATAAAAATATGACCAAATAACAAGTAAAACAAGTATATGGATTAGTAATTTATGTCAGTAATTTTTAAATGTGTCACTCCATAAATGGAAAATTGTAATTTTGGTACCAAAATGTTACATTTCGCTATAGGTGTCTTTGAATCCATCCAGAGTGTTAAAATTTAGAGACAAAGGGATCTTTGAATTTTTAGTGCTAAAATTCTGAATACCCATTTTTCTCTAGAGTTTAACATTGCATATGGATTCATCTACAATTAACATAATCACATGTATCATCTATCGACTTTACACTTATGCCTTTATTATAATTTTAGTAAAGGTAATATTTAGATAGTCAAATTAATATTTATATTTATATTTAATCTTTGGCCATAAATTTTAATGTTGAAAATTCATTGATTTATGTTAAAAGACTGAGTTGTTTTAAATATAAGGTTAAATTTTCATATTTACATTTAATAAATAGATAAATATAACATTTCTTGTGTTAAACATGTGAGTTCATTTAAATCTAATATTAAACCATCATATTTATATTTGATAAATAATAAATAGATAAACCTAAAATATATATTTATAGACATATTTAGTAAATATGTATGAAACTTAATTAATTTTTGAACCATTTTTTTTGTAATTCAATGTTCTATTCATGTAGGAACAAAGGAGTACATATAGCTGCTTACAAAATAGGTGGTCTCACCCTGACCGGGTTTGTTGACCAAAATTTTCACCGGATGACAAAAATACAAAAGAGAGACTAGGGAAATTGACCATAAACGGTTGGGCCAAAGGCACCAAAACACATATAAAACATAAAGAACACCAAATAGCATACTATTCATCTGACATGTCGGATGCAGGTTTGTCCAAGGTTTTTCCTAGAGGCGGTGGAGGAAAGAAGTCACACTGAACGTGCCCTTAAAAATGTGCAACCAATTCTCCACCTTTTATACTTTCTTAGTGAGTTGATTTTGGCCTTGCCAAACAAATACCAATCTCTCCCAGACTTAGCACTATAAATAGTGCATTAATTCCAATGTTTCCATCTACTCTACATGCTCCTCATGAAAAACTCTCTCAGTTGTGTCCACTCTTTCCACCATGTTATTGATAAGTGCATGAAAGTTCACCAAGAAGCAATGTTGGATAACCTACTCCTCATTTACCTAATATCAATCAGACTCATGATTCCCATTTCCACCACAAGATCCTCCACCCCGACAAATCTACTGTTGAAACCTCAAACCCCCACCCCTGTTATCCCCCCGCATACCTCCTCCACGGCCCCCATGCACACCCACACTAGCGAGTCATGCATGCCCCACAGTCTTTCCACCCTAGCGTGGAGCCGCCATGATTATTTCTAAGTCTTCCACCCCCACAGGCCCATGGTCGGAAGGGGAGGGATAACGCCCACACCACAGGGACCAGTTGAATGCACCACACCAACAAATTCCCATGACAAGCACACACAAGCCACTCCCTCTGTAAACCTTCCTACGATGTTTATGCTTCCTCTCTGAAGGCCACTGCCAGGACCAGCGCCAAAAAAGAGTGAGGAGTCAAATTTCGGGCTCCTTCATCTTCCCTTGCCTTATCCTTTCACCTCCTCTGAACTCCAATGCGCAATTATTTTTCACACGCATTTCCAACCTGAAGCCAATACCTCTCCCGCTGTATGCATTATGGTGAAGGGACTGAGAGTACCATCCCTCACCCTCACTCCACTTGTATTTAATCATGAAATATTCCTTCCATGATCTGAATATGGGAAATTTTTTTATTGCTATGCAAGCTCCCTCTTCATTATTAAAAATGTGTTTAAGGATCAGCTCATGTTAGCCATTTGTGAAGGGGTTTATGTGTGTAGTTTCATGTGTTTATGAAGATCAAATTATGAGTTAATTTACTTTTAAAAACTCATATACAACAAATGAAATGAAGAAACATAACTCACATCAATCACATAACACAATGGAAGATAATGGAGTTCACCCCTCCTGGACTACATCTCCATGGACTTGCTTTAACTAGCTAGGCCCTCTTGGGATTAAGAGTAAAATGTCTTATTACAAGCACCTCTATTGCTCCAATGTTTTTTTAACTATTACATTGGCTTCAAAACAATCAAATATCCAAAAATGATTATTCAACCTTTGAATTTGGTTACCAGCTCCTCTAGGCTTAACCTCTAATTCTGGTGGCCATGGGCTTGTTTAATCTCCAACGTGACAAAATCACCTTCAAATGTGCTCCAATGCCTCTTTAAATTGTAGCATTATGTTCATAACATCAAATACATCTAAAAATAATTGTTCATTCACTCCATTTGGCCTTTAGTTGAACTGGGCATGGCCTTTCCTCTTGGTGGCCCCAAGTTCAAAATTCTTCAAGTGACCAAAAACACTTGTAGATTTGATCCATTGCCTCTGCAAGCTATTCCAATGGATTCATATCATGCCAATATACTAGGAATAACTATTCCTGAGCCAAAATTGGTCGAAAATTGACCAATATAGGCCTCATTAAAATTTCCCCTAGATTCTGTCTCTAAATCTGGAAAAATGCTAGTTAGCTCCACCAAATCTAGAAGTGCTGCTAAATTTAGGGAATCCACCAAAATTCTGCAAATCTCTAACTTAATATTAATTAGTGCTAACTACACTTAATTGTGTGATAAGTGCGCACTAATATACACTTAACTGAGTGTTGGTTTGAGGTCTTATGGTAGGGTCACATGAGGAGGAGGGCTAGCTTGCTATTTTCCTCTGCCCTCCAAAGTCCGCACTACAATTTAAATACAATTTCCATGCATTGGTTTTCAAGTTCTGACTTGGTGGTCTGTTGGTAGAAGGTGGTAGTGGCATGGGGGAGGTCACAGGGTGGAACCCCTACCTTGCCCCTCCACATGAATTTTTGCAACCTTTGTAATATGTTTAATACATAAACCAACCTTAATATATCCAAACTATGCCACCATTGAAATGTAATAAATGACATCGTATATGTATGCAAACCAATGGTTTATAAAACATGTGTGTAGTTAAAATTTTCTCCTAACCATACCATATACTTTGGATATATCAACGTTTAAACAAATAACCCAACGTATTATATAAACCTTGGAATTTGGGTTATTAAAATGATATATGTGTGGAATTAAAAATAACTAAGGTTTGAAATAAATAAAATATTAATATATATAAATTATAATATAATATACGATTATTAAACCATATAGAATAGCATAATTATATATATATATATATAATTTAATCCAACCTTAATAATAATAAAATATTTTCAAACACATAAAATCATGAATCCACATTCAACCTTAGATTCCTGGCGACAGGCCGGTCGCTATCATTCTGGCTTGGTGCAATTCCAAGCACTGTAATTTTTTCCCCTAATCTAGATTTTGATTATTCCTTCCCACTGAAATGCTTTTGGACTCACAAAAGCTGGTTATATCATGAGTACTGAATACTCTTATGTTTCCCAAGTTCTATCATCTTGATTCTACTTGGAAAAATCATTATGACAACCATTTGGTCACTGACATGTCTTGCCTTGCCTTGCAAATGGCTTGGATATTCAACCACTATTCTCCTTTTGCTACTGACCCAATCCAACACTTGATGGTTTCTTGTTGATATAACATTTTTTTTGTACAAAATCGATTCCTCAAAGACTTCCCACTGAGAATCATGTTCCTCCTTTGCACAATGCCATGAACTACAGCAAATATCTTCCAACATCAGTAAAAACAAGAAAATAAATGACCATTCTTTTACCTCCATGGTTCCAAAATCCACATCTAGAAGAATGAATTTGGAATCTTCTTCTCTTGTTGGCATCAACACATAAAATGGTCTACAATGGCTGCAAATTTTTTTGGCTGAAAATTCCTTGACATCTTGTCACAAACACATCATTTTTCAGATTTGAAAAACACATCATGCAAGATACATAACTTGACGACATATCCTCTTGCTCCTTCAAAAAAAAAAATTTCACATCATGTGAACATCTCCATGTACTCTCACATCTTGGTGTCAAAGCTTATCGACCAAACACAAGTCGACAAAAACATTCCTCTTTAAACAAATGACTCTCAAGTCAAGCATAAGCATGTGTAATAACTTGACAATTACTTTCCCAAGACAAAAATAATTTCACATCTCATGAAACACTTCATCAACATCTTATTTTCAGCTTTGGAGACAAAATAAACTCTTCCAAGTCAATATGACATGCATGTAACACACAAGTCGACACTCATGCATGTGTAAATGATCAACACTCTCAATTTGACAACATACATGTTAAACAAAGAAATCGACCAACACAAGTCAATTAATCATGCATGTTCAAGCACAATGAAATCATCAAAATTCCATTGTTAATACACACAAAATCTCATGCATGTATACAACTCTTCAACTCTCTCACAAGTACAATCATAAGTACAAGAATCCCATTCATATGTACATGTACTTAAAGTTGAAATGAACAAATTTTGCTACAACAAAGTGAATCAACATACTCCACTTGCAGTCACCTTCTTGGCGTAAACATGAAACATGCATTCAATAGGAAAAGAAATGCATCAACATCAAAAGACATGCAAAGCCTCCATTGGATAAGGAATGGAACCATATCTTACCAAACCATTTCAATGGCACTTAGTTCAACTGTACATCACCATCATGTGAATAATATTGACCCACATCAATTATGGAATCTTATTTTCCATTCTTTCCATTCTCTTTCTCCACCCTCTTCAAATTTCGTGGATGACTTGTTGGATAAGAAGTCCAACACTTGTCTACAAGATGACCTTGCTTATGGAAATGAGTGCAAAACAATCGCTTCCTCTTTTCAACATGGTTTTCTTTGTATCTGGCTTTCTGCCTCCTTTACTTCAAAATTTTCCTGTGCATGGATATCTTCTTCCAACACATTGAAACATTATGGTTATACAAACCACAAAAGGAACATGCAAATTTTCTCCAACTCTTATGTGAGATTTTTCCATGTTTATCATAATCAAAATAACCTTGATTAAAAGTAGATTTATACCTTGAACATTCATCTTTGTTGCCTTCTTGAGGTGGTGAATTTAATGAGGTAGTGGCCCTCTTCGGAATACCAACAACGCATTGAATGGTTTTAGAGCTTTCAACCTCCTCTTGTTCACCATTCTCAATGGCTGCATGATTATGAGCACCTTCTTGCAAAGTGGGTGTAAAAATTTTTCATTCCTCATGAACAAAGTCTTCGCAAGCTTGAGGTAATGAACATGGAATGAAAGTCCTTCTTGGAACACCTTCAAGTGCCTCCTTGGATTAGAGTTTTCTCCATCATGTTTTCCATAACCAAGACCCAAATACTTAGGCATTTCCTCAACAACAATTGGCTCAACTATGCCTTGTGCATGTTTGCTTAACCTTTTACCTTCATATCCCATATTCATCAATAATTTAGATCCTATTCATCTAGTGTGTATCTCAAAAGCACCTACACATTCATTTTGAGAGGAAATTGAAGATACACTTGAATTTCATACCTCTTTTTCAAGAAAAACCTTGGCTAAGGCTTCCTTTGCAACATGGAGTTGAGTCTCCATCTCATGCATCCTTGCTAGTTTTTCATTTTCAATATGGATCTGTCTCTCCATCTCATGCATCTTTTCAAGAAGCTCTTGCTTCTCCTCCTTCATGGCAATCAACTGCTCTTGAAGTTTAATTATCTCCCTCTTATCTTCATACGTCTCTTGCATCTTATCAATCATGATGTACAGTTTCTGCTATTAGTCATCAATATTTTTCACAATATTTATATGAGTATAGTTTGGTTCTCGATTTATAAAAACAACATTCCTTGAACATTGTGAGTTTCAGAAATCTCACTGCCTTCATTATGCTTATAGAAAAATTTTCAATATTTTATCAGCTTGCCTTTTCATGATCACCCTGATGCTCCCATGAACTCCTCATGAAATCCCAGTCAAGATCAGGTCCAAATACCCTCCCACTAGGTCATTAGGGTTTTTACATGTCTAAGGTTATCCATGGGTGTTTTAGGTACTGCTTTTCCTTCACTAGAAACTAGCTTAGATATAACAGAATTTCAACTCATGGTTATTCAAGAAAGACCTAAATAGTTTCCAAAGAAGATTATCCTTCAGTTCAAAGTCTGCAGATGAGGAAAATGGCCAAATTTTGGCACTTCTATAGGAGTGTTGAAAGGTCCATCACCAGAAAGTACTGATAAGGTAGATGGTCTGCTCCTGAATGAAAACAAATTACATCAAAGGAAAGGGAAACAACTTGGTCTTGTAGGTAATTAGTGTTTATGCACTTTATGGTCTAGCAGAGTGCCAAAATAGTGATCAATTGCAGAAATGACCTGGAGGAGACACACAAGGCCAAACATGAAGAAAGTATATCAGAAAATATTGATGAGATAAGGAAAAAGGTGAGGTGAACTAGATAGAAAATAATGAAATTGTAAAGGCTGTAGAGAACTTAGAAGACAATAATGATGATTTCTATCAAGCACTCCAGACACCTAGGGTTTTGGGAAGATGGTCAGAGAAGGTGAAAAGATGAGCTAAGCTCCATGGTGGAAACAAGAGAATATTTTGAAGATGCTAGTGTGTGTAATCTCCCAAAGATGTGAAGATGAGCATATCATGCCTCAAGGAGAAAAATGAAAGTCTAATTCATCACTTCAGTCACCTACAGAGCAAAAGTGTTAAAAAGTGTTAGTGAGAAAAGGTAAAGGACTTTAAACCTTAGAGAGTCGGTTTGTCAAAATTAAATTCAAATCACAAGCCTATAAAAGCTCATTTTGCACTCCAAATGAATCATTGTTATCTTGCAAAAGACCAAGAGCACCAAGGAGAAAATATTTTTTGAGTTTTCAAGAAAAATTTGGCTAATTTTCCTTGGCGCTGCATGCTCAGACTGGCACTGCGGCCCTCGAAGCTAGCGCTGCATGCTTGTTTTTTATCCTCCGTTCAATTTGTGAAGGCGTTACATGCCTCAAAGGTGGCACTGCATGCCTGTCAAAGCATTGCACCCTTGCCTGACAAACACACAACAAATTTCTTAAGGCATTGCGTGCTTGGGTTTGGCATTATGCGCCTAGGACTGGCGCTGCGCCCTTGGCCAAGAGGGCTTTCTAATCATTTTAACCCCTAAAACCACTTCAAAGCCCTTTTAAGTTTCTTCCAAAGACTTCTAAAGCACAGGGAAGAGGTAAGTACCTAACATACACTCATCTTCAAGCAATTGTGGTGTTTTCTAAATCAATAAAATGGAACCCTAAGATCAAACCCTAAGTTTCAATATTGAAATCACTTTTTCCCATTGCTCCATCTTCCTAGATAGAGTGTCAGTGATACAAAGGGAAATTGTATAGCTGGAGGGTTATCATTGAGTTGTTAGCCTCTCACACATTCTCATACACTTATACCCTCACTTGCTCATTCCCTCATTTTCCAAAATTTCTATTTCATTACCATCTCTTCATTCCATTTCCATTTACACTCCAGGGTTTTATAAAGGTAAAGTTTACAATGTCAGAAGACAGTGGTAGTGGAGGAGAGGCCCAAATGCCAAGGAGGCATGATCACAAGGGTGGCAAGATAAACATATATGAACCCCTCAAAAAAAGTGAGCTAATGACGTCTCCCCTTACTGTTTCCTATTTCAAGCATGTAGGATGCTATGAATTTTGTGTGGGTGAGAAATGGTTCAAATAGGCAAACCTAGACATGAGCTACTTTGAGCCATATCTAAAACCTAGGTATAAAGACCACAGCAAATCCATATTTCCTTTTTCACATCTACTTGATAGATATGCACCTATGATGAGGATCATAATGAAATATTTCACATGTGAGGGAAGATTCTCCCGCCTTTACTCATACCACATCACTCTTCTTATCCATTTTACTAGAGTGAGGATGTTGCATATACCATATTACCTCTATAGAAGCATTGAAAAAATGGCCTATATAGTGCAAAAGAGAGATTTTCTTCAATAGATGCAAAGCCTATTCCATCACTCACTTATCAAAATGTTGGATATGCACCAACTGCAATAGAAAGGCATTCCATGGGAGCCCTTCATTGCCAATGAGGTTTTCACCACTCGAAAAGGCCATGAGCAGCAAGATGTCCCTTCATCTTATCATCCTCCCTTTCCTCCTTCACCATCACACCACACTACTCATGCATCACCATCCACTCACATTCCTTCACCTCATCATGACTCTTACACCTCACCATAAACTCACATTCCTTCACATCATGATGATCCTCCTTCATCACCTTTTCACAATCCCTCACCATCATCTCATGGTATTAGTGCATCAAACAATGAAGAAATCAGTGAGGCAGATGGAAGTGAGGCATATGGAAGTCAAGAGAGAAATGAGGCAGAGAAAAATGAGGTAGAGAGCAATGAGGAAGAGAGAAATGAAGAAGATAGTAGTGAGACAAATGGTAGTGGGGAAAATGACAGTGAAACATATGACACTGGGATGGATAACATAGAGCCTTTTCCTTTGACCTATCAAAGAGGCCAAAGGTAGGTGTATTCTCCACAGATTGTGGAAGGGGCCCTGCCTTCTACATCAACAAAACAACTTGACAAAGGTAAGGAAAAGGTTGTAGAGCAGGACATTGATGAACATGAGATTGAACAAGAGTTTCAACTAATTCATCTTGACAGTGAGAATGAGGATGAGAAGAGGATCAAAAAAATGTTGCTCGAAAGCAAGGATACCGAGATTAGGGAGCTACAATCCAATCTTCGTAGGGCTAAAAATGTGATAAGCTTCCTCGAGGTAGAAAACATCTAGTTGGAGACAGAGAAGGCCATAAATGAGGTCAGAGCTATCAAATCTTGGAAAGAGGCTGGAAGAGCCAAGGCTAATCTAGATGGTGTCTTGGGCACTCATGATGACATTTAGGATGAAGAAGAAAAAATTCCTAGGAATAGGCCAAGGAAAACTGGATTGAAGAAAGCTTTAGCCAAAGAAAGAGAGGAAGAGACAACATTGACAGAGCAGCTCACTCCAAGTGAGATGCTTTCCATGGAAATAGACTATGGTAGAGAATCGTGGCTAGAAAGATCCAATGTGCACCTAGAGGATCAGCTTGAGAAGGAAAAAAGAAACATTGACCTTCAGAAGAAGATGCCAAGGAATTATGCCTTTAGAAACAAGATTGCAAGGCCAAGCTCAAAAGAGGCCTTACAAAGATTCAAGTCCTAAAAGAGGAAAAAGACAAAGAAAAGCTTGAAATTCTTTCTAATTCATCCCTAGAAGCATCCAAAACATGATCAGCAAGGTAAATCCAAATTTTGGCACATTTTTGAAGATTTTGAGTTTTTGACTGTTTGGCCAGTAGAAAAAAGGCCACGCACGCAACACCACTGACGTTGTGCTATTTATTGAGGCACCTAATGGAGGAAAAATTTATATTTTCATATTCATCAAGACAATGAAATCACCCTAAAAATATTTCAAGTCATTTGGAGTAGAAATGGTCCCTCAAAAGGGCCAAAAACAAGTAAAACATCACCTTTCTGCCCTCTTTTCAGCACTGGTACTGCGCCCTTAGCGATCTTGGAAAAAGTGATTTTTAGCAAGTAAATGGACTAAATTCTAAACAATAAAAGTATATTTGGAAGCTAGATGGGACATGTTTTCCAATGAGCTATCATGGAGCTCATTTGGACACCGGGAAGCCCTCAAAAACTCAGTTGCAACTCAAGATATTTTTCCATTTTTTTCACTGCACCCTTGGCCTAGCACTGTGCCCTTGCTAGAAAGTCAAAAAAAGATAGTTGAGTTATTGAAAAAGACATTTTGGGGGTTTTGAAGGCAAATCACTCCAGATTTAGATGAGGATTTATGTTAGAATTTATTTTTTCATTTATTAAGTTAGGATATTTGTGCCTTGGGCCTTGCATGGTCTCATAGGACAAAATGACATTTATGTGTAATTAATGACATTTTGGAACCTTAGATAGGGTTTTCCTCCTCCTTTGAAAGTTAAATATTGCATCTAAGCCTCATTATTTTTGTTGGTTGATTTTTTTATGGAGATGAATACATAGACTTGGAGTTTTGAAGAAATTGGCTTTGGAGTTTTTTGAATTCTTTGATTTGAATGGCAATGGAGCTAGAACATTTGCAGGATTCATGAACATGGTTAATGGTGATGTATTTCTAATTTAGTACTTGTCTTCTTATGTTTTCATATTTTTTCATCTTTTCTCATGCAGTAGAACATAAATTTTAGGTTAAGACATGTTGCTTAAAGGCACCTTAACTCTGTCTGCTTTCTATTGCTTAGATGTTTTCCTCTACTAGGTTTTCTTGAAGAAATTAGGAGTTCCCTGCTTCTCCATTTTCATCTAGTTTTTTTCCTTCATATTAAATCAATAGAATAGGCCTAAAGAAGTTTATGGTTTGCCCTATACTTTGTTTTTACTTGAAATGTTGTTCTCAAGGCTTTCTTTGAAGTTTACTAATTAGGGTTTAGGCTAAAGAAGTTTATGGTTTGCCCTGTCCTTTAGAATATCTTGAAATGGTTACTTTGAAGGTCTTACAGTTTGATTAATGAGTTCAGGAGTTTCCTACTCTTTAATCATTACTTATGTGTTATCTTGCATGCTTCCTTTCTCTGAAGGTAGATAGCTAGAGATTGTTCCCTTAATGTTTACTTGCTAGGGTTTGGTCAAATAAGTTTATGGTGTGCCATGTCCTTTGATTCTTTCTTATGCATAGTGTTCTTAAAGACTTTTCTTGTTATAGTACATGTTAAAGGATTATTAACTACCCTTTAAACCTACTAAACTCACAATTTAATGTTCACTTCACTCACATAAGCTTTGTTAACTTGCCCTCTGAAATACCCTTGAACTATTGTTGTAATTTTCAATACCTTTTGTAGACTCCATAGCCTAATGGTTTAAACCTCTCTTACTCTATCGATTCTACTTCACAATAAACCCAACCAAACAAAACAAACAAACAAACCTTATCAGTATAACTAGCCTAAAATCAAAACCCTAAAAACAATCAAGTTACATATTTTACACAAATATAGAGAGAGCCCTCTCTAAGTCAAGGAAGGTTAGGTCCTAGGACTCCAAAGTTGGTTTGATGTTACCCTTGTTCATTTGGTCTTGAAAATCTGACAAATTACGGGGACTTAGCATAATGGAGACTCCGCTAGGGACCTGAGTAAGCAACTGCTTAAATATTCATTCAAAACTCAAAAAATCCCTTATCAAACTTAGATTAAAAAAGTACTGGCCAAGAGTGATATCTGGTTGATTCATCATACTAGCACCATGGTGAACATACTGGAGAACACTTATTGAAAATCTTAGTGTTACATAAAGAACTAAGAAAACCCAAAAACATCTCTAGATTGGTATTTAGTTGTTGATGGTGGACAACAAACAAATCCTCAAAAAGGCTAGCATCATCCACCTGGTGACTTCACTGGCCTTCAGTAGCCCATTGACCCCACTATTTCGCACAGACTCCCCTGGGAATGTATGAATTAGTCATAACGGTGTAAGGCCCAGTTACATACTATGTGAACTTAGTACCCTTACAAATAGGTCTGTTTTTCAAAGCTCTCATAAACTTTTAGCCTCTCTATGTTTTGGGTCTCAAATCTAGCTTCACAAAGAATCAATACCAGATCTCACCTTGACCCAAACCCTCCTACCATAGTTGATGACCCAGAAAGAATCGTATGGAAAAAGTCTAGGACCGAAGACTCAACTATTGTTAGACCCATTCACAAAGCAAGTTCTGTTCCTGAAAACCTCACAGCCTTTCAAGATACCCAATTTGACTTACACCATAGAAGAAACCTATTCAAAATTAAGTCTCAAAGTGGGATAGACAAGATAGACCTTGAGCCTACAGACTTGCAAAAAATTCCTAGTAGAGAAGCCTCTTCTTCCACTCCTCCTAATTTTTAGCTTCTCCAAGACTTTGGCTCCTTTCATTCCAAATCTGCTCAAAATCAGCTAGTTGGTCCAAGTACATCTACCACTCCCATTCATACATCCACTATGAAAACCAATCCATTTCATCCTTTACCTCCTCTCATAAACCCCCTTCTTGTAAATCCTCCTTGGATTCTATTACCTCCCATCATGGCAGCATGTTATGCCCCCCTGGAAGTACCACAACCTTTACTGTCTATGCCACAGGACTACCAATATAAAATCCCTCACTTTACTAAAGCTGATTCTACAACTGCCCAACAACATGTAGACAAGATGAATGATGTTTTTTACTACCAAGAAATAGAAGAGGAGACCATAAAAATGAGAATGTTTTCCCAAATTTTAGGAGGAGAAGCAAAGAAATGGTTCAAGAACTTAACTCCTAACAACATTCATGACCTACCTTCCCTTTATCAAACATTCATAAACAAGTGGGAGGCTAAGAAAAATCCTCTTCAAATCCTCTCAGAGTATAATAACCTTAAGAGAAATCTTGGGGAAAGTGTCCAAGACTACTGCACTAGGTTCAATAATGTATACATTGCACTCCCACCTCACATGAAACCCCCACAAGGCCTAGCCTTGGTGAATTTTACATATCGATTTAGTTCTGAAATGGCCTACAAATTGAGAGAAAGAGATCCCCTAACCTTAGCAGACATGAAAATGGGAGTTGTAAGTGTAGAAGCTAATCTAATTGATAAGAGGGCTAGGATGAGAACATAAAAGAGGGTTACATACAAAGAAGAAATTGTGGCCTCCACATCTGATGCTAAAATTGACAATTTAGTTAGGATAATGGAAAGGATGATGGAGAAAATCAACTTGAATGAAAGAGCACCCCCTAGGGAAAACCAAGAAAATCCTCAAAACAGAAATAGAAACGAAAACTTCAGAAGAGATCCTCCTCAAATTAGACAAAGAGACAATGACCAGCAAATCAGACCTTTCCAAGAAAACTATGTAGATGAAGAGGAAGGAGAGACTGAAGATCTGGAAGAAAACCATGTAAATATAATAGACTCTAATAGTGAGGATGTTGTTTTTCTCATAGAAGAAGAACAAGGTATGTTTTCCTCCAACCAAACTGAAAGAAACTATGAGGATACTGAAGAGTACAAACTAGGATTTGAAAATTCTACCATGGAGGTTCATAGGCAGTATGACCTTAGAAGTAAGAAAACCCAAGATGCCTCCAAGAAAAACAAACTAGAAACTACTATTAGGAAAACCCCTGAAAACACTCCTAAAAGGACAATAGAAAATACCAACATGATGGCTAAGACTCTTGATCAAAGCAAAGACAAAACCAGCCAACATAATGGTGATCAAAGCTACCCTAGTACATCAACTAGTGGCCCTGAAAAAACTTCTCTAACTAACATTTCAAATAAAACTCAGCAAGCTAAAGTTGCTGAAAAGACCATGTATGATAAAACTGATGTAAATATACCAATAACACAAACACCATTCAGTATTGAAGGTGAAATTTCCAAGATCAAAATAGCCATACCCCTATCTAAACTTGTAACTCAATATGTATATAGGTCTCAAGTTTTGAAGGCTTTAAACATAAGAAATGACACCAACACTCTAAATTTGACTGATGACAAGCCAAAACTATTGTCTGGGCCTGAGGTAGAGGGAAAGTTTCAAGAGGGAGATGTCCCTCCATTCTATGTCATTTTAAACATCCATGCCAAAATCCTACACAATGCTATGCTAGACTCTGGTGTTTCACACAACCTCATGCCAAAGGTAGTGATGGAGAGATTAGGCCTTGAAATAACCAAAACATACAAAGACTTATACTCTTTTTGATTCAAGTAGAGTTAAATGTCTAGGCCTGATCAAAGATATGTGTGTCAATCTGGCACAAATACCAGCCAAGAGCCTAGTCATGGACATTGTAGTGGATGACAATCCCCCAAAGTATGGCATGCTCTAAGGAAACCTCCAAATGGACATGACATATCCTACCATTCTAGTCTTTCACAAAACAAGAAGACTGTACAGAGAATCTAACATGAAATACATGGTAAGTAGCCAATATAGGCCAAACAACACCTCTCTATATTCTATCCATTCATACCTTGACTCATTTATCTTGTACAGTGCAGATGACAATGATGAACAAGAAAATGAAAAAGAGGAAGAACAAGACCTGTAAGAATAGTCAAACAAAACAAAAAATGAAGAAATTAACAGTAAAAATCCTAGCAACCATCAACAACAACATAGTGGTGAATCTGAACTTGAAACTCTTTGGAACATGAGCTTTGATGGCTCTTGTAGAAAAGCTGGTTCAGGAGCAGGTGTTTGGATACACAACACCAATGAAGGCCACTCCTACAAAATGTATTTCTAATGTACAAACAATATTTCATAGTATGAGGCTCTTCTCCTAGGATTACACTTGCTTAAAAACATATGAGCCAAGAAAATTTTGTTCAAGGAGATTCCAAGCTAATCATTAGGAAAATTGAAGGAGAATATTTAGCCAAAAATCCTAGGCTAAGAGAATATAGGAATGTTGCCTTAGACCTCCTAAAAACATTTTAGATATGAACTTACCTCTATCCCAAGAGCTCAAAACAACCTTGCCAATGAACTATCCTTTTCTGCCAGCACTTGCCAATTACCTCATGCAAATGAACAATACACGGTAAAAGTTAAAAGCTTACCTACAGTACCTGATAACATAGATTATTTGCAAGTATTTGAAGGTGACAAACACATTGAGGACTTCTTACAATCCAAGAATGAATTTGAAATGCCAAAACTAGACTCGGATCATGAAGAAGACTGCCCTAATGAAGAACAAACACACAAAACATAGCCATTTCCTATTGTTGATATAAATATGCTAGAACACCTTCATGAGGTATAATTTTTTATGGATTTAGATCAAAAAGACCTTGAGGTATTGTAATGAAAATATAACCTATTACCAAAAGGTCTTTTCCCCTTAGAAGAATTATTTAATTTCAATGATGTTGCTAGGAAACCAAAAATAGAATCCACCGTGACTGATGTAGAAGAATGCAACATAGGCAATGTAGAAGAACCCAAAATGATAAATATGTCCAAAACTCTGCCACCTCACATAAAATAGAAATACGTTGAGCTGCTCAAAGAATTTAAAGATGTGTTTGCATGGGGCTATGAGGACTTGAAGTCCTATGATACAAACGTCATTCAGCATAATATTCCTCTCAAGGAAAACCAGAAACCATTCAATCATAAATTGATAAGGATAAACCCTATCTCAATGCCTCTAGTTGAGAAGGAAATAAAGAAGATGTATGATGCTGGAATTAAAGTCCCAATCAGGTACTCAGAATGGTTTTCAAACCTTGTGTTAGTAAGGAAGAAGACATGTGAAATTAGGTTGTGCATAGACTTCAGAAATTTGATCAAAGCCTCCCTGAAAGACAACTACCCTTTACCTAAGATGGATCATATACTGCAAAGGGTAGTAGGCTCTAAAAAAATATCATTTCTTGATGGCTTTTTAGGGTATAACCAGGTGCTAGCACACCCAGATGATCAACCAAAAATCGCTTTCACTACACCTTGGGGCACGTTCATGTATGTCAAAATGCCTATTGGGTCAATGAATTTCAGGGATACTTTTCAAAGAGCATTGGACATTGATTTTTCAGAAAACATATGGTACTTCATTGTGATATACCTTGATGACATCACTTTCTATTCTAAAATCGATGAAGAACACTTAGTTTTCTTAAGAAAGGTCTTTTAAAATTGTAGGAAGTATGGTCTATCTTTAAATCCTAAGAAAACTCAGTTTGGTCTTCAAGAAGGAAAACTCTTAGGCCACATCATATCTGAAGAAGGGATCAAGATAGACCCAAAAAGGATTGAGGGTATATTGCAGATCAACAACCCTAAGAACATTAAAGAGCTGCAATCTTTCATTGGAAATAACAAATTCCTAAGAACGTTCATACCAAACCTTGCAGAACTCCGACGAAACATTACAAACATGTTGAAAAAAGAAATAGGCGTCAAGTGGACCACAAAAGCCAAACAATCCTTTGAACTGGTAAAACAAGCACTTACCCAAACACCAATTCTAATCTTCCATAACTTTACCAATGAATTCTTGATCTTCTCATTTGCATCAAAACACACAATTTCTGCAGTATTTCCACAAAATAACATCATGGGACAAGAAAAACCCATAGCTTTCTTCAACAAGGCACTAAGATATGCACCTCTGAAATATAACATCATGGAGAAACAAGTCTTTGCCTTAATCAAAACATCAAAATATTTCAGAGTTTACATCTTGCATTCACATGTCATTGCTTTTGTTCCACATACAGCTGTCAAGGGCATACTGAATCAATATCTTGATGGTAAAAGGGGTAAGTGGATTGCTATCATCTTAGAATATGATCTAGAAATCAGGCCCACTAAACTGATCAAAGGACAAGGACTTGCCAAACTAATGGTTGAAGCAAACTTTCAAGCACTAAACATAAACATGATACATTCCTTGGATGAACAAGAGGAAACGATGACTCCACCCATTGAAGAAGCATTTCTGAACTCACTCTGGTATGCTGATATATTATATGTGTTTTTTAATATAAATTCTCCTCTTGCTTTGTCCAAAACAAAATCTATATTCTTGAAACTAAAGGCTGTAATTTTTTGCATTCTAGATAAAGTTTTGTATTGGAAAGATTCTATTGGTATCTTGCTTAAATGTTTACTTGAAGATGATGTAGATAGAATCATGCATGAGTTTCATGAAGGAGACTGTGGAGGTCATCTCTATTGGAAAACCATTGCCAACAAAATCCTTAGAGCTGGTTTCTATTGGCCCACCCTTTCCCCTGATATCCACAAGCTAGTAATGACTTGCCATAAATTCCTAATCATTGATGGAAAGATAAAACTACTGCATTTGCCTTTGCACCCTATCATTGTTTAAAATCCTTTTCAATAATGGGGTTTGGATTTCGTTGGAGAAATCCACCCTGCCTTATCTTACCAACATAAATGGATCCTCACTTCCACTGACTATTTCACCAAATGGATAGAAGGAATTCCTTCAAGGAATGCCACTGACTCAGTAATCATCATATTCCTTGAAACCAACATCTTGTCCAAATTTGGTTGTCCAAGAAAAACCATCACCGATAATGTTGCGGCATTTAAGTCCAAGAAAATGGTGGAATTTTTCTACAAGTATCACATCACACTAGGGCATTCTAGAGCATATTACCCTCAAGGTAATGGGCTGGCTGAGTCCTCTAACAAAATTTTGGTGAACATAATCAAGAAGTTGTTGGAAGAGAACAAGAATTCATGGCATAGCAAACTAGTGCATGCACTATGGGCTGACAGATTAAAAAGCAAGAAATCAATTAACATGTCTCCCTATCAACTAGTGTATGGCATGGATATAGTTTTTCCAACATCCTTGGGAGTTCTAGTAATGAAGCTCCTCCAATAGGTACAATCAGAGGAAAATTATATACAAAGGAGGTTGAATCTAACTATTCATTTGCAGCAATCAAGGGAAGAAGTATACAACAAGACACAAGCAGTGCAAGAGAGCATCAAGAAGATCTTTGACAGAAGGACCAAGGCCAATGATTTCCATATTGGATACAAAGTGCTGAAGTGGGATTCAAGAAGAGAGGACAAAGGCAAGAATGGAAAATTTGAAATTCTATGGAGGGGTCCATACATCATCCATTCAGTAAAAGGTAACAATGATTTCTTTCTACAAGAACTGGATGGAAGAGAGTTATTTGGAGGTCCTATCAATGGAAGGATTCTCAAACACTATTTTTGTTAAAAAAATTTAGTTTTAAGCCTCATTCATTTTACATAACACTGCTTGAGTAAAATATCAGAAAAATGAAATACAAAAACAAAGAAAAGAAGAAAAAGAGGGCAGGTTTAAAGAAAAGGTATAGCCCCATACCAAAAAAGAACATGTCTGAAAGTGTGCAAGTCCAAATGCCACTGCTTTTGAAGAAAAGAAAGTCTTGTTCAGTCATTTAGCCTAATCATGATTGAACATGTTTTAAATTTATGTTGATAGGTTAGTGAAAGAAGATTTTCCAAACCATGTAAACTTGGCTTGTCAGTATATTAGATTAGGAAAATATATTTGGTTTCAATGCTCAAATATGAACCAGAAGAAGAACAAAAAGGAATGAGTAACAAATTCCAAATTGTAAGCCCTCAAGTTTCTTGTTTTACTTGTGCAAAAATAAACTCTGTGTGCAGCTTGTCCAAAATGCCACAGCCCATGACAAATCAAATTGCTTAACCCCGGTTTGGTCATGTTCTAAATTTCATGTTAGTAGATTAAAGAATGCAGATCTGTCAAACTGCTTATACTTGACAGATAAGTAGAGTAGGTAGAGAATCAAAGAGCTAATTAGCCTAATATGAGCTCTTGGAAGTTATAAGTGTAGACATAGATAGTTTTTATGCTTTCAAAAGAAAATGATGTCAAGGGTTTTCCAGTCCAAGTGCACCCAAAAGAAGAAAAAATGTTAGGCAAAGTATGATGGGTAGGTAGAGATGATATTGAAGCAATCATGTTTTTTTTCAAATTTTTAAATCATAGCTTCAAAAAATAGGAGTAAATCAACAAGTAAAGAAAGAGAGATCTGCCAAGTAGAAGTAAGGTACTGATCTTCAAAACTCAGAGATCTAAACTCTGAGGTTATGGACACCTCCTAAAAGGATATTCCCTCCCCAAGTGGAGCCACTGTTAATAATAATTATTTTTCACTATATTTAGATGACTATAGTTTGGTTCTAGATTTCTGAAAACAACATTCCCTGAATATTGTGATTTTCAAAAATCTCACTGCCTTTATTATCCTTATAGAAAATTTTTCACTATTTTATCAGCTCGCCTTTTCATGATCACATTGATGATCCTATGAACTCCTCATAATCTTATACCTATCATTTTTATCCTCCTTCTCTACCTATAACCTCATTGGCCTTATTTTTCCCCTGTCCATAACTCCACTTTCCCTCTAGGGTTTCCTATAGCCACCTCATTCCCATGTTCCCCAAGTTCCTCAAGCATTGATGGTCTCAAAACTATCTCTGTAGGCTCTTTAGATAAATCAAGTACATTGGATTTTGTATCTTCAATACAACACTTTGACAATACTCTATTTTCACTTAAGAGACCTCCAAGTCAAATCCCAGTCAAGATCGGGTCAAAAGACCCTCCCACTAGGTCATTAGGGTTTTTACATGTCTAAGGTCATCCATGGGTATTTCAAGTACTGCTTTTCCTTTGCTAGAGATTGGCTCAGACATAATACAATGTAAACACATGGTTATTTAAGAAAGACCAAAAGTGTTTCCAAAGAAGACTATCCTTCAGTTCAAAGTATGCACATGAGGAAAATGGACAAACTTTGGCACTTCTACAGGAGCGTTGAAAGGTCCATCAGCAGAAAGTACTGATAAGGTAGATGGTATTCTCCTAAATGAAAACAACTTACAGCAAAGGAAAGGGAAACAACTTGGTCTTGTAGGAAATTAGGGTTTATACACTTGATGGTCCAGCAGAGTGCCAAAATAGTGATTAATTGCAGAAATGACATGGAGGAGACACACAAGGCCAAACATGAAGAAAGTCTAGCATAAAATATTGATGAGATAGGGAAAAAGGTGAGGTGAACTAGACATAAAATAATGAACTTGCAAATTCTACAAAGAACTTACAAGACAACACTGATGATTGTTGTCAAGCACTCCAGACACCTAGGGTTTTGGAAAAATGGTCAAAGAAGGTGAAAAGATGAGTTGAGCTCCATGGTGGAAACAAGAGAATATTTTGAAGATACTAGTGTGTGTAATCTCCCAAATATGTCAAGTTGATCATATCATGCCTCAAGGAGCAAAAGGAAAGTATAATTCATCACTTCAGTCACCTGAAGAGAAAAAGTGTTAAAAAGTGTTAGTGAGAAAAGGTAAAGGACTTTAAACCTTAGAGAGTGGGTTTGTCAAAATTAAATTCAAATAACAAGCCTATAAAAGCTCATTTTATGCTCCAAATCAATCATTTTTATCTTGCAAAAGACAAATAGCACCAAGGAAAAAATAGTTTTTGAGTTTTCAGGAAAAATTTGGCTAAGTTACCTTGGCATTGTGTGCTCAGACTGGCGTTGCGCGCCTGGAAGCTGGTGCTACGCACTTGGTTTTTCTCCTCCGATAAATTTTTGAAGGTGCTACATGCATGGAAGGTGGCATTGCATGCCCTGAAGAGCATCATGCCCTTGCCCGACAAACCCACAAAAAAATTCTTAAGGCACTGCGCATTCATGTTTAGGGCTGCATGCCTGGGACTGGGGCTGCGCCCTTGGCCAAGAGGGATTTCTTAGCAATTTAACCCCTCAAACCAATTCAAAACCCTTTCAAGTTTTCTCCAAAGTCTTCTAAAGCACTAGGAAGAGGTAAGTACCTGACATACACTCATCTTCAAGCAATTGTGGTGTTTTCTAAATCAATAAAATGTAACCCCAAGATCAAACCCTAAGTTTCAATCTTGAAATCACCTTTTTCCATTGCTCAATCTTCCTAGGCAGAGTGTTAGTGATACAAAGGGAAATTGTACAGTTGGAGGGTTATCATTGATTTTTCAGCCTCTCACTCATTCTCATACACTTATACCCTACTCACTCATTCCCTCATTTTCTAAAATTGCTATTTCATTACCATCTCTTCATTCCAATTCCATTTACACTCCAGGGTTTTATAAAGGTAGAGTTTACAATGTCAGAAGACAATGGTAGTGGAGGAGATTCCCAAATGCTAAGGAGGCATGATCACAAGGGTGGCAAGATAAACAAATATGAAACCCTCAACACAAGGTAGTTAATGGCATCTCCCCTTACTGTTTCCTGTTTCAAGCATGTAGGATGCTATGAATTTTGTGAAAAGGTGCAGCATGTGCAAAACCACCCTGAGCTAACCAAACTATTTATCATTAACTTGCATGACAAACAAGTTAATCTTGAAGGGGTCACCTTTGAATTATTTACAGATTCTATTGTCAATGCCACTGGGATACCAAGTGTGGGTGAGAAATGGTTCAAACAATCAAACCTAGACATGAGCTACTTTGAGCCATATCTAAAACCTAGGTATAAATACCACAGCAAATCCATCTTTCCTTTTTGACATCTTCTTGATAGATATGCACCTATGATGAGGATCATAATGAAATATTTCACATGTGAGGGAATATTCTCCCGCCTTTACTCATACCACATCAGACTGCTTATGCATTTTACTAGAGTGAGGATGCTACATATACCATATTACCTCTACAGAAGCATTGACAAAATGGCCTATATAGTGAAAAAGAGAGATTTTCCTCAACAGATGCAAAGCCTATTCCATCAATCACTTATCAAAATGGTGGTTATGTGCCAACTGCAGTAGAAAGGAATTCCATGGGAGCCCTTCATTTCCAATGAGGTTTTCATTAGTCCACAAGGCCATGAGCAGCAAGACATCCCTTCATCTTCTCATCCCCCCATTCCTCCTTCACCATCACACCACACTACTCATGCATCACCATCCACTCACATTCCTTCACATCATGATGACTCTTCCACCTCACCATCCACTCACATTCCTTCACATCATGATGATCCTCCTTATCACCTTTTCAAAATCCCTCACCATCATCTCATGGGCATCAAACACTGAAGAAGGCAGTGAGGCAGATGGCAGTCAAGAGAGAAATGAGGCAGAGAGAAATAAGGCATAGAGAAATGAGGAAGAGAGCAATGAGACAAATGGCAGTGGGGAAAATGGCAGTGACACAGATGACACTGAGATGGCTAACATAGACCCTTTTCCTTTGAACTATTAAACAGGCCAAAGGTAGGTGTTTTCTCCACAGATTGTGGAAGGGGACCTGCCTTCTACATCAAAAAAACAGCTTGAAAAAGGTAAGGAAAAGGTTGTAGATCAGGACATTGATGAAAAAGAGGATGAAGATGAGACTGAACACGAGTTTCAACTAATTCACCTTGACAGTGAGAATGAGGATGAGGAGAGGATCACAAACATGTTGCTCCAAAGAAAGGATGCCCAAATTAGGGAGTTGCAAGCCAATCTTGGTAGGGCTAAAAATGTGATAAGCTTCCTTGAGGCAGAAAACAAGTAGTTGGAGACAGAGAAGGCCATCAATGAGGTTAGAGCTATCAGAGCTTGGAAAGAGGCTGGAAGAGCCAATTCTAAGCTAGATGAGGTCTTGGGAACTCATGATGACATTGAGGATGAATAAGAACAACTTCCTAGGAAGAGGCCAAGGACAATTGGATTGAAGAAAGCCTTAGCCAAATAAAGAGAGGAAGAGACAACATTGACAGAGTAGCTCACTCCAAGTGAGCTTCTTGCCATGGAAATAGACTATGATAGAGAATTTTGGCTAGAAAGAGCCAATTTTCACCTAGAGGATCATCTTAAGAAGGAAAAAAGAAACATTGACCTTCAGAAGAAGATGGCAAGGCATTATACCTTAAGAAACAGGATTGCAAGGGCCAAGCTCAAAAGAGCCCTTGCAAAGATTCAAGTCCTAAAAGAGGCAAAAGAAAAAGAAAAACTTGACATTCTTGCTGATGCATCCATACCATCATCCCACACATGATCAGAAAGGTAAATCCAAATTTTGGCACACTTTTGAAGATTTTGATTTTTTGACTATTTGGCCAACAGAAAAAGGGCCAAGTGCACGCCGCCACTGGCGCTGCGCTCTTTTTTGAGGCACCCAGTTGAGGAAAACATTATATTTTCATGCTCATTAAGCCAATAAAATCACCCTCAAAAAGTTTCAAGTAATTTGGAGCAGAACTAATCCCTCAAAAGGGACAAAACAAGAAAAAAAATTGCCTTTCTGCCCTCTTTTCAGCACTAGCGTTGTTCCCTTAGCAGTGTCAGAAATTTTGATTTTTTAGTAGGTAAATGGACTCCATTCTGAAAAATAAAAGCATATTTCGAAGCTATACAATAAAGGCTTTCCAATGAGCTATCATGGAGCTCATTTGGACACCAGGAAGCCCTCCAAACTCATCTGCAACTCAATCTATTTTTCCAGTTTTGGCACTATGCCCTTGGCCTCACGTTGTGCCCTTGAACCTTGGTGCTATGCCCTTGCAAAAAAGTCAACAAAGGACACTTGGATTTATTGAAAAATATATTTTTAGGGTTTTGAAGGCAAATCACTCCAGAGTTAGTTGAGGAGTTATGTTACAATTTATTTTAGTATTTATTAAGTTAGGATATTTGTGCCTTGGGCCTTGCATGGTCTCATAGGACAAAATGACATTTATGTGTAATTAATGACATTTTGGAACCATATCTAGGGTTTTTCTCCTCCTTTGGAAGTTAAATACTGCATGTAAGCCTCATTATTTTTGTTGGTTTTTGGTTGCTTTATGGAGATGAATACATAGACTTGGAATTTTAAAGAAACTGGCTTTGGAGTTTTGTGAATGCTTTGATTTGAATGGAAATGGAGCAAGCACATTTGCAGGATTCATGAACATGGTTATGGTGATTTCTTTCTAATTTAGTACTTGTCTTCTTATTTTTTCATATTATTTCATCTTTTCTCATGCAGTAGAACAAAAAGTTTAGGTTAAGACATGTTGTTTAGAGGCACCTTAACTCTGTCTTATTTCTATTGCTTAGATTTTTTCCTCTACTAGGTTTGCTTGAATAAATTAGGAATTCCCTTCTTCTCCATGTTCATCTAGTTTGTTTCCTTGAGATTAAATCAGTAGAGTAGGCCTAAAGAATTTTATGGTTTTCCCTGTCCTCTGGTTTTACTTTAAATGTTGTTCTCAAGGCTTTCTTTGAAGTTTACTAATTAGGGTTTAGGCTAAAGAATTTTATGGTTTTCCCTATGCTTTAGTCTATCTTGCACTAGTAGAAAATTATGAAATTAGTGACTAGGTGACTAAAAAAGTTAGTCACCGCAATTATTTCAAGTGAATTACTACTAAAATTGAGCAATTTCAAGTGATCAAACTAAAAATGACTAACTTAAATGACTAATTTAGTATAGGAATAAAATATACGACTAGATAATAAGTGACTAAACTAAAAATGACTAACATAAATGACTAATTTAGTCTAGGAATAAAATATACGACTAGATAATAAGTGATTAAACTAAAAACGACTAACTTAAATGACTAATTTAGTCTAGGATTAAAATATATGACTAGATAATAAGTGAAAAAATTAATAATGATTAACATAAATGACTACTATAGTCCAAGAATAAAAATATGACCAAATAACAAATACAACAAGAGTATGAAATAGTCTTTTATGTTAGTAAATTTTAATTATGGACACACTATTTGTTATGGGGTTTTTGTGGCATTGTTATGTACCATGGTTGATTATTGCACTAGATTCATAGAGAACGATTTCATTCATTTTAATTAAAAGTATGTTGATTTATACATGGTCAATTGATATAAATCTAGAAGTTTACTCTAAACCCATATTATTCTATAGATACATGCATTACAAAAATGTTCACAAATTATAATAATGGATTCACATTCTTAGAATTTGCACACACTATTATTAGAAAACCATACATGCTAACAATTCTTGTGGCTCTTTAATTATGTAGAATAGCATGCCATGGCTCCCATATCCAAGTTGAAATCTGAATATCCCTTAGAGAGTATCTATATGGTTGTTTGGGGGTTAATTCATGTTCCTTGAACTCAAGAAGCTTTATTTAGGGCCTAAGGCCCTCTTTTCTCCTGTCGTCAATAGATAGTAGATTCCCCAAGACCCATTTTTACCATGTAAACCATACCCATGGTGATAAATATCCCCCATATAGGCCAAATATTCCCTACAGATGTTATGTGTAGTAATTAGAATACTTGTTCAAGAAGATTGATCATGGGAAGATTCAAATATGACCCAAGCACCTTATGATCCTTCCTTGACCATGGTTAAGGCCCCAAGTTCCATACATGGTGCAAAAAGATTCCTAATGATATTAAGGCCAAACTTAAAGGCCCTAAGCCCTAAATATGTCACAAAAAATCTTCAAATAATACTAGTATCACACCTAAAGGCTAGATATTGTATCTTATATAGGATATGTGTGGTCGTTTGAAGCCTTATTTACGTCCCTTTAACTAAAGAAGTTTTTTTTAGGGACTAAAGATCTTTTTTTCCTTCCATATCCATCATAGAGGCCATAAAACCCATCCTTATTATGTAAAACATACTAGTTGTTCCCATATTTCCATTATAATATTATGTTCATGGATGTTAAATATGAGAAATGCTTGTTTTAGGCATAAGGCCCTTTTTCATTCCTTGTCTAAGATATAAGACCTAATTCCCATATATGATGTGGAAAACCTCATAATGGAACCCTTATCCTAGATGGAGGCTTAAAATCCCTCAAAGATGATTTATGTTGTTATTTAAGTTTTTTTCATGCAATGTGAGCCAAAGAAGTTTCATTTTGGGATCGAGGCAATTCTTTTCATCCCTTTACAATGGTACAAGACTAAGACCCATTCTTACTATGTAAATCATACCAATGAAACTAAATATCACCCATAGATTCCTAAGATCCCCTATAGAGTTTATGTGTTGTTCTTTGAGAACTACTTCCCCTATCCCCTAAAATTCTTAACTGCTAAATCCCCTAACCCCTTAAACCTCTAAACCCCTAACCCATTTAACCCCCTATACCCCTAAAACCCTAATGCCCAACCCCTAACCCATTTAACCCCGTATAACCCTAAACCCCTAACCCATTTAACCCCCTAAACCCTAAACCTCTAAACCCTTAACCCCTAACCCCTTAAACCCTAATTCCCAACCCGTAACCCATTTAACCCCCTAAAACCCTATAGCCCTAACCCATTTAACCCCCTGTTGATGGGAAAAATTTTACTGTTGACGACAAGGGGGTCTCCCTGATAAAAGGTCCCAATTAGACCTCACATCGTTTGGGATAGGAGCCCCATCCAGTATATGGGCCCGGCTGCCACCATAAGTGTTTCCACTCTTGGTTGTTGGATGAGAAGATGATGAAGCAGAGGCAAAGGTGAAATGACTAATCGGTGAAGCAAAATCAGCCCAATATTGACAAACCACAAACAAAGATACAAGCAAGTCTAAGCAGAAAAATAAAAGGGGGTACGCCGTGAGTGGGATCGGCGAGCTGAAAACCCAGTAAGACATACACGAAAGAAAACATGCCAGAAGTTAATTGCAAAGTAGTTCACAATAGGTCACCGACATGGCAAGGAACAAATAAACACTGATTCGAAAGAAAACATAGAGGCAACTACTGTGAATTAGTTCATAACCAATTGCATGCATGAAAGCACACATACAAACATAGTGAAATATTAGACAACTAGTACTATCACCATAAGCGAGCATGTGAATCAGTGCCGGAAAAGAGAATATATATATTATTAATTCTGCTACAACTTCATATACATATTTGGAACTTGTCAAAACCCAGTAGTGGAACATGGGCTATTTATCTCAATGCATGCTACCAAAACCCAAGCCTCCCTACCTCTCTCTATACTTGATCCCAAGAGCTGAGTGCCTTTAGCTCTCAAGCACCAATTCATTCTCATGTCCTGGCTTTCGATTGTAGAGATAAAAGTCATTCACTTCATTTCCTAAAGTTGTACATATAAACTGAGATGAATTTTGAGTTCCCTTGACTCTTGGTCTTCCCGACTGTTGGGTTGGCTTGCGACTTGGGCCATTTGCGACCTATGACCCAGGGTCATCTACGACCTGTGACCTAGGTTCATCTGCGACTTGCGACCTAAGGTCATCTCCGACCTGCAACCTAAGGTCATTTGCGACCTGCGACCTAAGGTCATTTGCAACCTGTGACCTAAGTTCATCTGTGACCTGCAACCTGGGGTCATGTGCGACCTGCGACTTGAGGTTAGTTTTGACCTGGGACATTCCTTTTATTCTTCTCCTATTGGGGAGCTCATCCCTTGCAGAGCACGATGCCTTTCCCTAGTACCAGCCTTGTGCGAATGGATCGGTGATAGATGTGCCATTGAGCCTGTAGTGAGATTCTTTCGAGCTTTGAAAGGATCCCCCTTTCTTGTTGGAAAACCCTAGCTCTTCGAGAAAACTAATAGCTTCTACCTACAATCAAATAGCATAGGTCACATGTCTTTATGATCGAATAATAATGCTAGAGGTGTATTCAATTAATTTCAAGAGTGATTCAAACAAATGTTGTTAGTTTAGACCCCTGTGTAGTTTTTTGTCACGTCACAACATTATTGGCGTATGTGGTTTGCATATGATGACCCTGTGCCCTTTTACCCAAGACTTATTTCTTCTCTATGGGATAATAGTAAGGAGGATCGAATAAATTTTATTTGCACCAAGTGCACTTCTATTTACGTGGTGCTTCCTTGGTTATTGGCTTGTATATTTTTCGCATGGCTAAAATGCGGTGTGCCATTACATCCTTGACAAAGCCACTATGTGTACATGCACACATCTCCTTGGCGCATCCCTGGTGTTTTCTCAATTGTTCACGAAGGTGAGTCCTCTTCTTATTCTTATGGTACCTCAACTGTATGTTTTCAAGCAAGCACAATGACCAGTGCCCTTTATCCTCATAAAACTTTTCCTCTAATGATAATGCCCCTCAAGGCGCTTACCACCTACTGTAACCTGAGTGCATGCCCTCCCTATATGATTTGAATGCCTGAGAGTGAAAATACCCATTTGACAGTCATGGGTGTTATATTTGTGTGAGGTCGCAATCCTAGGTGGAGGTCACACAGTCGAGTATTCGCATGAGTCGTAGGCTCTCTTGGGCGCGACATTTTGTGACCTTGCGACTTGGGAGAGGTTGCGTAGTCATGCTGAGGTTGGGTCACATACCCTGACCGATGGCATAGGTTGCGACTGGGCGAAATGAAAGTGCCTCTCTACGACCATGCATGCCTCTTTCGGCAACCATGCTCGTGGCGACACCGGTGGCTATGCAACCTCAGCAGAGACTACGTGGAAGAAGTGTGACTGCTCAGAGTAACCTAAGACCGTTGATGCTAAATCTTAGAGCCATGAGCGTTGTTTTTTTTATGTTGTTTTCTTTCGATTTTTCCAGGCCAAACAAACAAAATGACAACAAAAAATGTGTTCGAAGAGCCTTGAGACATGAGCTGGCACTAGAAGAATATTCAACATTTCTTCCTTAGTGTTGTGATTTGAAGGATGCCCACCGTGAGTTCGTGTCCAAGGCTAATGTGTCGTTTTCCCTTAATTAGGTTCTTCGGAACACAGGGGCCTCTGCTGATGTGGTTTCATCAAATGCGGCTCTTGCATGCATGCCAATGCCACACGCGATTGTAGGTTCCCACAAGCAGTCGTTGTTTCCTTCGGTGGTTGAACGTTATGGTATTTCCAAACAACAACGATGTCTGTAGGTTGCATGTATCTCTGCTCCGGTCTCGTGACTTGGCTGGATGTTTAAACACATCGCATGTATGTAGTTGCGAGGATGAAGTCCCGGAAATGCGACTCAACGAGGTCGCCGAGTCGCAACCTCCACAAGTCGTATTCCACATCAATCCTTCAACACATGGGACTTGGCAACTAATAGACCGAATCACCTTCCTCCTCTTGGGCTAGTCGCAAAAGGTCCTCACCGGGAATTTCATTTTCTTCTTTATGTGGCCTGGAGTCACAATATGCTAAGATGTCGCGAACGTACCATACAAATACCTTTGGCCAAATTTCCTCCCAATTAACAAGGCTCCATGACGCATATGTGCCTATGCCATGCCGAAATTTTTAGGTTTCATGCCATATGGGTCTTCGAGTAGTCGATAAGGCATGAATTTTATGGAGCTGGACTTATGCCCATGTTGGCTCATAACCTTTTCTCAAAATATTTCCTAATGCACAACCTTTAAAATCCCTCAAGCGGCTGGCGCTACCCTTTGTTTGCATGTAGCAAGAAAAATTATTGCTAGTGCAAGAGGAACTACCTCAATGGTATGCTTGGGCAACATACACTTCATGTGATGTAGCATAAGAGACAAGCATGCACGATATAATCCCCATTTCACCCTTACTGGAATCTCTATTTACATGGGTCACAGCTTGATGTCTATATTGCCATCGTAAGTTCACGATAAAGGATAATGAATTTACCCTGCTTCATGCTCCTTCATATGTCGTGGAGGAAAATATATTAAAAGACCTTTGAATCGACGAAGGGACTTTAGATGATCTTTGAAGTGTGTTTGTCTTTTATGGTGGCTACTAGTATGAATTCCAAAGGTCTATGATAAAGATGATTTCAAAAAGCATTAACCCTTGGCCTATCTCAAACTCCCACTACACCATATGTCAAATACTTACCGTGTTGAAGAGAAAATATTCTTGTGTAACCAAAACTCCTTTGAGGATTCAAAAAGTTCAAATAAACAATTAAAACCTTCATGAAATTGCTACATAAGTCAGTGTGCAATAGTTATGACATCTTTGATAGATTTCCTAAAACGAATAGTATGAGAATAAGTCAGCTCTCGGTAATAATGAGAAAAAAAATGACTAAAAAATAGCTCATTCGAGGAGCAAGAATATTGAAATATACAAAATAATATATTGCAACTTAAGTCAATTGTTTGAGCATCCCTAAGTTTGGAAACTGGCTTAAAACTTACATTTTCATACAACCAACGACCGTAGTAGACCTTGACACATCATGATTCCACAAGGTAATGATTCATTCACATAGGAGGCCTTCTTTAAATAACAGGGACCATGCTATTGGAGGGTGGGGATTAAACACAAAGCAGGGCTGGCTTACATGCATCTAGGGATGCGAGGGCACAAAGGGGCATGCAATTCACGCATGTTGAAGGGTAGAACATAACAATAACTTAGGGGAATAGTTTAGGCATTGAATTTCACTGTGACGTCGTGCAAAGCCAATGAGAGAGCAACCACAGGAAATAAGATCGTCCTTTTGAAAAACTAGGGTTTCTCCCAAACCCTACCATGATTAGGGTTTCATAATACGAGCCAGATTTGAGACCTCACCTACTCGAACCCAATGCCCCATTGATTGGTGATGACTACTAGGGGAACATATCTTTGAATCCGCGAAGGAACTCTCAATGCTCTTTGAAGCAGTAAACCCAAAACCCTAGCGTAGTCAAGAGACAACAAGACAAGTGGGTGTGGTGATAGGGCTAGGCAGAAATAGGTCATGGGGATATTATCGAATGAAGGCCGATTTGAAAACTTAATGGGCTGAGCGAGCAGAGGGGGACCCAAAATTTTGAATATACCCAAAATTTTGGGTGGTGTTGTAGCGGCTACAACACCCCCTAAACCCTAAACCTCTAAACCCTTAAACTTCTAGATCATTAACACCTAAACCCCTAACCCCTTAACCCTTAAACCATTAACACTTAACCCATAAACCATTAACCCCTCACCCCTAACCCCTAAAATATTTAACTGTTAAATTCCATAACCCCTAAGCCCATAATCCCTAATCCCTTAACCGCTAACTCATTATTCACCTAGCCCCTAACTACGCCTAAATCCCCTAAAGCCTAAGCCCCCAATCCCTAATCCCTTAAACTCTTAACTCATTATTCCGCTAACCCCTAAATGTGCCTAAATCCCCTAACCCATAAGCCCCCAATATTTAACCCCTTAACCACTAACTCATTATTCCCCTAACTCCAATCTCTAATTCCTTAACCACTAACTCATTATTCCCCTAACCCCTAAATGCGCCTAAATCCCCTAACCCCTAACCCCCCAATCCCAAACCCCTTAACCACTAACTAATTATTCCCCTAAACCCTAAACCTCTAACCCCTAACCTGTAAGCCTTTAATCCCTAATCCCTTAACCACTAACTCATTATTCCCCTAACACTTATAAAAATCCTTAAAACTTGTTGGGATTAGCCATTCCAAATGAGAGCATGTCTAGTTGGGACCTACGATCATGTTAATTCCCCCTTGTTGGCAAGGTGGAATACCATGAGCAAAACCATGGGTTGCAAAAACCTGGAACCCAAAAACCTCTCCTCAGAGGTGTAAAGTATACATCCCTTTGGTTACCCTTTAGATGAGATGGTATAGACCTTTTTGAAAAACATCCTGGACAAAAAACATTCCCAGACTAGAAATTATGGGAGGGAAAAAACAACCTTTTATGTGGATTGAACCAAGCCTAGGACTATCAAAGCCTTTGGGTGTTGGCTTTAAGCGTCTCATGCTGCCTTACCATGGGTTTAAACCCTGCTCCCCCAATGGGCAGAGGAAACCTTAGTTAATCCACTATGGAGGAGGTTCCAACTAATGGTTCATTATTTACATGACATAGCCTTTGGCCAATTTTATACCCCTAATGAGGGTCACCTTGACTAATGGAATCCTAACTTGAATTCATTTAAAGGCTAACCACAAAGTATGTATACTTTTTTGGAAAGAATGCATAAGCAAAGTAGTTCTACATGTTGGACGAATTAATACCACGTACTATACTACATTCATTGGAGATATACAATAATTTTTTCCATACACTTTTACCTCAATTTTATTTTAATAATTAATTAATTAATTTCTTTAAAGACTCTTCTAGATAAATAAAATAAATTTTTTAGGGTAAATGATTTTTGAATCACTCATTGAGTGGTTCATCAACAATATTTTTAAAATAAATTTATTATAATGAAATTGAATTGATTTTTGAAGCTTTCTTTTAAATCAATTGTTGAACTTACTTGAAATCACTAGTGTGGTCAACATCCATCAAAACATCAAAACAACAATGAATATAATATTAAAAATAATATTTGGAGGGCATAATATTAAAAATGATAGTTTGGAAAAATGGAGGGAGAGAATATTCATTTTTCGTTTAAATTTTAGACCTTTTACAAGTTAGTTAAAATAACATTTCTCCCGCCCAAAACACATTACTCTGTTTTGGTCATCTCCCTCCTGCCCAAAACACATCACTTTGTTTTAATCATCTCACGCTACTTTTTTACCAGCAACGAAGCAACTCTCTTTCTTTTCTTTTTTTACCAGCAACGAAGCAGCTCTCAGATCTAAATAGGGATAGGGAGTGGCAGTCGAAGCCTCCTTCTCATGCGGATCTTTACTTCAGCAGGTAAGATGTTGCTTATTTTGGATCGAACTGTTCATGCCCATTATTTTCGTTTCCATATTGAAGTGAAGCTTTTTATAGGTTAATTTATATTATCATTGCTCTATATATTTCTTTTGAAAAATGGTTCTGCTTCGAAATCACCCCAAGAAATCTGACCAGAGTAACTGTTTGTAATGGAGTCCCTTGTCTTGTATTTCACCTTGGCTCACATGGACTTTTTTTCTCTTTCCTTCATATTCCATTCTGGCCTTGCTGTTATGACTTGTTTTCTCTTTCCCATTACTCTTTCATCATCGAATTTTAGGAATCGGACAGAGTTTTTACAAAATTGTTGAGGTTTTAAGGTCGAATCCAGCGAAACAGGATTTTAAAAATCTCAGTTTTTAGGTAGTAGGATGTTGTTAGCTTCTCTCCCAGCACCTTCTCTAGGGTGTGAAGAGAAAATTCGGTAGTCTGATTCCTAGCCCAACGAGGGCAGTTTCAACTCAGATTTGGTTGTGTGGAATGCAATGATTAAAGGGTATGCGATGCATGGGCAAGGAGATAGTGCTGTCAGTTTGTATCATCAAATGTTAATATCAGGTAAGAAACTTGACCATATTACATTTCTTTTTGTGTTGTATGCATGCAATCACGCAGGCTTGGTGAATGAAGGACGCAAATAATTTGATAGCATACGTTAGCATTATGGCGTTAGGCCAACTTTAGAGCACTATGCATGTATGGTTGACTTACTTGGCGTGTAGGATTCCTGGATGAGGCACACGATATTATAACAATGATGCCAATAGAACCTAATGCTACTATGTTTGGGGCTTTTCTTAGTGGTTGTAGAGATCATGGAGATATAAATTTAGCCGAATGTGTTGCAAACCAACTATTTCAATTAGAGGCTAATAATCCTGGAAATTATCTGTTTTTATCAAATATTATGTTGCAGCTGGCAAGTGGGAAGAAGTGGTAAAAGTGAGAGCAGTAATGAAAAATAAGGGTTTGAACAATCCAATGGGATGCAACTAGATTGAGGTTAAAAATAAAGTGCACACATTCTTTGTGGGAGACAAATTGCACCCACAATCATAACATATTTATGAGAGGGTGCATAGCTTGCTAAGGAGATCGAGGCTGTAGGGTATGTTCCTCATAACGACTTTGTGTTGAATTATGTTAATGAAGAGGAGAAGGAAGACATCCTTCACAGCCATAGTGAAAAGCTAGCTCTTGCATTTGGACTGATCAACGCACTCCCAGGGACATTAATTCAAATCACAAATAACCTCTGTGTGTGTGGCAATTGCCACAATGGAAACGATATAGGCTGGGAAATCATTGTGAGGGATCCCAATCTCTTCCATCATCTTAGGAATGGACTGTGTTCATGCAACGATTATTGGTGATCCAATTGATAAAAGCTTGTATGATGGGCTGGTAGGCAAGTATTGACATTACATTTGTTGATTGTGTTTGGCAGGCTTTGTGGGTCTAGGATAATGCAATCAGTCCTATGGAAATTTTGTACAGCTGGTTTGGTTTAGTTCATCAAATATTTTTAACTTTATCACCTTTGACACAACTTTCTTGGTATACAGATAAATGATAAAAACAATTGGGTCAGGTGGGTGAAATTGCATGAATATTGAAGTAGCATAAAATTCCTTTGTAACGTCTGTATCTTCTTCCTTTTCAGTATTACTTGGTAAAAACATCTACACATATCAAACTATTTAGTAGGCCTTTTCTAGCTAGAGCCAAGGAACAGGTGCCTTAGAATAGTCTTCCCTCCTTATTGAGCATTTCAACTCTATCTTATTAATTTGAGTGTGACAACAAGACTGATAGATGGTTGATTTTCCAAGAGAAACATTCCAGGATCACAATTATGTTTCCATATGTGAAAATATGGTATTTCCATCAAAAATGGGAATGTCAACAGAAAAGTAGCACAACAAAAGTGGATGATAGTGCATGACATATGTTTTCTCTTCCAGCATGGGCTGGAAGACAAAGTGAAGCCTTGTATCATAATTCAATTTTTGTAATTCTATAAGATAAGCCATATTTTCCACAAGAACGAAAAGGTTCATGATAATGCGTAAAAGTACTTTTATCATGTTTTCTTAAAGGGGTCATCGAGTGAGGGATAGATGAGAGATATATGTTGGATTCCCAACTCCTAGTTGACATTGATGCCATGAATCTTTAACTATTTGCTATTGAAAGGATAGGCATATGATATTGCAGGGTATGTGAAATTTGTCGATTCTAGAAATACTTGTACATAATTATAGCTTTGCTTGCTAATAATTCCCAAAAACCATGGGTTTTCAGTGCATGTGAGCAGAGAACTGTGGAAAAATACAATTAAAGTACTTATTGTATTTTTCCATAACAAATGGAACATTATAGTAGCATATCACAAAGAGTAGCAATCCATGGTAGTGTTCTCTAGATTTTTCTTGATGAAAATATATTGTGGCAAAGTGATGTGAAATTATAGTGCATTTCTCTGGGTCAAAAATTTAGATATTTTCATAGAAATTGGAAATTTATTCCATTAGGTAGTACTGTAGTTTTGAGACATAAATAGATAAGCCTTAAGGTAATCAAATTGATGGAATAGGTAACCCAAGTCAATATGCTTAATCTCAACTGTTGTATAGTTTAACAGAGTACTGACCAAAAGGCATTGTTTTTTTCATTTCATTGAAGTTGTTGTAAAGGGCTTATGTAATGTTTGAAGTGGTTCCTCAGTAGATGTGATATTTACAATGTCCCTAATTATTTTTTATTGAAATGAAATCGCTATATGTTTTCCTTCAAAACATTCATGTGATCTATTTGTCATTCTCGCAGTTATGGTTTGTGCTCTCATCTGTTTGCTTGGCCTCCTCTCGTTCATTGGCTGTGTGCATTACTATTGCAGATGAATGGGGGCTGACCCATCTGATCGGGTTGCAATCCATCTATCCAACACTGGACTGAAGAAGGCAAGCATGAAAGCACTGCCAACTATTGTTTACACATATGCTTCTACGCTGTCACCGAGATTGGCCACTGGCTGCTCCATCTGCTTGGCCGAATTCTAAGAAGGAGAAAAGTTGTGAATGCAACCCTAATTTTTATTTCAGTCCTTAATACTCATTAAAATTATATTCTTAATTTTTCATTACAATCCTAGAATGCATGCCAAGAGGATTCAGAGTACATTGTTTTCAGTAGGCTCATAAAATATGGGAGATGGATTTTTAGAAGATTGTTGATGGTTGGAATATTACCACTTCAATCTCGATTTTCAACTCTACATTTTCATAATCGTAATAGTAAAATGATTATAACCATAAGAAATGGAACATTAAATTTATCGATGCTCATCCATTGCCAGAGATTCAGCTTCCGCTTCGGTTCCCACAGTTCCTATGACTACAAGCCGAACCACCCTCCGTTATTTCTTCTTTTCCTCTCTTCCTCTTGTGTGCCATGTGACCGATGGCCGATTCATTTTTTTGAAGTGGAATTGAGAGCGAGGGAGAATTTAGCGAGAGCCCTGGCACCACACATTCTGAAGGTGGCACGGTCATATGCCAAAGCATCCTCTTCGGCGATGATGAAGTTGGATTAGCCACTGGCCACTCCATCTGCTTGGCCGAATTCGAAGAAGGAGAAAAGTTGCGGATGCAACCCAACTGTAATCATGGATTCCATGTGGAATGAATTTATAAGTGGTTGACCTCGTATTCTTCCTGCCCTATGAATAGGCATTCTCTGAATCTCCTTTAGCAATTGATATGTATGATAATACCCTTACATGGAGCCCATTTAATGCAACTCATGGCACGAAATGCAGTGAGGGTGAAATTGTGACGAGTCCAAAGAAAACCCTTAAAAAGGAAACCGTATCTCATCTCAAAAATGACAAAGATCACGACTTAAGCAATAAAAAATGACAAAGATAATGACTTAAGAAAACATATGGGAACAACAGAAAAATTGTCCTTCCCAAGGATCTCTTCCAAAAAAAAGTTGGAGAGGTGCTAAATTTGAGGAGTGCAAGTGTCCAAAGTGTAGAAGCATCTACAATTGCGATATTTGCATATAAACTTGAATATAGAAATGCACCTAGGCGAACACATGCTAATTGTTACGTTGCTTTGTTTAACTCAAATTTTCAATCAGGTTTTGATATTGTCTGAGATTTCCAGAAATATAGTTGTTGAATTCATTATTGTAGGAAAAAGCAAGGTTGTGCTCCTACTGGAATTATTTTCCATGCACTTAAGGCTACAGGTTTTTCTTCTGTTGCTGATTTACTCAAGTGTCAAGGTCTTTCTGAGGTAAATCCCTGCACATGAAAATCTTTGAATTTTGCCTCAATGGAAGCCAATGCAGTTGATTGCAGGCATAGAATTTTCATCAAATGATGTTGGATCAGCATTGCAGTTTCTGGAATTTTTCTCAACATTTGAACTAGTATGTAATTTCTTATCCAAAATGTGTTTTAAGCTCATATCTATGGTTCAAACTGAAAATTTTGAACTGTGAAGATTTTCTTTTACATTGCTGTAGTTATACCTTCAGCAGTACCAATTTTTTGCTACAAACACACTAGTGTGACAGTATGAAGTGGAAAAAGTTTAATACTGGTCATTTTACACCATGATTTGGGCTAACATCACTTCCTACTTATTTGTTCTTGATTTCTGCATGTTAGATATAGCCCACAACACCTTTCCATTCTTTCATAGCTATGCTTTTACACCAGTGAAAAATAATTGTTATAGAAGTTCTTTGATTGTTAAAATAAAAGTAATCTTTCCAAGGCATAATTTTTGAAGTATCTGTAAATGAGGTCTTATAGATGTACCTTACTGATAGATGACAGTTCCTGCTATGCTCAGTGCAAGTGAAATACCAAAGCCTCTCTGATCATCAATAAAATATGGTTTTGTAAGGTCTCTGTATTATAATGAATTTCCATTGTGCTACTATCCACATGCTTATATTGCAACCAAGAAATTTTAGTCCCAATTGTCAGGCCTTTGCCTTGATTCTATCCAAAGCATTTCCCCTTTTTATAGGGCTTTGACACATGCTTATCGTTTGACATAACAGTATATGATAAACTTTGTATTCATAAACAAATGAGCAATGATGACTCAGAAATTCCACTAAATGAATGAAGAAACCACTGTTCTACGGGGATGTGTCCCTTAGGGTGGGAGGGGTAACCTCCATGTTTCCCATGTTCCCAAGGTGTCTTTTTCTTGTAGGATGCTCCAAGAAACATTTTTCCACATATCTCTTTTGGGAAATGCGGTGAAACATAGAGGGAAATGCACTTTCCCAAAAGGGTTTTTTATTTTTCCCTTTTTTTGGACAATTGAAGAAACATTTCTCTACACATCTCTATGGGAAACGAAGATGAAAACTTTTCCCTAATGTCAAGGATGCATTTTCCAAAAGGACGATTTTTAAGCTTTTCTCTATTAAAAAAATGCAATTTTTGATGTCTCTTAGAAAAAATGAGTTGCCAATTTTTATGGTGTCCCAAATGCTTCTACTTGCGTGTTGGACCATCCCTATATGTGCAACCAAGACTAGAATTCCTTGTATTCCTTCTCCATGTGTCTCTTTATTCATGTTGTGTTCACTCTTTCCAATGCCATTGCAACCCTCGCCTAGTCCAATATACCAACATTTCGACACGAGTCGTTGATCCACATTGTAATTTTGACTAATCAATGCTCATTAAATTTTACTTTGTCAATTTTGGATTTTTGGCCATGTTATTAGAACCCCATTGTCAAGGTTCCTAGTGTAGTCAATGTTATTTATCCACGTTGTGTTCACACTTTCAAATGCAAGTGCAACCCACACCTAATCCAATACACCATCATTTCAACATGAGTAGTTGATCCACATGGTAATTTTGACTAATCAATACTAATTAAATTGTGCTTTGTCAATTTGGGATCTTTGGTTATGTTATTAGAACCCCATTTTCGAGGTTCTTAGTTTGATTGATGTTCAAGGTGATCAAAGGTTATAGAGCTTTTGCCACTTTTAGTGGTATGTAGAAGTAATTGATTAATTTATAGTAATAAAATTTTGTTCCAATTATATATCGTGCGAGCTTTAAAAGACAAAAAAATATCTATCACCTTTTGGATAATATCATTGGATTGCTTACATATATAATCACAAAATATAGCAATAAGTGAGACAAAAAACTAGATATGGAAGGCAAAAACCCCCACAAAATTATTATTCGTATACTCTTGGTATTTTAGCACTTGTGGAATCAGTTGGAGAGCCTCCTTGGAGAGCTTGTATTCTAGGGTATTGAGTTCATGGCATATATGGCCACAAGAGAACCAATCCAACTTTTTGTAGACTTGTTTGATACCTTGCAAAATGTGAGCCAAATGAGGGGCCACTATGTTGACTTTGTTGCAGACTCAATCCACAACAAGTTTTGAATCCCCCAAAATATTTAGTTTTTTGACATATTTTTGGTTGACCACATTGACAAGAGCCTAGAGAGTTTAAAATTCAACTCTCATGTTTGTGCCCATACTTGGAGCATATTTGATATGCAAAAAATGAGCAAGTTTTGCATATTTCTTTCCACAATGATTTTATTTCATTTCTTTGATCTTTGTTATTTTTTTAGTTAGTTTTTTGTACAAATAATAGATGCGTAATATAGCCCATTAATATTTGTTTGGATTGTCTCTTTGTTATTTCTTAACATGTTAACGTGGATTACACTTCGTCAAATGACATTTGCATGATACATGTTCATTTCAACATACCACTAAAATGTTTTTGAACACTAATCATCTATAAGCTCTCTATACTTAAGTATGAAATGAATTTTTATATATTTTAGCACATCTTAAGCTGTCTTATCTTCATTAACTTGAATTATGCTTTGTTTAATTGTTAGTGGGTAATTTGGGTGAATCTTAGAGTAGTGTTCCTTAGTTCTATAGAAGGATTCACTTGGGCCATTTTTAGTCTTCTCGAATTGGTCCTTCTGTGTTTAAATTTATTTGATACAAGTTGATGATCAAAATTTTCTCTGAAAATTTTATTGATATTTGTTTTCTAATTGTCTTTATTTTTTAATGATGATTTATAGGTTTTCAAAGCAATAATTTGTTGAGTCCTTTCCTTGCATGTCTGCTTATGTGTGGAAATTTGGTTAATTTATTTCTTGCAAAAGGAGTTTTGTTTGTTTTTCATGGATTTGTACTTTGTATGACCATACACATCCTTTCAAATGTTGGTGTGGGATATTTTATGGTTCATTGCCCATAAACAACCCACCTTAACCCTACACCAAGGTCCTCTTATCTATTTTAGTGATGGATCATGGTGTGTTCAAGTGTCTCCTTTAGATTCTTTTGCCTTGGTATAGATGCAAAAGTGTGGTTTTCCATTTGATGTGTATTGCCTTTGTAGGAACCCTTTTTGGATTTGTCCTTAGTTGCATGTTTGGCTACAATAGATGTTTTAGCCAATTCATTTGGGTCTCTGTGTTAATTTAGATACCTTATGGTATATGTGCACTGATTGGGGTCTTTGTTAATCATGGAGCCTCTCTCAGTTCTTGATTTTTATCTGTTAGGATATGCTCATTTAGGTGTTTATTTAGTCAAACTTTACATTAACTCAAGTGGTTTTTCCATGTATATCAATTTTTTATTTTATTTAATTGTTACTTCAAAATTTAGTGCCCTAGTGAAAAGCCTCTCTGGTATGACCCAAACGTCGCAAGGCTAAGACTAGTGTCAGGCTAGCAACAGATAAGGTGGCACTACTGACGGTTGTTTCCATTGTTGGCATGGCCCAACCGTCACAAATTTGAATCATACAAGCGACTATTTCCAAATATTCACTTCACTCGGGTATAACCAGATTCATTAGTAGTTTGTATGCATAAAACTATAGCAAGATTCATTAGAATTTTCTATAGAAAACAATATAGCCAAATTCATTAGCATTATGATACATAAACATACTTTCCAGGTAACCTAACCAAACTAAAGTAAACCAAAATGATAGGAAGCAGTTGGGACATAACAATCCTTCTCTTCAAAAGAAAAAAATAAGAGAAGATAAGAGATCAATTGTAGATTAAGATGCTCACCTGTGTGAAAGACTTTGGGTCATCCATCACAAAGGATAAGGTCACCTCCATACCAACACTATGAACAAAAATCATCATTACCACTTGGATCAAGTAGCTTTCTCTCACATGACTTTTTTGGCTTGTAAGTGAAAGCACTACCTCATGTAGTTAGTGCCCATCCATAAGATAGATGCATTGGTAACTATTCAACAATGGGCAGTGCAAAAATAAGATAAAAACACTGTTGGTCTAGATATAGTCTTGAAAAAAAGAAAAGGGACAAAAACCAAAACAACATCACAAAGATACTTACAAATTTTGACTCTTTCCCCATCCAGCATGTACTTCAGGCTCTGAACAACACACCTAATAAATGTAAAACAACCTAAATAGTAAAAACAAAAATTTTGAGCAAGTGACCCTTTGAAATTTAATAAAAATGATCTAAAAATTAATAATATCTTTCCAAGGTTGTTGTATCTCGTGTCAGATACTCATATTTCCATGTCATCATCATGTTAAGTGACTTAGGATATTGTGCTTATTCCTAGAAGACTACCTAACATAAGGGTCTAGGTAACCTCATCTGGCTGCTTATGTGGGTTCTGGAACAACAACATTTCCAGGGTATCTTGGACATAGGAATAGCTTCCTGGGGCCTCATGGTGGATCTCACTACAAAGGAGGAATTGATTATTTGGGTGGAGACTAGTTTAGGAAGTGGCCAAAGAGAATTTGCAACAATATTTCGAGAGGATATTATGCTAAATATGAGCCAAAGATTGAACCCTGCCCTCTTTTTTCCTTTGAAATGGCCTTTAAGGGAGCTTTCCCTTGAAGCAACTCTATCAAGGAGGTGGCATATTTATCTAGCAAATATGGAACTTCTCCCAGATTCCAGCCATCCCAAATTTTCTCTGCATCATCTGTCCATTTGGAAATGTCCCACAGGGTTAGGAGATTACTGGTCTAAAGCCAATTTCTAATATTTTCCAGTTCTTCCTTCTGTCCAAAGGGCTGATCCCCAAGGATCTAGTCATCCCAGATTCTAATTTTTTTTCCCATTGCCGGGGATCCAGTAAAGCTTGGATTTGAAGTGCTCCATTGTTGTGAGACAGAGCTTGAAGATTGGTGATCCTTTTAGAGTTGTTGGAGGCTGGTCCAAACATCTTGTACATTTCCCTTGAAAGTATTTTTTCCACATAACTCTCTTACTCCAGCTGGATTTTCCAGAGACAAGATTCCAAAGAAGCTTGGAGCCCAGAGCAAGGTTTTGAGCTGCAAGGTCTCAAATTTAGAGTCCTCCTTCCGAGAAAGGTTTCTTTATTTTGTCCCAACTTACTAAATGAAGCCTCCTTTCATTCTTTTACCCACCCTCCCACAGAAATCTTCTCAACAGATCATCCACTTTGCTAATGATGGTTTTAGGGGCAAGGAGAATTGAGTTCTAATATAAGGGGAGGCTTATGAGGACAGATTTCAAGAGAATCACCTTTCCTACAATGTTTAGCCATGATGCTCCCAAAGCTTGTATTTTTAGTTTTAGCTTGTCTAGCAGTGGCATCCAGCGAGAAAATTTAGGGATTGATTTGAAGATAGGAATCCCTAGATATTTGAAAGAATCCCAGAACAAGGATCCTTCCATTTCTAACAACCTTGCTATGTCTACTATCTCCCTTATTGGACAGTTCCAGCCATAAATTGTGCTTTTTAGATAATCGATCTTGCTGCCTGAAACCTCCTTGTAAATGTCAAACTCCCTTTTGAAGGACCTTGCTGAGTTAATATTTTCTCCTCCAAGTAGCAAGGTGTCATCGGCAAATTGGGCATGGTTGATATCTTTAACATTGTGAACCATCCTGAGGACTGAAAGAGTTCAGATATGCTGGCAGTGGTCTAGTTGGAAGCTGAACACAGAAGCTTGAATGGCGTAGAGAAGAGGGGACAATGGACAACCTTGTCTTAGCCCTCTCGAGGCTTGGAAAAACTTTGTTGATCGACCATTGACTAGAGGAGCTATCTAGGGAGAGGATATACATGATTTCACCCAACTTATGAAAGCTTTTGAAAAGACAAGATTCTCCATAAATATAAACAAAAAATCATGTCTCACTTTGTCAAAAGCATTTTCCAAATCAAGCTTAATAGCCATACCTTTTTCTTTCCATTAACAGCTTGAATGAATTTCTTCTTGCACCAGCACTATATTGTCAAGAATCTTTCTCCCTTTGATGAAACCTTGTTGGTTCTCTGGGATGATTACCGATAGAATTTTCTTAAGATGGTTGGCTATGATTTTGGTGACCAACTTATAGCCTGTATTACACAGGGAAATGGGCCAAAATTTGATGAAGTTGTTGGCTCCTTTTTCTTTCGGAATCAGGGCAAGGAAGGTCGAATTGGTGCTGCCTTCTAGCTTAGAGTAACTCTAATATTTACTGACCATTCTCAGAAGATAATTTTTAATGGTAGACCAACAGGTCAAGAAGAACCTTACGGTGAAATCATCAGGGCCAAGTGCCTTATCAGGTTCCATGTAGTCTAGATATTTTTTAAGTTCTGTCATAATGATTGGAGCAGTCATCATAAGATTATTTGCACCTTGAACAAGATGAGGAATTAGATCAATTAAATAGGCGTGTGTATCAATAGGATTCTCTTCCGGTACTGAGAAAATATCTTTGAAGAAGGAATGGGCTGCTCTCTTAATGCCTTCAAAGTCTTTAACCAAGGTTTTTTGATAGTAAATTTCATTTACTGCTTTAAAGTGCTTGCGAGCCTCTGCTTGCTTATGGAAGTAGCTTGTATTCTTGTCTCCGGCTTGCAGCCATAGACTTCTGGACTTCTGCCTCCAATACTCTTCTTCCTCCCTGCTTGCTCTATGGTAGTCTTTTTGCAGATCTACTTATTTGTGTAATTTTTCTTGAGTTACTTCGAAGTCCTCCAGGGACATTTGATGGATCTCTAAAATATCATGTGCCTCTTTTCTTTTGGAGGAGGGAGATTTAAGCGATTTAGCCCAATCTTTAAGCTTGTATTATACTTTATTATAATAAAGGTGGTTATTATATTATTTATTATGCTTTGAATTTTTTTTTTTTGGCTAAGATTGCAGATTGGTTATTATATTATTTATTATACTTTGGTTTCATGTGAAGGAATAATTGATGACTGATAAGCCTTTGAGTGAGTTTCCTCACTGCCCTTGTCATCTTGTTTTAAATTAATATAGGAAACTATGTGAACCTATTCTAGAATTGTAACTTAAAATAGGTGTCCTCTCTTTAGGCACACCAACAATTATCTTATCAATACCCCTATGGAACCCCGTATCTAGCAAATAGTCGACTTCATCAAAGTACGATAACTTTCACACCCATTAAACGACCTGAGACAACTCGGGTATTCTCTATATGGTCCCAAAGCCTTCCAGGATTGGCCACTAATATTTGGCAAGGATTTTTTTGTAGCCGTTTTTGTTCTCTTGGTAATTTAGTGCCCCCACTAACTACTTGTACACCAATATTTGCATGGAATTTAAACAAAACATTGGCCTCGACAGCAACTTGACTTGAAAGTTCCCTAGTGGGACAAACGAAAAGAACAAGAATAGGAAACCTTTTATGATCTTGGAGGAATGGTGAATTCACTATCACCTCAATAGCAGGAAACATAAATGCTACTATCTTGCTAGTGCAAGTTTTAGCCTTGGCCAACACATCCTTGCCTTTGAGAATACATGTAAGAGTTGCTTCTTGCACAATGGTCATACACTCATATCCCTGTTGGTTTCCTTGAGTGTTAATGGTGCGATATTGTGCTGGTCAAATCTTGATTGGCTCAAATAATTAGCATCCCCAATAACCTTCACACTACTTGTTTTTGGATATGCTTTTTCAATAAGACTCAACATTGGCTTCTTGTGCCCCATAGGCTTCACTAAATCAAATTAATCATCTTCATCTTCATATTTAGACTCATCTTCATCATCACTGATATTTAATGCTTGGATACTAGAGGATTTAGAGCCTCTTTTGTTCAACATGCCACCTTCTCCTTGGTTGCCTCTTGCAGAGACCCCATTACCTCTATAAGTTCTAGATAATCTATCATTATCATTATTTCTACCACGCTTCATCCAACCAAACATAGATATATCCTGATTATTAAACTAGTTATCCATATCCAATTCCTCTTCAAACAAATGTTTGAATTGGGCCTGCCTTCTATTACTACTTATTTTGTTAATATCCTTTGTTTTAGGGAAGTTTTATGGAGAAGAAGAGGTTTTGTTCTCCCAATCATCTTCAAATCTACAACTTTCATGACTTCTTGCATGAATCTCACTCTTCCGAGATTGCATAATATTAAGTGATATGTACAGAGGTGAACCACATAATGTTTCTACTATCCTTTGGGGTTGCAAGGTCATGGATTCTGAATTATTCAAGACCACATTCTTGTCATTTGTTGAAAGGATAATTATGTGGTTTTCAGTCCCTATGTATAAGATTGTTTTCACATAGGAATTTTAGTCCAACAACAAGTTGGATCATTATTTTTCTCACAATATATTTTGAAAACCTTCCATATTGTTGAATATATGCAACTAAATCACCACTATATATAAAATTTGTTACTATGCACAAATATGGTGGCATTGTGCAGGCACCAATAAACTGGACTATATGTTTATGCCATACTTTCCTCGAATTGAACACCTCTTGGATTGTTGAAAAATGTGTTGCAATACACAATGAAGTTGTCGCGACTGAATAGGCTATTGTGGTTAACATTGCAGAAGACGCTTTGAACAAGTACCACTCCCTATTTCTTGCAGTGCTACTGCAACCATTGCCTTGTATATATATGGTTGGATTCCCACCATAGAAGAATCAAATCTATCTAGCATATGCGTCCAAGGATCCATGCCTAGCATTTGAAATTTCAAGCCCTAAATATGTTTCTATTTAGGAACGACATAAACAATGTCAAAATGCTTCTCACAGGAAGCAATAGTTGCTGACTAACAAATCTTTGAGTCAATTTCCTCAATGCTCTCTTCAACTATATTAATAAACTTTTCATCCTATTTTAAAGCAATCCGAGAAACTTTGTGAGCCTCTTTAGAAACTGTAGCTTAAAATAGGTGTTTTCCTCTCTTTAAGCACACCAAAAATTATCTTATCAATATCCCTATGGAACCCCATATCTAGAAAATGGTCGACTTCAACAAAGTACGAGCACTTTCACACCCATTAAATGACTTGAGACAACTAGGATATTATTTATATGATCCCAAAGCCTTTCAAGGGTGGCCATTAATATTTGGCAAGGATTTTTTATAGCCATTTATGTTCTCTTGGAAATTTAGTGTCCCCACTAACTACTTGTACACCAATATTTGCATGGAATATAAACGAAACATTGGCCTCGACTACAACTTGACTTGCCATTTTCCTAGTGGGACAAATGACAAGAACAAGAATAAGTGACCTTTAATGATCTTGGAGGAATGGTGACTTTACTGTCACCTCAATAGCAGGAAACATAAATGCTACTATCTTGCCGGTGAAAGTTTTAGCCTTGGCCAACCCATCCTTTCTTTGAGAATAGATGGAAGAGTTTCTTCTTGCACAATGGTAATACATTAACATCCCACTGTGTTTGTTTCCTTGAGTGTCAATGGTGAGATATTGTGCTGGTCAAATCTTGATTGGCTCAAATAATTAGCATCTCGATTATCCTTCACACTACTTGTTTTTGGATCTTATTTTTCAACAATACTCAACATTGGTTGCATGTGCCCCACAAGATTCACTGAATCAAATTCACCATCTTCATCTTCATCTTTAGACTAATCTTCATCATCACTGATCTTTAGTGCTTGGATACTAGAGGATTTAGAGCCTCTTTTTTTCAACAAGTCACCTTCTCCTTGGTTGCCTCTTGCAGAGACCCCATTACCTCTAGATGTTCTAGAGATTCCATCATTATGATTATTTCTACCATGCTTCATCAAACCAAACATAGATATACCCTGCTTATTAAACTAGTTATCCATATCCACTTCTGCTTCAATTAGATTTTTAAATTGGGTTTGCCTTCGACTACTTGGGTTTACTTAATGAAATCCATGAACGAAGTATTTACCAAATTTTAGGAATTCAAAGTTGAAGTAGAGAACCTTACAGAAAGAAGAATCAAGATATTAAGGTATGATAATGGAGGCGAATACACATCCAAGGAAATGATAGCCTTTTGCAAGAAATCTAGGATTAGGAGGGAGTTGATAGTCCCATAAACTTTTGAACAAAATGGAGTTGTAGTATGGAAGAATCAGTGCGTTGAAGAAAGTGTAAAGTTATGCTACATGATTAAAATTCTACTATAGAAATGGAAACTAAGATGCAGGGCTCTCTCACCCACTCAACTTGACCTTTTAGTCGAATCAATTATCAAAATGCTTTAGTTGTCTTTAGTAGTGGGTGATGGAAATCATTTCAATCAACATATTTTGAATTCCAGATTATTGTAGCTTTGGCCTTATAGTAGTGAGACACTCTTAGCCTTGAAAGTTGCTATCATGTATAAGAGTTTTGGTTAATCTGGAATGTCTGGAACCTTAAATTCTCAACATATTCCTTTGGGGAGAAACCTTGAGAATTTGTTCTTTGGCTTAGGATTAGCATCAATAATTACTAGCCACCCTATTCAGTCAGAAATTAGATACATAGAATATGCCGTAACTAGGTGAACTCCAACAATTGTGTCATTGCTAATGGAGGGCCACATTGCATATCAACACCAATACTATTTATCTAGAGTAAACATTGGAGCTCTAGTCGCTATTATTCCTAGTAAACATAAGAAACAAGTGTCACAACTCATTCCTTGGCATGTAGATATTACTCAAGTTTAAGGGCATCTTCCCACTATAAGGTTTTGAGTTACTACCTAGCAAATCCACTTCTTGTTTTGTTGTTAGTATTTTGTGAATTTATATCAATGGTGTCATTTTTTTTATTTCTTGTAGTTTGAAATGGTTTATGTTTATTTATGAAGAGTAAGTCAATGTTCATGCTAGGGGAAACAATTTTAATTATTATTGACCATTTATTTTCAATGATGTTGTGCTAGCAGGGGGATCTGCAATAGAACGCTTCACAGAAAAACTATGGTTATATTTAAGGTCTTTTTATCACTATTTTACTAGTAGTTAAATAATAAAAATGCATACCTTCAAATTTGAAGACATCATCTGAATATCTTTATTCTTCTTGAACCCAAATTATTCCTATGTTGGTTACATGAGAAAGATGAGATTGATAACCAAGAAGAAGAGGAAGGATAAATACCTCGAGTAAATAGAAGGTTAATGTTGAAAACTCAGATGATGTAGCAACTAATTCCTCCAATACCTATTGTGATGGTTCATGGAAACGAAAGTGTGGAATATGAGAATGCAACATATACTCTTGCTAAAACAATGTTGCGAGATGCATGCAAGTTCACTTCCACTTCCAATAAAGATATGGGAAAGAAAGCCGATAATGAAAACTTGTATGTATCTAGTTGGCTTCACTTAGAATAATCAATCAACTGTCTTACAGTTAGGATTTTGTTAGTTCTACCTGTAGTTTTATATTTAGTCTATTGTTTTGTAATATTGACCATCTCTGTTAAGTTTTTTTTTCTATCCGAAATATGAAAGTTTTCCTTTCAACATGAAGTATTCTATCAAATATTGTACACAATTTTTTACTTTCCTGAATTGTCTATCACATGGTCAAACTATATTTTTTTTAGTATTAGAAGCATTTAATGAAAATCAATGAAAATCACTGCTTCATTTGGCAAGGCCTTTGGGCAGCTTTAGAAACCTAAAATATTGAATGCGGATTCTATTTTGAGGATAGAAAAAAGCTTCATGGATAAAGCAAAGAATTTGGAAGATGAGTTCTCCAAATAGTATTTCTCTTTGAACAACACCACTAGTTGTAGTGGATTGTCAATATTTATAGTTGTTTATCAAACTTCAACAAAAAGCTTATCCTTTTTTTATTGATTAATAATAGATGGATTTATTATTTATACTTGTTGCTCTTTCTTGAAGCTTTTGTACTAACTATTTTGAACTAATTGAGGATCAAAAATTGGTGGTATTGTCGTAATATGTTAAATTCTTGTTTGTATTGAATCAAGTATTTTCTGTAAAATATCACTCAATCTATTTTTTCTTGGAAATTACAAGTATGGTAAATATGGGAAAAATATTGGTGATTTTTTGGTAAATTTGCAAAACATATCAAAACTACTCTTATTTTGTCTTTTCATTATAATGAAAGTTACATCCCAAAATAATATTTTCTGGGGGATTACTAGTGATGATTGCTACATTTTTTATTTTGGAAATTTTCTCCAATCACAACTACTATATTGTACAACGTGAGGAAAACAATGGGAAGGGAATTATCTTTGCAATTTATCCACTTATATTGTAGTGATTCATAAATATAAGAAAAACATTAATAATTTGATATAGACTAGTTGGCTTATTCATATGTGATAGTGGACCCAAATAGTAGTTCTTATCTGAAGAAATTCTCATTATACTTGGGCATTCTTGACATCATCGACCTCTAGCCTTGGAATTATTCACTAAGCCTTCTACATTATCTGGTTATCTACATGTATATAAGGCTATCCTATTATTGTATCCTTTTTACTTCATTTTAGTTTATTCTATACTTAGCTTTGACATTTTCTAGGAGTTTTGTTTGCACTCCCACATTGTATAAGTAATCTACAACTTGATATTGGTAGCATGTAACTTAGTTAGCATGATTGTGCCTAATATTTCATTGAAGGTTGAATACTAATTTTGCTAAGGTGTTATTTTTTATGGTGACGTTTTATTTGCATTTTTTTTTATACATGTCATCTCACCACATAGAAGCCACTATTGCCCAACTGAAGAAAACTTGTACGATTTTCTTGCTTTTTTGGGGAAAAATGGCATTGACAATATTGTTGATGTTGAGGTATATATAGTATAAATTCTTTATAGTATATTTTAGTTTACATTTCATTGTTCATCGTCTTTCATGTCTTATAATATACATTGTATCTTCCTTCTTTTTCAGAAAAGGAACTCAATATTGATGGTAAGAAGCAAGAATTGAAGAAAAAGGAGAACAATAAAACTCGAGCGAAAAAATAAAAATTAAAGGGAGAGAGAAGAGAATTGGTTTAGTGATACCTGTAGAGCCAATATCTTGCGTAAGATACATACATAGAGATTGATGGTCAAGTCTTCAGAGTTGGCGAATTCAAGTGAAATGCTTTGGCAACACAATGATAATGTTTTGAAGTGATGAAACAATATTTCATGTGTAAATTGTACTCCAAAAAATATTAAGTTAGAAAATCATATTGTAATACTTGATATTTTATATAATATAATTTATGTGGTTGAAATTGTTTATAGTTGCACTTGATATTATTTATTATTGTAATTAACATATGTAATTGTGTGTTTTCATATTAGATGAACATGTACATTTTATGATTTTTATTTTTTTTTAAATTTAGTTGCAAAATCATATTAATTTATTTATGTTCATTAATAATGAAAACATAAAATCAATCTAAAAATACAGAATTATTAGTTTATGTTTATTAATGATGAACATAAATAAAATGAGCATACAATTAAATTAGTTGCTTATAATGTTTGTTAATGAAAGTAAATGAAATGAATATAAACTACTAAATTAGTCATTTATATAATGAATATGAAACTACGAAAAAAATGGCTACTGCAAATAATAAATTTGGGATTACAAATGACGAATGAATTGTGCATGTATACGACTATTATTAGTTAATTTGCAATAGCTTATAACACGACCAAAATTTACTCATATTTATTTGGTCATTAATTGGTTTCAAATGATGACTAAAATTTTCATATATATGACTATTAGTAGCTAATTTACAATGTCTTATAACACAACCAACATTTTGGTCATATTTCTTTGGTCATTAATTAGTTTTATCTGGTGACCATTTAGTAATATATTTTTTTGTATAATTGGTCATTAATTGTGGCAATAAATAGCCAAATCAATGACTAAATTAATAACCAAATATACTACTAGACAATAAAATCAATGACCAAATCAATAATCAAATTAATGACTAAATCGATGACCAAATCAATGACTAAATTAATGACCAAATAAATGACTACAATGACCTAATAAATGACTAAATTAATGACCAAATATAATACTAGACAACTAATTAATGACTAATCTAAAAATGACTAAAAGTTGGCCGCGTTATAAGATACTGTAAATTAGCTACTATTGGTCACCTGCCAAAAAATAGTCGTTTATATGCAAATTTTAGTCATTTTTTTAGTAACTAATTAGCCATTTTTTACTAGTGTTGAAATCGTTATTTTGAAGGTCTTACAGTTTTATTAAGGAATTTAGGAGTTCCTTTCTCTTTAATCATTACTTATGTGTTATCTTGCATGTTTTCTTTCTCTGAAGGTAGATAGCTAGAGAAATTAGGAGTTCCATACTCTCTAGGGTTTGCTGGATTGTTGTCTTAATGTTTACTTGCCAGGGTTTGGTCAAAGAAGTTTATGGTGTGCCCTATACTTTGATTCTTTCTTATGCATAGTGTTCTTAAATACTTTTCTTGTTATAGTACATGTTAAAGGATTCTTAACTGTCGTTTAAACCTACTAATCTCACAATTTAATGTTCACTTCACTCACATAAGCTTTGAAGATCCATTTGGATTTGTTAACTTTCCCTCTCAAACACCCTTGACCTATTTTTGTACTTTTCAAGACCTTTTTCAGACTCCATAGCCCAATGGTTTAAACCTCTCTTACTCTATATGTTCTACTTGACAAGCAACTCAACCGAACAAAACAAAAAAGCAAACCTTATCATTATAACTAGCCTAAAATCAAAACCCTAAAAACAATCAAGTTACATCTTTCACAAAAATATAGAGAAAGCCCTCTCTAAGTCCAAATAAGCTAGGTCATAGGACTCCAAAGTTGGTTTGATGTTACACCTGTTCATTTGGTATTGCCAATCGACTAACAAATTATGAGGACCTAACATCTGCAACATCTCTTTATCAAAGAGTTTTTGTAAGGAGGATTAACTAGAAGAATCACTTAATGAAGCTACCATCACACATGCAATGCATACAAAGATTCTTTGTTGTGATTTGTGAATTCAGTTCTTAACTTTGACCTTCTCCTTCACAGATAAACTTGTCAAACTATTAAATTATCCTTGCACAAATTCAACAACTAATGGTTATAGAACAATTAGCTATCCTTGGCTAAAATGAGCTAAAAATTTTCTCTGATACCAACTTTATTTGAATATGGGAAAACTTTTTATTTCTATGCAAGTTCCCTCATCAGTATTAAAAATGTGTTTAAGGATCGACTCATGTTAACCATTTTTGAAGGGGTTTATGTGTGTATTTTCATGTGGTTTTTGTGATCAAATTATGAGTTAATTAAAATTTTACAACTCATATATATAAAATTAAATGTAGGAAAATAACTCACAACAATCACATAACACAATGAATGATAATGGAGTTCACCCCTCCTAGGCTACATCTTCATGGACCTGGTTTAACTAGCTAAGCCCTCTTGGGATTAAGAGTAAAATGTCTGATTACAAGCACCGATATTTATCCAATGGTTTTGATGATAGTTACATTGGCTTCACAACACTCAAATACCCTAAAAATGACTATTCAACCTATGAACTTGGTTACCATCTCCTCTAGGCTTGACCTCCAACCCTGGTGGCCATGGGCTTGTTTAATTTTCAAAGTGACAAAATCACCTTCATATGTGCTCCAAAGCCTCTGTAAAATGTACCACTATGCTAATAACATCAAATACATCTAAAAATGACTATTCATTCACTCCATTTGGCCTTCAACTGATCTGGGCATGGCCTTTCTTCTTGGTGGCCGTAGGCTTCAAAATTATTCAAGTGACCAAAAAATCCTGTAGATTTTCTCCATTTCCTCTGCAAGATGTTCCAATGGATTCAGAGCATGAAAATCTGCTAGGAATGATTGTTTTTGAGCAAAAATTGGTTGAAAATTGACCAATATAGGCCTCATTAAAGTTTCCCCTAGACTATATCTCTAAATCTGGAAAATTGCCAGTTAGCTCCACCAAATCTGGAAGTGGTGCCAAATTTGGGGAATCCACCAAAATTTTTCCAAATTCTAACTGAAGATTATTTAGTGCTAATTGCACTTAATGGTGTGATAAGTGTGCACTAATCCACACTTAACTAGGCGCTCGTGTGAGGTCTTATGGTAGGGTCACATGAGGAGGAGGGCTCACCCGCTCCGTTCCTCCACCCTCTAAAGTCCGCAATGAAATTTAATTACAATTTCCGCACGTTGGTTTTGAAGTTCTGAGTTTGTGGCATGTTGGTAGAAGTTGGTAGTGGCATGGGGGAGGTCAGGGGGTCGAACCCTGACCTCGCCCCTCCACATGCATTTTTGCAACCTTTGTAGTGTGTTTAATACATAAACCAACCTTAATATATCCAAAAGATGCCACCGTTGAAATATAATAAATGCCACACATATGTATGTAGACCAATGGTTTATAAAATGTTTGTGTAGTTAAATATGCTCACAACCATACCATATACTTTGGATATATCAACGTTTAAATAGATAACCCAACGTCTTATATAAACATTGGAATTTGTGTTTTTAAAATGATATATATGTGGAATTAAAAATAACTAAGGTTTGAAATAAATAAAATATTAATATATATATAAACTATAATATAATATACATTTATTAAACCATATATATATATATAATTTAATCCAACTTTAATAATAATAAAATATTTTCCAACACATAAAAATCATGAACCCACATTCAACCTTGGAGGACATTAGGCAATTTTTACCTTCACAAACCAAACTGGTGAATCCTGTAGTTAAACTTGTCACAGTCCCATTGGACTAAAAACTGAAGAAGATTCTCTACATGCTGAATGGACTTCCATGTCATCAGTTGTACATGTTCTGCAATATTTTTTTTAAATTTGTTTGTTCTGGATGGCAATCAATAGACCATAACTCCTCTGAACTCAGTTTTGGATGAAATGAGTTGTGTTGGATTCCTAGCGATGAGATGGTCACTGGCATTCTGGTTTGGTACAATTCTAAGAACTTTTATTTTTGAGCTAATTTTTTCCCTTGATCCAGATTCTGATCATTCCACGTGTTGCTCATACCTCACCCCCATCAGGGAGTACTGTATGAACCTTTGTTAATTTATGTATGAACCTTAATTACATTTTTAATGGTATATGAACGTTTATTAATTGTTTGATATGAACCTTGATTAATTTTTAATGGTATTATGAACTTCTGTTAATTGTTTAGGTATTAACTTTATTTAATTTTTGAATAATATATAAATATTTATTAATGATTATAAATATGTAATTCAAAATATTTGAGTATGGTTTATTGTGTAATAATTGATAAATGTGTTTATTTTTATCAATTTTTATGAGAATTGTAACAATGAATACATTTATTTCATTTAATACATAATTTACATGATTATATCAAATAAATCTTTAAATAAAACAATATTATTGGTTTTATATTTGATTAATAATCAAAGTAGTAAATCTCTTTTTGTGAAAGAGCTCCCCTCAAGTCATGAATAATAGGGAATCTCAAGCCCTTTCCTTTAGCTATAATAGAGTCCCACATAGCTTGGTAATAATGTGAGTGAGAAACTTTAAATGGGATATATGCATCATACCACCATCTAGCAATATATTGAAAAGAAGATTCTTTACACATTTACAAGACATTCCATATAACCCTTGATGTTGGAGAACTTGAGCTTTGCATTTGTGTTTGACAACTTGGATTTGCAGATGGGGGAGATAGTGAAGGGGTTTATTAGCATATATAATAGCACCATTGAACCCTGTTTTTGGAGGAAAGAATGTGAAGACGGCTGCTTTTGGAGGACCGACGATGTTGATACATTGACAGAGGCAACCAAAGATGTATGATAACCAAAATATCCAGAATTTCATTTCTTTGTCAAGATTTATTCACCAAATACTGATAATGCCCCTTAACCCGACATGATGCAATTTTTATGGACCCAAGATCACGCAGTGGACCAAAGACATGATCAAAACCCTTACAATGTCACCATATTAGAGCTAGAAGGTGTGATCATGGATCAGAGACAAGATCAAAACCATGGAAAATTTTAGGGGCTAATATTCGTAGGTGGGCTAATTTTCCACGTTTTTTCCAAAAAAAGATTCACCAATTTCCATTTTTTTATAAAAATGATTCACCCAAATTTTATAATATAAAATTATTTTAACTTAAAAATCACCAACATTATATAGAGAGTATGTAAAATATCATTATCAATTTGAATAATTTTAAAAATATATCAATAAACATTTTAAAGTTTTCATATTAGGGACTAGTGAGATTCGCCAATGTTTTAAACTTCAAAATAATTTCCCATCCTTAAAATTTTCCCTGATCAAAACCCCTGCAAAATAACCATCTTGGAGCTTGAAGGCATGACCTGTAATAATGATATGGTTTTCAAGCTTAGCTTCATGGGATTTTTCCTCGGCGGAACAATCTTGCCTTTCAATTTCAATTGCACCAATTTTAGACTCCCTCGACTTGTTGGCGAGATACCAACGAAGCTATAGTATCTGGTCAATATTGCAATCTGATTCTCTTGTCATGAATCCTATACACTTATCTAAATATCATATATCTCCACGATAACAGGCTCACAAGAAAAGGTGGCGGACTTTGGACATTCAAAGACTGGATCCAGTCTAGATCAGACTCATGAATACTTCAAAAGGTAGCAACTGACAAAGAAATCTGATGTGTATTATTTTGGAGTATTGTTATGGAGGTCTTGTATGCAATGGAAACTCTTAATATTGTTTTTCCAAGAGAACAATTTAATATAGTAGAGTGGGAAATGCACTAGCAGAAAAAGGGCAGGCTTGAAAAAATTATTGACCCTCACCTTATTGGGACCATCAACCCTGGTTCTCTGAAAACATTTAGGGAGACTTTCGGAAAGTTCTTGGAAGAGAAGGGCATCAACAGGCCATCCATGGGAGATGCTCTATGGAACCTGGAATATGCATTTCAACTGGACGAGATATCCATGCAAAATGATCTAGATGAGAATAGTACAAATCATATTACTTATGTTCCTTTGCGCTACCCAGAGTCTGAGCCTTTTGGTCCAAGTTTAGTATGAATTCAAGCCTTATACGTCTTCATTATGTCTTTTCTTTGATATATTTAACTCTATGAGACAATAGCCATGGTCTCTTTTCTCTCCCCACTTCCGGGTGAAAGCATTTTCCATCTCTTCCCAGTTTGTAATGGAGTTACCTCCAAGAGTTTTAAACCCAAGATAATAAAATTATCTAAAGGAGTCCCTGAAGAACACAGAGAAAGGTATGTGAAGTTGTTTCACTCCTATAAGGATGTTTTTTCTTGGTATTACCAAGACCTCAAAACATTTGACATTAGTATTATCCAACATAAGATCCCATTGAGGGCTAACGCCAAGCCCCATAAGCAAAAACTATGGCAGATTAATCCTTTGATGCTCCCTGCTATAGAGAAAGAAATCAGAAAGCTGCTAAAGGCTAAGATTATTGTACCTCTAAGGTATTCAAAATGGGCGGCTAACCTGGTGCCAGTCTGAAAGAAAAATGGAGAAATAAGGTTGTGTGTAGAATTTCAAAACTTGAACATGGCTTCTCTTAAAGATAACTACCCCCTTCCTAAAATGGACCACATATTACAAAAAGTAGTGGGGTGTTCTCGAATGTCCATGATGGATGGATTCTCAGGGTATAACCAGGTGGCAGTGCTTACAGAAGATCAAAAGAAGACGACATTCACCACACCATGGGGTACCTTCATGTACATCTGTATGCCTTTTGGCCTGATAAATACCGGGGCCACTTTTCAGACAGCAATGGACATCACTTTTGTGGGAGAGAAAGATAAGTTTGTAGTGGTGTATTTGGACGATATCACAATATTCTCAAAGGATGATGTCGAACATGTGGAACATTTACGATGGACTTTCAAAAAAATTCATAGGTATGGGCTGTCTCTAAACCCCCAGAAGTCCACATTTGATTTAGAAGAAGGGAAATTACTAGGGCATACTGTTACCAGAGCTAGAGTAAAAATTGACCCAAAAAGGGTGGAAGTCATAAATGGCATATCCTTACCTTGTAATAAGAAAAAAGTTCAGGTTTTTCTCAGGTGCATTAACTTCTTGAGAATGTTCATCCCAAACTATGCAGAAATAGTCCGGCACATCACTGATATGCTTAAGAAAAATAATGAGGTGAAGTGGTCGAATGAGTCCAAAGAAGCATTTAATAGGATCAAAAATGCTTTCACAGAAGCCCCAGTATTAGCAAGACCAAATTACAGTAAACCATTCATGATCTTCTCATTTGCTTCCCTGCATACTGTGGCCGCAGTACTTTTGCAGAAAAATGAGGAAGGATATGAACAACCCATTGCCTTTTTTAGCCAGGTACTCTGAGATGCCGAAATAAAATATAATATTCTAGAAAAATAGGCATATGCTTTGGTGAAGTCCTTAAATGCATTTCCGATGTACGTCCTGTAATCAGTCATCACTGTTTTTGTACCCACAACCACAGTTAAAGATATTTTGATTCAAGGGGATAATGAGGTTAAAAGGGGTAAATGGATTGCTGAGATTCAAGAGTACAAACTAGACATCCATCCTACGAAGCTCATCAAGGGATAGGGTCTAGCCAAAATTCTATCTGATTCCAACTGTCAGGCTCTAGGAATAAACTTATCCATGGAAGTTGGGGAATTTTCTAGAGACACAGAGGAGTAGCCCAAGATAGAAACAACGGTGCAAAAAACTCACATGAAGTATCTCATGAGTCCTTGGTATAAAGACATTGTGGAATATCTTTTAATGTTCAGGTGTCCTCCTAAATTTGATAAGGCTAAATATAGAACATTGAGGTTAAAGTCACAAAAGTATATCATTGCAAATGGTCGAGTATATTGGGAAGATCCTTCAGGAATCTTGCTCCCATGCCTGAGAGAAACGGAAGTGGAGGAAATTATGGTTGAATTCCATGAAGGCATTTGTGGAGGGAATTACAACTGGAGATCTACAACCCATAAGGTATTGAAGGCAGGATTCTATTGGCCCAAATAATTTGGGGACATGCATGCTCGAGTTAAGGCCTGTGAAAAATGTCAGAGGTTCGCTAAAAAATAAAAAATTTCTCCCCTCCCTATGATCCCAGTACACATAGAAGAGTCTTTCCAGTAGTGGGGGATAGATTTCATCGGGGAAATTCATCCATAATCCAGTGACCAACATAAGTGGATATTAACTTCCACTGATTAATTTACCAAGTGGGTAGAGGCAATACCTACAAGGAATGCAACTGATGTAGTCATGATCAAATTATTGGAGGAGAATATTATAGCCAGATTCGGTTGCCTGACTAAAATTGTCACAGATAATGCACAAGATTTCAAGTCCATGAAATTCACCAATTTCTATTAGCAATAAAATATTCTCTTGGGGCATTCTACAGCTTATTATCCTCAGGGAAATGGGTTGGACGAGTCTTCTAACAAAACACTGGTAAGGGCATTAAAGAAGACTATAAATGAAAGTCAGAAAAACTGGGATTCCCAGTTAAAATTTGCACTATGGGAAAACAGAATCACAAATAAATGATCAATAGGTAAGTCCCCATATGAACTAGTCTATGGTAGAGTAGTAGTTTTTAAAATACAGATTGCCTTGGCTGTGGCCAGGTTCCTTCAGGATAGTCAGGAAGAACCCAAGGACCTGACCAGAAGAATTAATCAGTTGGTCAAGCTGGAAGAGACTTGTAGTCAAGTGAATGATCATTTAGCAGAGTGCCAAGAGAAAATGAAAAATATGTTTGATCAACATGCCAAAGACAAATAATTACTGACAGGGGATTTAGTACTAAGGTGGGACATTAGGAGAGCCGATAAAGGAAAACATAGAAAGTTTGACCCCCTGTGGTTTGGACCTTTCAAAATTGCCAAGGTTAAAGGTAATAATACCTTCATGCTGGAGAGTTTAGAAGGAGATGTGTTCGAGACGCCTGTAAATGGGCAGTTCCTGAAGCCTTAATTCCAAAATTGATTCAGGTCATGGAGACCGTTATATTATAGTGTGTATATAATTGTCATTTCTACTTTCATAGTTGATGTTTATTCCACCAGAGAAAGGCCGAAATTTTTTAAAGAAATTCGTATTTCCCAAGAAGAAATTATAGGTGGTTTGCGGAGTTCTCAACACGTCCAAGGATGAACGTGCCATCCCCAAGTGGAGCCAATGTTGTTATAATAACCCTCATCTCACAAGATTCGGCAAAGAGGAAGCTTGGAATAAGACAAGGCATATTATTGGGAAAGGTGAGCGAAGAACGAGACATGAGGAAAATATGTGACATTTTCCCTTTATAATGATAGCACAGTAAAGGAAGCAAATAATAGGCTAAGACCAAGCAAAAATACCATGGGTCATGCAACGTGACAGTTCAAAAAGTGCTACCACGTGGCTGAATTCCTTGGGAATCAAGGAGGGCACAAGGAGTATGGAGTTTCAACCCCCAGAACCCTTTGACGTCACAACTTAGTGGGGCAGGTTTTTCCCATTCCATGGGTTAGGGGCACAGCATGAAGGGACTCCCCAAGCCCCCGTCGGAACTATGTGGTGGACCCCTCGGGACGAACAAGTGGCGTACTCAAAGGCGAAGATAAGGTAAGTCAGGAAAGCTGGTACACGACCAATACCAGTATTAACTCGGCTCATGGCTCACACCTACCTAGCTCCTAATAGCCAATAGCCAAATGCCACGTGCCTTAGTGTCGACGTCCTTATGATTTTAGTCGTCCTAGTTGTCACCCAATCCTCGTTTTTCATAAAATATGGCCTTTTTAACCCCGCCTGAGACTCATTTGAGTAAATTACTTATTTTTACGAACTCGCCTAATTTTTAAAGCTTGGATTACAGCAAGCAAGTCACTTTCAACTCCCCCGCCCCCCCAATGTTGCTTTCCCTTTTTGACTTTCCACACTGGTCATAGGTATTTAGCCATTTCTATTCCTTACTTTTTTCCTTCAACTTTACTCATTCGAAATGGTCGTCGGGAGAGTCAAGTCTATAAAGTCAGAACCAGAAACCCCCCAAGCCTGTGAAGTTAGGGCCAACCCTGGTCCTAATCCTCTTACTAATACACAGGCCCACATCCGCGACCCACATCACCCCTTCAGTGTCTCTCGTGTCGGGCTTGACCTATTAAAAAGTCACGTGAAAGGCCAAGACTGGTTTAGAGTCATTCGTTCTAGCCTATACTACCAGATTTCTCCACCCACTTTCCCAGTCACCGAGTTCATATGTTGGCTCAAAGACGCCTATGATGAACGCAGGGATATATTCCTCTCAGCTCAGGGAAACAAGGTTTTCTGAATATACCCCGAGCTCATCAAGAACACCCTCCGTTTCCTGCATAGTCTAGAGTATGTCGAGTTCATAGCGTTATCCTTGTCGCGTCAGTTTTCCAAATGACCCTGGAAACAACAGAGTGAGTTCCTATCCTCTATCTCGAACTCCCACCTCTCATCCATCCTGTCTTCAGACATGGTGCCCCTGACCGCATTCATAGATGTCCTCCAGCTGGTTCTCACCTTCATTTTGGGGTTACTGGGTATTAGGGAGGTAGAGAGGGTGTCAAAAGAGTGCATAGCCCTCCTATGGCTCATGTCTCAGCCTGACGTCATTCTAGACATCCCCACCTTTCTGGCTTCGGCCATTCAGACCCAGTTTCAAGAATTACCCTCTTTGGGTGCTTTCCATTTTTGCTCATCGGTATTTTACCTGTTTCTATTCAAGCATGCAGAAAATTTTGAAGCTTTGGGCCTTGAAAAATTCTCAAGAACGAAAGGCCATCCAAGAACCATTTTTGAGTGGAACGTCTTAGTACGTCAGTAGCCTAATGGGAGGGGTTACTCAAGGTTTTAGAACAAGTTCATGACCATTTCCTACACCATACTTCTTGACAGTTCCCCGCCCAGGATTTTTCTCGAGAAGAAAGACTCGTTGCAGTTTGGCAATGAAGAAAGCACAGGGGATTGGTATTTGTTTGATGATTACACCGAGATCAGAGTCTGCGGTGATGATATACCCCCCTACCACCTGCCGTTGTTTCCTGCCATGCGGGTTTTTTCCCTCGAATACATTTTCCAAACCATGAAGGTGGACTAGCTCCACTTCATCCCTGCTAAGAATGGTTATATCCTTAAGCTTCCTACCACCATTGGCCCTTTTACCGTAAACTCAAGACACACCCTCTCCATAGTGGAGATGCTGCTCTAGGGAATGGATTTAGTGCTGGGGAAAGTCTGGCCCTACGACCCGAAATGAATTATATCAAATAGGAAAAGGAAGATTAGGTACACTGCATATGTGCATGAGACTAGGCCCTTCTTTGAATGGAGAGCTAACCTTGACACATGGCCCTTAGCTTCACAGATGGAGGCCGAATCTTTAGCAGGAGAAGGAAGGGGTGACACCACTTTAGTAGGCACAGGAAAGAAAGGGAAAATTGATGAGGCATATTTTTTAGAAGAGCTGGAAGGCTTGGATACAGGGGAGCCATCTCATCCCTCCAAAAAGCATAAAAGTGATGATATGGAGATCCTCTGGGATGAACTACCTCTAGAGGAGTTAATCAGATACGGGGAGCCAGATAAAAAAAAGGTTGGTTTCAAATTAAATTATGATGGTGCTTCGTCTTTAGAACCCTTTGGGATATCACAGGCCACTTCGGTAAGCAGAGCTGAAGTAAGAGAAGAAATTAGAAGCAGAAATAGGACTGAGGGAGAAACTTCGAGCATAACTGGAAAGTTTCATAGACAAGTATCATACCCGGCTCACCACAAATCTAGATATGGATAAAGAACAGCTAATAATTGCTATCACAAAGGCAGTGTTAGACCCTACTATTAATGAAATCAGCTACAAGGCTCTGGAGGTAGCTATATATTTATCAAAGGTTCCCTTAACCGATAAATTGGGCCTACATCAATGTATCGAGGACATGTTAAGGGACGAGGTCATGAAGCTTGAACTCGTGTTAAGGAAGATTGAAGATAAATACAAAGAGGTGGTAGATAATTTGAAAAAAGAAAGTACAAATGCCAGGGGGTTCAGCAATAACCTTCACCATCTTAGAAGAGTAATGAGTGAAAAATGAAGCAACAAGGAAGGAATCTGGACGAAAATCATCCAAGATTTAGAGGTCAAAAACTCAGAATTAAAGAGGAGCCTCAAATTCATCGAGGGGAATATGTGCAACTGGAGGAATTAGCTCAGGTGGAAAAATAAAAATCGGCCCTCACAAATGCCCTTGCTTGGGAAAGAGACGAGAATGCCAAAACAGTTGAAGAGATGGCTGCCCTCAGACAGAGATTGACTGATTTACAAGGTAAGTGGGATACCCATATCTGCGTAACCCCAACTCCCGATACGGCAGATACTACCTCGTCACAGTTAACCAAGGCCCTCTCAGACCTAAAAGTCTCAAAAAAGCAAGCTCATACTGCACAACAGAGAATTCAAGAGTTGATTGCTAGGGTGGAAAAAAACGATAAAGTGATAGCGGCCCTGTAAACAGAGGTGGACAAAGTGAAGAGGGAGAAGAAACTGCAAGAGAAGATTATCAAAGACCTAAATAACCGGATGAAAGGAAACACAACCCTCCTGGAAGCTAGGCATCTTATTTGGACTGACGTCAAGTCGAAGGTAAAGAAGTTTTGGGATTTTATCATGTTAATGAATGAGAAGAAATTTGTTGCCCGATTGTGAAAAGAGAAGTTGCAGGAAGGATGGGTGGAAGCCAAGGCGAAATTAGTCATGGCTAAGAAGTATATCACCTACCTGAATGGATTTTTCTCAGAAGAGTTGGCTGTACAAGGGATTGAGGACTGTTTCAGGGGAGTGATGGAAATTAGAATGGTTATTGAGAAAGAGACTACACGCATGAATGAACTGGGTGATTTGGAGTGGGTCGCTAGGGGAGTGGAGAAGTTCGAGGAAGAGTGGGATGATCTAGTGAAAGTAGGCCTCCCATCATGCTAGGATTATACAACCACCACACTTTCAAGCCTAACAGAATATGAAGAGAAGCTGACAAAAGTTATGAATCAGAAAAACCTTTCGTATGAAAAAACTACTCGTCTGAAAGCTGAGACTATAATTTCCACCCTTGGAAAGAAGATCTCCCTTCTCTGCTAGATCAAACAACGCTTGGTTGTACAGGTAGAATACTCAGAATTGACTGATATGCAAGCCTCAGTGGAAATTTTTTCCACTATGCCCTTGCCAAGGGCAATCATATGGAAAAAATGAAGTAACTTTTTAAATGTGCCAGTCGTCACACCATCCCTCCAGCCCCATCCCCCCTAGAAATAAAACCGGTTCCTCCACATCATTGGTGCTTCCAACTCAGTCAGTAGCAGTTACTCCTCATTCTTCTAAAATTTGATGATAATGTTTTGGCCCTAGTGGCCTTTTTATTTGTTTTTTACTTTATAATATTGGGTGAAAATGTCACTTCACCCTATGCATGTTTATTTTCAGTTTAGGTTGTTTTATTTTCAGTTGGTGGTCATTTTGAGGCCATTATGGAGATGATGACAGCCATTTTTCCTCATTATTGGTTTTTGATTCTGATAGAGACAAGTAACAGAAAATATATTTCTGTGGACAGATGTTGATTCGAAAAAATATCTTCTGTTAACATTAGATGGGGGATTATAAAAGAGGAGACCTGAGTCTATAGAAGGGTTCCAAATTTTCCAGAATAGGGTCTGTTAATTGTAAGTCCCCATTTTTGTAAATTTTTGAGGACTTCCTATGTTTTATGTTGAAGCATTGGGAGACTATAATGGAATCATTTTGCTATGAGATGGATTCTTGGTGAGACCGGTTACAGTGTGTGTTTCCTTCTATTATATTCATATACAAATTTTTTAGCACTTCATCACTCTTTTTATGTTGTATGCTACCAGAATGTGAGCACTTGATTAATTGGAATGAATTTATGTTTCTCAGATACTGATGTCTATTAGTCCATTGTGCTTTAAATATGGCTCGGAGCTATGATGTTATGTTCATATGTTTCACCTCATTCACTCACTTTTCTTCCAGTGTTAACTAAATGATAGATTCTTATGTGGAAATAAGCCTATCCGCAGTTAATATTTTCCCCCTATGCTACCATCGTACTATGATTTTTATCTTGATAACTGTGTACTATGTCTCATGATCTGGCCCTCCTCATGGCTTATGAAATTCAGATTCACCTTCAATAATGAATTCATAAGACCCTCATTATTTACATTTGGGTATTGCTATTAGTATATTTCTGTTCCTAAGGTCTTGGTCCCATTTTACGAAATCTCAAAAAACCATTTATGAACAAGAGGATTTATGCCCCTGATCATGGAAAGTTTCTCTAAATATTCTTGGCTTAAAGATGACCTAGGCACTGCTCCTTCAAAACTCAAGGTTGTCTCTAGGATTGACAACAGGAGATGTTCTATGGAACCTAGAATATGAATTTCAACTCCACGAGATATCCATGCAAAATGGTCTAGACGAGAATAATACAAATCATATTGCATATGTTCCTTTGCGCTACCCAGAGTCTAAGCCTTTTGGTCCAAGTTTAGTATGAATTCAAGTCTTATACGTAAGTTCTTAGTTTATAGATTTCATTAATGAGCATGTGGAATTTTGGAGTTCTCAAAATCCCATGGATGGATAGTTGTGAGAATTTATAAGTTGTTTGAAATGTGTTCTCCTTCAGTAGATATGACACATAGTGGATCCATACCTTGGTGCAACAGTTCCTTACCTCGGGATTTTTGCACAAGGTTCAGGGGAAAGTGAACACATAACTCTAGTGGATTTGGTTTGGTAGGAGAACTGCAAGTATGTAGAAGAGAATGAGGCCACATGCATTATGTTCCTTTGCGGTACCTAGAGCCTGAGACTTTTTATACTAGAATTATTGGATGAGGTGTTGGTGGAAATGATGATGATTTAGAAGATGCAACCACAAGTGTTGTGTTATCACAATTGGTGAATCATCGTGGGAGGTGATCACAAAACAAGACTCCTTTTCCATGTTCCAAATCTACCAAAGTAGCACATACAAAGAGAACATTCATGAATGTGGAATGGTTAGGTTCGGTACTTGTTTTTTGCATATCACATTAAAAATACAGTTCCTCCTCGTAAAATCCTCACCTCTTATAACCGACCACCATTATAGAAAATTACACCACATTTTGTTTAGACATTTTCTTAAGTAGGTAGGGTGCCCCTATCTCCTATATCCCTATAGATTAATCTGGTCAGATCTTCTTTCTTCTATGATATTGGTTCCTCTCTCTCAAGTCCTCTCTCTCCTTTTCTCTCCTACCTCCCTCTCTCCTTCCCCATCTCTCTCTATCTCTCTCTCTCTCTCTCTCTCTCTACCGTCCAATCCTCCTACTATATCCCTCCCTCTCTCCTTCTCTCTCTACCACTTCCATCTTTGTGTCATTCTCATCCTCTCTTACCCCTCTCTACCTCTCTCACTCCTCTCCCTATCTCTCTATCCATTCCTTCTCTCCCCTCTCCTTCAGTTTATCTTCATCTCTCTCTTGTGACTCCCCCTATCTCTCGACCTCTATCACTTTATGTCTTTGTTCTTCCTTCTCATATATATCTAGAGTGAATATATATCATCATATACTAATATATATTATAATATAACAAATTTAATATTGTATTAATCAAAATTAATTAAATTTAATCATTTTAATAATATAATATATTAATATGAATATTATAATTAATATTATTATTATTATTATTAATCTTTTAATATTGGGGTGAAAATGTGAAGTTGGGAAACACTTTTTGCCCTTTTTTGACATTGAAAATTGTAGAGAATTATCTTACCTCCATACTCATATATATATATATATATATATATATATATATATATATATATATATATATATATATATATATTGACATAAATTTGATATTAGGGTTAATAATTTTTTTTTGCATGGTATTAATAATAATTTCTCCAATGATATTTGGTTCATAGGCTTCACCTAAATAAAACCTCTTGTTTGAGTGTTCATAAATATAAAGAGGATTATGGAGTAAATATAAAAAGATGTTTTATTTATTTACCATATTTATGGTTTATTTATATTTTATTTATTTACCATACCTCTATTATTTACCATGGTATTTGGTCCATAGGCTTGGTATATAATTAGATGTTGATTTATAATCCTATTTGATATATTTTTATTTATTTAACATACTTCTTTATGCCTCTTTTATATTTATTTATTTACCATACATCTTTTATAAATATGGTATTTGGCCCATGTATTAAAATGGTATTTTTCCCATAGGTTTCACCTAAATAAAACCTCTTGTTTGAGATTCCTTAAGTATAAAGAGGTTTATGGAGTAAATATAAAAAGATGTTTTATTTATTTGCCAAACCTTTATTTTATTTATATACCTCGGTTTATTTATATTTTTATTTATTTACCATACCTATTTTTTGAGTGTTCATAACCCTCTTTATATTTTAAATTTATAGTGTGTTTATACATAATAATAATTAAATTGATTTTTAAATAGGGCGACATTATATTAAAAGTGTTAAATATTTACATGTTTAAGTTCTTACTTGATATCTACCCCATACTTGACTAGAAACTCATAATCATGATTGTTTAGTGAAATGTCTAATGCAAACCCTTACACATTTTATGAATGTACTTCCAATTTTAAAATCCCTATTTTTTAGTGTTTAAAAAATTGATAAATAATGTTTTTTTCATTTTCCCTCATAAAAATTTCGCGGAGCTATCAAAAAAATAAAACCTTTTGACACTTTACTAAGTTTTGTGGACATTGAATTTATTTCTAAATTCCAGATTCAGTGGATGTTGGCAACTCTGAAGTCCGTTAAAAAGTTTTCACATTAAGATAGTTTTTCTCCCTCACGAGCTCAACATATCAACATTTTCTTATGTTTCTCCACATACAAGTAATATTATATTGGTACATTTATGTATCTGAACTTATATTTTAAGTTGTCTTTAGTTCAAACCCCCAATATTTTATGTAGAACATAAGATGATATTTTTTTTCTTTTCCAAGATTTCGAAAAGACAATGCTCAGGATGACGCCATGAGGTTTTGTTGTTGTATTTTTTTAAATGGCAGAGATTAAATCATTGATTTTAAGTAGGAATCTTGAAAAAAACGAGACATCATGTTGCTACAATGGCGAGGGGATATTTTGATCCAACAAACCTTTTGCAAGTTGATATCCCCACTGAGGTTCCCTGCACAAATCTTACATCTTGGATTTTTTTACTTGCAAATAATTTTATTACATAATTTATGTAAAATAACTAAACCCTAATTTATTTTTGCTTCAGTTTGTCCTGATTGAAATATTAAGTGTGCTTGGTTTGCTTCAGTAAAACCTAATTATGCTTGGTTTCCATGAATACAAATCTGATTTGGTTTTGTCCTTGTGAATGTTAGTTTCTAGTTAAAGTGAAGCATCAAGTTTGATGCTCTTTACAAATTTTTTTACCCAAATTCTTGAGTAGCATAATTTTTTGAGGGAAAAAAAAATATTCACACACAAACAATATTTTTTAGAAATTATACAAGAAGTAAATTTTCCATGCTGAAGATATCATCATTTCAATATTAAGTTTCTTAAATGACTATGATTTATTTCTCACCACAGATCCATAAACCATAATAATGCTTTATAAGGTTGTCTCAGAAACTATTGAGAAATCACTGCATGCAGCCAACATATTGTAAGCATTTGATCACATTTGGAGATAGCTCACTTTGGTGATGCATTGATGGCCCATGGTTTGTTGAGCATTACACCCTGAATGTTTTTTTTTTTTTTTTGAAGGTTCACTTCTTAGGAGTATAATACCATAGTTTACAGTTTATCTTTTGTGTGTATTCTTCTCAAATACATAGATTCCAAGATTTACAAATATTTAATTTCTTTCAACTGAATATACAAAGAGATTTGTGGCTTATAACCTTTTTTTAGTTTGTTTTTTAAGAACTTTTGTACTTTTCCTTTTTTGGAGACATAGAAGCTTGTTCTTTTAAGCAATGAAATTTATTTTCCTAGAACGTGACATGTATGATTGAGGAGTGCTCTTCAATTGAAAAAGCTAGCACGTATATTATTGTTCTTGAACCTTGAGACTGTAAACCATGAAAAAATCGTTCACTCATGATATGGAAGCCCAAATCAAATACCTTTATCCATGAAAAGACTTGTTTCTCTACATTGATAGGAAACTTGGGAGCATCTCTAAATTTTCAGTGATGGAAATATTCTATGAATGAATTGATTAGAATAACATCTGCTGAAGTATAGATATAATACTACTAAATTTTTTATTCACCCATCTAATAGAATGGGTAACCTCTATATTTTTGAAATTTACTTCAAATAAATATATAGTTAAAATGCTTGAAACTATCATTTTTGGTAATGCTTGACTAGTAGGTTTCTAGAAACAAATAATGAGGGGAGCATATATAAGATTTTGTGGAGATTTATTATAAATCCAAAACTATGGTCTCCCTACATATCCATTATTTTTTTACGAAAAGGAAAATTGAAAGAAAGATTGTAGTATATTGTGTAGAAGTTGTTCAACAGGTTTTCTCAACGCATAATATATAATATCTCAAGATTTTTTAAAATATTCATTCAAGTTAAATTCAATATACAAAATTATAATTTAGAACCACAGACATATGGCACATATTTGTTTTAGTTTTGCTATGTGACTAGGTGCGGGATGGTGGGATGTGGAGTAATCTCAAATTTTTTATTTTCAGCTTAGTTTACTTTGTCTAATAAACTCATCATACTAAGAGATCTTTTTAGGGGGTAGGTGAATTCTAGTAGGTGAAGATCAGTAATAGACAACAAGAAATGGAAGTACTTGAAAACAAAAGGTCAATATTCCCTAAGCCTTGAAGGAATTGTTTTCTTCTGGAAAGTTTCCAATAAAAGATCGAGTTCGGTCTCCTATGGCCCCTCTAAAACAATATTGTATCAACTTGGACAAGCTATCAAGTCTCCCTAGGAAAATATTTGACCTTAGTGTGTTAATCATGTTGGAGCTCTTGGTTGAGGAGGTATTATTCGCATTTTTGCACATGCAAGAAAATTAATTGGAAATTTTAATGGAGTGGCCCTTCCGCCTTATGTGATGGAATGATGAGATGCATATCTACCTCAAAAAAATTTGTAAAAGGAAGATTTCTCTTTGAACATAAAGGGAAAGGCATTTTTAGCTTCTAATTTCAACTACATGAGTATCTTAAATGAGTACAATGGGGGTTCCATGGTTCTTCAAGCATAATGATATTTTTATGCAGCACTAGTTTCCCCTTTATACCCCCAATGAGGTAGGTTCTTAAAAAATGTCGTCTGATCATATTCAATTATTTTATTAATGATTTTAAGGTTCAAGAATTATTGGAAAAGATACATCTGTTGGATGAAGGTATTATTTAAGTTACTAGATGATCTATTTAATATAGCTAAATAAGAAACAAATGTGTACCCTCAATTGGTTGGTTATTTCCTTAAATATTGGGCTAAGAGTAAGTGACCCACCACATGAAAAAACCCATATCTAAATGGTACTCTCTAATGGTTAATATTTTGAGTATAGGCTTGGTTTCCTCAAGGATGAATTTTCTCCTACCAACTACATGTATCCTTGCCTTCTTTTTTCCAACCAACTATAGTTAGTTATTAACACCATTTTCTGAAAAAGGTTTATAAATTCATCATTGCAAGTGATATGATTTTTCTTGTCCTTAATGAGAAATATCATGAAATTTTCTTTCATGTTTCTATCATTTCAATGGTTGGTACATTGTACGTAAGCTTTGATTTCTTGTTTTTCTCTAGTAAGGTAGATTCGGCTTCTAGAATTTATGGTCACTTTTTTTTCCATGTTTTGTAGTTATGTGCTATAACTATGCATGGTTGTTAGTTAAAGATAATAGTTATGAAGAAACAACGTGAGATTTAAACATATTGATCCATTAATGCAAAAATTTCCTATCACAGTTCATTAGATTGGTGGCACTATGGATAGTTGAAAATTGACGAATCCAAAAATTGACCAATGTCACTTTAATGTACTATGGATGCCATCTTTGTTTAATATACTTTAAACGTGTTCAAATTAGTATATTTTCATTGTTGTTTTTTTTTCTTGTCATATTTTTTTTTCTCACTCTAATCCTATTCTCTATAGATCTATTTTTTATTCCCCTAGATCTACTCTATAAAGGTAGAGGTGGGATGAATTGTTTTTTTGTAATGTGTAGCTTTTCTTGCTTTGAGGTGCTTGTCTACACACCCATTTTCTAGTTGAAATACTTGTGGGAGGACATAGTTATGATTGAGAGGTACAGATTTATTTCCTTGTATCCATACAATTACATCTTTGGATACTCATGCTTGGTGTGGATTTGGAAGTGTCTGAATGCCCCTTTGATATTTTGTTGGTGTAACATATATTAGCCAAACTTTGTACTTGCAATTTTTAACAGTTGTTTAGTGGTTATGTTTTAGGATCATTGTTATTGATTGTTGTATTTTGACATATTTAATTAATTAATAACGAGAAACACTACCAATTAGTTTTCTAGACCTCATAGCCAGTAGGATTCAAGCATGTAGCTCATTATTTATAATTGCATCATATATACTCATTGTTTTTTAATTTTTGGCATGGAAATCAATCTCTTAGAGGCATATTTTTATGCTGTCACAACATATTTACATGATTAACAAGGTGAGAAATCAATGTTTGGTGTAATTGCATATTTCATATTTGATAATTGTAGGTTATTTATAGGCTATCATTTTTTTTAAAGTTTCACTTATAATTGAGTATTTAACTGAAAATGTTGAGTATCTTATACATGACTATTTTTCTCTTCACCCACTTTTCATAACTTCCATAACCATTAGGTACAAACTTCAGTCCTATTTTTCTTGTTTAGTAAAATATTTTCCAAGACTTTACAAAATTTTATAATTTATTTAAAGTTGTATAATTTACAATTTATAAAGTTTCAAGATCTATTTCTTTAAAGTCTAATTCTTAAAAGGGTGTTAGCTCAATGAAACAACACCTGCTTTATAAGCAGAAGGTTGGAAGTTTGATTCCATCATGCCCTGATATTTATATGGAATGGAGGTAATAAATATTTAGTGACAGAGACTCTTTTGACCATCCTCAATGAGCTGATGCTGACATTTTCTTACCCTCACCAAAATATGAAATGGTGATGGTAAATGAACGCCACCATTTATATGCATCAATAGTGATGACCATGAAAGTTCCATCACCATAAATTGATGTTGTTCATATGAAATGGTGACAATAATTATCCATCATTATAATCATTATTCGTGATAGACCTTGAATGTCACCACATCACTTATACTTTTGGCAACGCCACATTTGGTGACGTTCACTTTTTTGGTGATCGAGGTTAAGTTCCATCACCATTTCTCATATGAAATGGTGATGGTCACTATCTATCATTAAAAACCATTATTGGTGATGAACCTTGAATGTCACCAAAACAACTATACTTTTTTTTTATGCCACCTTTTATGACATTCAATTTTTGGTGACGGTGGCTCTTTTGACTATCACCAATGAGCTTATGGTGACATTTTTTGAACCTCGCCAATGTCCTTTTTTCTTGTAGCGTAATTGAGAATCAAACATTGCTTGTATTGTTGTAATATGTTAAATTCATGTTTCTATGGAATCAAGTATTTTTTGTAAAATATCAATCAATGTGTTATATATTGGAAATTACAAGTATGGTAAATATGGGAAAAATATTGGCGTTTTGCATGTAAATTTACAAAACATATAAAAAATACTATTATTTTATTTTTTCATTATAATGATCACTGATGTTTTGAATTTGAGGGATTGAGGATGGACACAAGTGTTCCCTCAAATTGTAAGTTTGGTGTTGGAATTCAGTGTGGATTTTCCAATCGAGAATCATATAGCAACTAGAATATGAAAGTTATATTCCAAAATAAAAGTTTTTGGAGTATTACTAGTGTTGATTGCTACATATTTCTATGTTGTAAATTTTCTCCAAATCATAGCTAATATATTGTACCACAGGTGAAGAACAAAATGGGAAGAGAATTTTCTTTGAAATTTATCCGCTTATATTATACTAATCCATAAATATAAGAAAAAAATTAATAAACCTATATAGACTAGTTGGTGTATTCATATGTGATAATGGACCCAAATAGTAGTTCTATTCTAGTGTTCATCATCTTTCATGCCTTATAATATGCATTGTATCTTTATTTTTTAGAAAAGGAATTCAGTATTGATGGTAAGAAGCAGGAATTGAAGAAAGAGGAGAACAATATCACTGAAGCGACAAAATGTAAATTAAAGAGAGAGAATATAAATGGTCTAGTGGTACGTGTAGATTCAATATCCCACATAAGAGACACAAATAGAGATTGATGGTCAAGTCTTTAGAGTTGGTGAATTCACCTACAATGCCTTGGCAACATAATGATATTGTTTTGAAGCGATGGAACAATACTTCATGTGTAAATTGTACTCCAACCAATATTGAGTTGGAAACTCAAGTTGTAATACTTAATATTTTATATGATGCAGGGCTAGCCTGCAATACCCAGGATCTCCATTTTTACCATGCATGACAAAATACATCTCAGTAAATGCCCAATCAAAACCTCATTAGCTGGCAAATTTGTTTCAACTCTCAATGCGGAAGCTCTCTTTCAATTTAACTTCAAACATAAACTTTGAATGCTCCCATACTCAACCCCAATATCTCCCATTCATCATTTCCATTGAAACATCAACATTCACATGTCACTGTATTCAATCAAAAGAATTCACTCATGTTTTAAAAGCTTGACTTGGCAATTCACACTATAGCAATTCAAGTAATGTATGATTCTTCTATTAAATGTTCATAGATTATGTGAACAAACCTTTGAATTGGTTTGAGTTTCAAGTTTCTGCTCAATACACATGCGCCCCTTAAACTTTAACAATTGGTTAGCCATCCAATGCCTTTACACATTCATCTCCATTGATACAAATTTCATAAATCCAGACTTTGTTCAAATAACACAATCAATCCCTGAATTATCTTACCTGTGTCATTCTTCGCATTCTTCAAGACTGATCAACACTTCCAGGCTTCAATTTCTGCTATGACAATTACAAAACTCAGATTTATATTCAAAATCCACAACATACCTCTCATGAATTCAACAGCGCTCTCCCTTCTACCCAATTTCCACGGTGTTTCTTCTGCATTCGATTTTAAACGTCTATGTGTCGACTGTCCCATTTTTTCTTAATCCAGAACTTGGCGCTGTAACTAGAATTCAACTACTGTAAGTCGATCTTCCTCTTCCAACAAACTCGCCTTCAATTTAACTCCATGATGTAGCTTCTCATATATGATGCACCCAACGCTCTTCCTCTGCATCGATCTTTAAACTCAACGCAGGTTCAACGCAGAAACCAATATCTGTCACATACACATCGATTTCAAAAACAACATGAAATTTCTTACCTCATCTACCGGGTTGTCTTCCACTGATTTTGAAAATGCTGTCTATCATTCACTGCGCTGCCAGTTTGCACCGAATTGAATTTTTACAATGCTTTCTTTGCTGGATACAGAGATTCCATGCATAAATTGGGTTTCACATTTTAAGATGGCGCTTCTTCAGCGACATACATCCCCTTTGATTTTTCATTAAACTTCTTCAGACAAATTCTTTCACTGCTGCAATTCGTGCCTTTGCCAGATTTCAATTCTTCAATGCTTACGATTTTATCAAACAATACCAGGTATTAATTCACTGTATAATTCTCACAAACAAAAATTTACCCAACGAATCCTGTCTCCCTGTTGTGAATTCGATTGCATAGAAATCGATTTATTAACCTCATACAACGCTGTCATTTAGTTTAATTGTGGTTGCCCATTTCATGCAATTCAACTAGTTTCAAATGCCTTTCCTCAACATATGCAGACAAAGTCAATATGAATCGATACTCATTTACAAGCAGAGCTTACAATCTCTTAATACAAATATCGCTCATCATCCAAGACAACAAAACATACTTCGATTACAAAATTCCTCTCATAGGCACACACAGCAAATTGTTGCTAACATTTGAAGAGCATTCATTACAATTCTTCTCTTATAAACCAAAAATATTTTCCCAATTACAGAAATTAAACACCCAATTTCTAATCGACCAATAAAGCTCTAAAACACACACTTATAATATTAATAAACAAAATATTTACAAACTTTTCTTCCTGGTCAGATATTCAACATTTAGGCCCTTACAATTTTCCCAGAGGCTTACAGCCTTGGCTGTTCAAAACCTGCTCTCCACCACTCTCACTATTCAAGTGTATTTTCCTCTCAAAAACCACTCATATTTATACATAGATAATGTATTTAATTCACTCAAAATATCTCTCCACCTAATCCTTAACTAATCTATATTTTAGGTGTGGACTCAACAAAGTCCCATACATAGAATTCCTAATCTCTAATTTTGCTCCTAAACTATTTCTCTCATATCCTTTTATTTAATAAAAGAATATTTACAAATCCTCACTTTTCCAAATTATCTCCTATTTTATTTAAAAATAACAAATTAATTAATAAAATAATAAAAATGTCACACCCCCCTTTTATCACATATTTACAAATGAAAAATGGCCTTGATGCTCCTGCATCATTATATAATATATTTATGTGGTTGAAATTACTTATAGTTTCACTTGATATTATTTAGTATTAAAATTAACATATATAACTTTGTGTTTTCATATTAGATGAACATGTACATTGTGTGCCAATTTTTTTTTTTTTTTTAATTTAGTTGCAAAATCAGACTAATTAATTTATGTTGACTTATAATGAAAAAATAAGATGAATCTAAAATTATTAAATTAGTATTTTATGTTTATTAATGAACATAAATAAAATGAATATACGACTAAATTAGTTGCTTATAATAATTGTTAATGAAAGTAAATGAAATGAATATAAAGTACTACAGTAGTCATTAATATAATGAATATGAAACTACCAAACAAATATAAATGACTACTACAAATGATAATTTTTTTATTAGAAATGACGGCTAAATTTTGCATATATGTGACTATTAGTAGCTAATTTATAGTATCTTATAACGCAACCAAAATTTAGTCATATTTCTTGAGTCACTAATTGGTTTCAAACGATGATTAAAATTTGCATATATATGACTATTAGTAGCTAATTTACAGTATCTTATAACATGACCAAAATTAAGTCATATTTCTTTGGTCAATAATTGGTTTCAAACGATGACTAAAATTTGCATATATATGGCTATTACTTGCCAATTTACAGTATATTATAACACAACTAGCATTTTGGTCATATTTCTTTGGTCATTAATTAGTTTTCTAGGGTGATCATTTAGCAATATATTTTTTCGTATATTTGGTCATTAATTGTGATAATTAATGACTAACTAAATGACTAAATTAATGACCAAATTTATGACTAAATACACTACTAAACATAAAGTTGAGACAACTAATTAATGACTAAGCTAAAAATGACTAAAAGTTGGACGCATTATAAGATACTGTAAATTAGCTACTATTGGTTACCGATCGAAAAATAATCATTTATATGCAAATTTTAGTCGTATTTTTAGTAACTAATTAGCCATTTTGTACTAGTGGACGTAGAAATTTTTCTTTCCCTTGCAAACTCTAGCGTTATCAAAAAGTAGAAGGAGAAGGTAAATTAACAATGGCCTCAACCTTCAAAGGGTCGACACTAATGCCTTCTTCAGAAACAATGAAACCAAGAAATTGTCTTGATTGTACACATAATATACATTTGTGTGGATTCAAACAAATATTGTAATGAATAAATCACATAAAAATGACATGTAAGTGTGTAGAATGATCTTGTGTGCACATAGAATGAGCAGGTAAGTCATCCAAGTAGGGTTGCACAATATGTTTGATGTCGTGAAATGCATAAGACATAGCCTGTTGAAAAGTTCCGCCAACATTTTTCAATACAAAAGGTAATTTACAATATGAAAATCTCCCCCATCGACAAATAAATGCTGCTTTCTGCTGATCAGCAGGGAGTATGTTTATTTGATTGTAACCAGAAAATTCATCCATAAATGAAATTTTTTTTTGGCACAATCATCAACAATTTGGTCGATGTAAGGGGTGGGATAATTGTCTTTGGGAAAAAATTTATTAATATCCCTATAATCGACACATACTTTGATAGTTGTTTCTTGGTCACTGGAACTATGTTGGATACCCAATCCGTCAACGAACAGGATAAATGAGTACCGTGCCAATTAGTTTTTCAACTTCATCTTTAATAGTAGTATCTTTTCGCAGATGTATTGGACGTAATCTTTGTATAATAGGTTTAGCATCTGGGTATGCCTTAATTTCATGAATTACAATATTAGGATCAATTCCTGGTATTTCTTTGTAAGACCAGGCAAAGATGTCTCAGAATTCCTGAAATAGGGCTTTGTACATGTTAATTTCATCAATTGAGCATGAAGCACCTATATAAATGTTTTCAGTTATTCTTGTTTTGATTAATATGTCAATTGGATTTGTTGTAGAAAATTTTCCTAAATTCGTCTTAGAATATGAATGAAGGATTGAAATAGGATGTTAAGGTTTTTTAACATAGTCAATCAGAAAGATCGTTGAAAATTCGTTTTCAACTCTATCAAGGTCCGGTAGAAAAGAGGATCAATGGTGAAGATTGGCCCAAGGTAATTTGTCCAATGACAAAATTTCTTGAATATTTTCATCACTCAAAAATATGTGTTGAAAACGATTATAAAATTATGTTATGGTTAAACCTGATAGAGAATAATACTCATCACTAACCACATTCACCTGATCAGTATTGGGTGATGAAGTGTTTGAAAGCGATTGCACTGCTGCATATTTCAATTAATATGGACTTAAAGGCATTTCATTTCCATAGTAGTACAATTCAAATTCTGAAGGCACAATCCATTGGTCATCAAATGGAATTGTGCTTGATATAATGATATTGACATTGGAAATAGTATGAGGCATGTTAGGAGGAGGTATAGCGAAATTTCCCATAAGAGTGGAATCCTTAACTAGTCCTACCCCAACATCTTCATAAAGGATAAAAAACTTTCTAACATATGGGATACTATCCGTAGAGGCAGGATCATAAGTGTAGTAAGACAACTGATCAATTTTGAGAATATTTCCTTTATGAGGAAACATGATTAATCGAAATACTGATGAATTGATAACAGTCATAGCATAAGACCAACTCCGACCTAAAATAAGGTTGTAGTCAAGTGGGGCATCAACGAATTCCACCTCAAGCATAATGGTTTTTCCTTATACCTCTATGGGTAAATCATGTAGTATTCCAAATGGATGAAAACCTCTTCCATCAAAGGTTTTCAGAATCGTGGGTGACTGATTGATTGGTGGAGAACCAAGAGTTTTCCAACAAGCTAAAGAGATAATGCACATAGATGCTCCCTCGTCAATCACTATGTGAAAAGCTCACCTAGATTTCACTAAAACACATATTTGAAAATCCATTTGGTGTGGGAGTCTAGGTAAAAAATTTTCATGATAAAAAATGATAAGATTAGAATCTTGAGGGCCACTCACTCCAATAGATGACAATAGTAACTTCCTTTGAGCTAGAAAAGACTGCAACATTTCGAGGGCAAACATTGTTGAAGGTGACATGGCTAGATCTTCAACAATGTTGTAATTCTGAATGACTCTTGCATATGGATTGAAATTCTATTTTTGAATTACACCTTTGGTAGGCGGCTTAACTACTAAATCATTTCTAGGTTTCTTGGTGTGTAATGGTTTGGAAATAGGAGGAGTTGATATTGGAGGTTGACTGGATGATCCAGTTTTTTTTCCAGTCACAAGACTCTTAGATACATAATCTTGAGATCATGTTGCAACCATGACCTGGGAGCACATCATTTGGATATTCACTGATGAATTGGAAGAAGATCTGATCATTTTGTTGTCTTGTGATGTAAAAGGATATTTAAGAACAACGATTGTGGTTGAACCTTTGAAAAATTTAGATACATCGGCCTGATGTGGGTACTCTTTTGTGTAGTGATCCTCGTCATAGATAAGACAAGGATAAAAAGGTTTCCTTTTTTTGTTAGATGGTTCGTTTTTTTATGCTTTCTCTTTTGGAGAATTGTTTTGTTTCTTTTTACCATTCCCTTTCTTCTTAATTTTAGATGATTTGGCTTTGGCAGTAGATGAATCTACGACATGGCTTTTGACAGAAGTTTCTAGAGAAGAGTCTCATTTGGGTGTAGCAGGTAAAGTTATAATTAGAGTAGTATATTTCGACTATTTATTTTTACTCTTTAATGTAATAACTTTATTGATTACACCATCTACGGCATGAGAACTAGAAGGAGTTCTAGTAAGTTGATCTGGATGAGGTAAATCAAGAATTGTTTCATACAAAGTTCCAGATTGTGTGTAGATAAGGTCTACATAATGGGATTGAGTGATAACATGTTCTTTTGTTACAATGACCCCTTTAGCTACATCTTTAGTAATCTTAGGGAGTAATGATATGATAAACCATTCAGCCATAATTTGATCCAGGATGAAAACTTTGACTAAGCAGTGTCTATGTCGTCATTCATGGATGTGATCTGAAATGTACATAGATGTACTCTGTTTAAGTGACGTCAAAAGTTATGTGCAATTATCCGAATGGAGTGGTAACTGAAATGAGCAAGGAAATTAGTTGCTAAGGCATTGAAATTGTTGAAAGATCCTCGTGGTAACTCAATGTACCACTTCATCGCTAAGCCGGTCAAAGTTCTTTGAAAACATATTAAATGAATGGAATCATTGATCAAATAGTTAGATGCACACCACAGATGATAAGTCATAACATGGTTTGAGGGATCCTCTCCTTGTTTTCCTTCAAACTTTAGAATGTCACTAGGTAACTTAGTAGGAATGGTTGGCCAAAATGGAAGATAGTAAATCAGGTCATTCGTTAGCCGATACAAGTCTTGTAAATCTAAATTTTCTATGAAAGGTAACCACCTATTAGGGTCTTTCTAAGTGAATTGATAACCCTAACGGACATGTACAGTACGTGGAGGATGGTATCTAGGGAAAGCTGGGATAGCTTGAGAAATTGGAATTTGCACACCTTTAGGATATCCATGGGTAGACATACCATATTAGGGTTGAGTTTGTATCTAAAATTTATAACCTGGGTATGGTTGGCTTTGGAAAGATGGATTTTTTCCCAATTTTCCATATTGTAATTGGTCTTGAAATGACAGGCATTAAACAAATTGATCTTGAAGAGGTTGACCTACCAGGGGTTGTCCCTGAAGAGTTTGACCTGTAAAAGGTTTCCCCTAAACATGTTGACCTACAAAGGGTTTCCCTTGAATAGGATAACCTACAAAAGGTTGAATTATTTCCATAGTTGTTGTACTAGGTTGTCCCAAAGATGCTTAAGGAATCAACTAGAATCTAGGTCTGGTTTGATGGGTAGTAGTCTGAGGGAAAGCCTGTGTAACTGTTGGCGTTGATATTTGAAGGGTCGTAGAAATAGAAACTTGGGGAACTCCTGGTATGGGTGTACCTGGTTTTTGAACGGATGTTTTCACAATAGATTGGATAGGAGTACTAGGATTACTCAGACTAGCTTGCTGAATACTTGGCACAAATTCCCTTGGGGTAATTTGAAGTGCACCTTGAACAGGTTGTTGGACTTGGGTGTAACCAAATTTTCCAAGGGTTGAGTAGGTTGATTATAATGCATTTACAGAGTATATTTCAAAGAATTTTGAGTAAACGAGGGGTTCCACATAGTATTTATGCTTGGATAAGTAGTTCCCATTGAGGGTTGTGACTCATAGAGTTGAACGTAACCATTTTGAGGTATTGGAGCATAAGGTATATAATTACCAGGAATAAGTGGCCCTAAAACCATCATATAGGTTCCAGTGAAAATTTTTCCTCCCTAAAAAGGTTGTTTTCATTGAAGAGGTCGCTACCCTTGAATAGGTTGTTGCCCTTGAAGAGGTTGCTTCCCTTGAAGAGGTTGCTTCCCCCCAGGCACAATGTAGCCACCTTGTGAGATAGCTTGAGGGGTATTCCTGGAAAACATATAAATATGTTTCGTAGTCAAAGGCTGGGTAGTAGACTCGAATATGTCAGTTGACATAGTACATGTTTCAGAGAAATGGGATGATCCTCAAAAAGTGCCAGAAAGTGACTAGTACCTAGCAGGAACAGAAGGACCACAACACAAAAATCTTTCTGGTGAAGATGAAAACATTGATGACTCAGTAGACATGCTTTTAGAAGCCATGTTACTATAACTGGGTAAAGAGAAAAATGGGATTCAATGTTGTGGATTTCTGTAACTAGAAGAATGTAAAAAATCGGTAAATTGGAGATTTCAAGGATCCGGATGAAAGGGAGTAAAAGGAAAATCCAAAGGGTAGATTGGTTCACTATACCTTAAATCTAAATATTCTTGACAAGAGGGAATATCAATTTTTTCTTCTTTGTCAAAGATTTCTTCAATGCTAATAAGGCCAAGAGGAATATCCTCAGTGATGAGAAGCTTTACTCGAGGTCAACGAGGATGACCAGCAGTCGGGGCTATAACATTCGAAGGTGACTCAAATGAAGTGGAATCAAACTCAGGTTAAGTTATTTCTGGTTCAATGAGCTGTATATTTGAAAATTCACCAGTGACAAATTCAATTGTGATTACTTCAGAAATTTCTGGTTGATCTTGTTATATTTCAGTTATTTGAGGTTGATTAACTTTGAAATCGGGATGTATTATGATAAATGGTTCTCCGTTTTTTTCTAAAGGACTGGTTCCTGATGATTGAACCATTTCAGTTTTTATTTTTTCCAATTGACTGGGTGTATATTTAAGGGGTTTCCCCAACATTCTACATGAATGTCTTGGTAATTCAGCCACATTTAATTTCTTTAACACATGAAATCAAAAAATTTCAAAAGAATCACACCTAAGGCCTCTAAAATTAATCAAAAAAATGATCACGCACTACAAAATATAAGAAGAAATCCACACAAAAATAGTATGTTTCCACAATAAAATCACTAGTTGGTGATGAAGTCCAACCTCATAGAGATTAATCTAGAAAACTAGCAGTTGGAACAGTTACCCTAAGAACCTTCTTAATGAAATAGTTCGGTGCAAGTAACTCCACTATGCAATCTCGAAGTGAAGACTAACCTTCAAAATTTCAAGTGAGTCTAGTCAATGTCTGCTCTAGGTACAGTGGGACCTTCCTTCCATCGTCACCTTGGGAAAAATCCTAAATATTATAGCCCCTAAGGTTACCAACTGAGACAATTGAACATATGGGAATGGTTTGTTTCCTGATATACACGCAAGGGCAGAGTATCAAAGCTCAATCCCCTTGAAGTCTCCTCGACATGGTAAATACAAGGTCTACTAACAAGTGATACTAGGCTCCTCCACAATGGTTAATCTTAGGTTTACCATTTATAATGCGTGCACATCTTCTATATTTACCAATGAAGTAAGTACGATTACTCCACTTGGTCCGACATGACCTCATGCTTGACTCTTTTAAGAAGAGCTTCCCAGAGAAAAATTACAAAAATTGGGTTTTTCCCTACCACAAGATGTTATTTTTTTGTGTATATGCTTTGTAAAGTTAATTACTCCCTATTCCAAAGCACTAATCTTGAACTAAACTGGTGGAAAAAGCCCTAGAAAATGTAAAAATATCTAGATCAAATTTATTAAGCATTGTATTAATTTGGATGTTGTTTACACAGAGGGGTATGGAAATGAAACTCAATGACGTTGTGACCAACTCAAAATATTACTTCTTAATGCATCAACAATAAATATGCAATTCTTCATTTCATTGAATTCCTAGTTAAGAGAAAGTAGAAGGATTTTTTGAACTCAAAAAAGTGCAAATACCCTAAAATATCCCATAACAATTCTTTTTCATTAAGAAATCAATTTCATTTTGAAGCATAACCAATATCACTTTGTAATGAAAATCTTCATTGATTCCAAGCCAAAATATAAAATTTTATGAGAAAACAATCTTTCAATTCTTAAAAATAAAAAACAACTAGAAAAACCCTAAAAAATATTTTTTAAAAATCAGAAAATTAAAGCTCTTAACCAATAATCTAATTAATGATACCCATGAGTGTACTTTCATGATTTCTTTCAGCTGAAAGAAAAATAAATCAATTTTTCACTTTAACAAGTAAAAGCAATTTCATAAAAGACTACTTTTTGAGACAAATCACACTTCACTTATCTAGAAGTTTTCCTTTGAAAATAAGCAAAATAAAATCACTAAAAAAAGTAGGAATAACAAGAAACTTGGTAGCTCTAGAGGGAAATGACAAAAAAAAGTGATCTAGGTAGTGAATCTATTTTCCCAAACATAGGAATTCATCAAACCAGGGCAAACCCTACTCAAAATTGCAAAAAAAATGATTTATCAAAAATACTCTAAAGTAATTAGGAAGAGTTCACAAACAGGGTCTCAGGGTTGGTATAATTCAAGTTGAACCTCTAGAAATTTGTCATCGGACTTTGAGAGAGAGATCATTTATTTTTTCAAAAATTCTCAGGGGGTGCGTAGGTAGTCAGTGAAAACCAATGTGCATGCACATTGTATTTAATTGAAAACTTGTGTAGGTTTACACTATGTTTATGAAAGAAAACTGAGTAGGGTGGACAAAATTTCATAGAAATAAACACAAGGCATATTAATTCATAATATCTAAAAATTCATAAACCCAACAACACTCAGACATAGTCAAACTAGAAAAATTGAAGATCTAAACCAAAAAGGATCAAGATAAAACTAAGCTTGTTATCCAGCGGAGTCACCAATGTTCTTATAGGATAAATCCCTATTTCTAACAAGGGCAGTCTCCCTAGTATCCCAACCAATAACTAGAAACAAACAACCATGTGAATATCTCATTCCCTAAGCTATTAGCATTCAAATTATCAAAACTAGAAAATTGAGGTTAATGCTTTTACCTTTCAATGAGATGTTTGATGAATACCTTTCCTTTTGTCCCGAAGAAGTTCTTCAATGCTGAGAAGAACCTGCAATCACAAACATGCAAAGAATCAAAAGCACCTGCAGTATATAATAATCCAAATACCAGCTTAAATTAATGATCAATGAGATTAAGAATTGCGATTGTTTTAATCAATCTAAAAACAACACAATGAGAAAAAGTATCTAGATGTATTATCAAGAATATAAAGAGTAATCTTACAATTGAGCCTTGATGTCGAACAAATTTCTCCCATACGGCTTTAAAATCTTCCTCCTTGGTTTGAAAAGCTTTCCACTTTATAATGACCAACATAAGATTATCATTAGTGAACCCTTATGAACCCCTTAACCCTAAAGTTTCTACTCAATTTATAAGAGAAATTGAGGAGGTTTCAGATCCACCAATGGAGGGATGAGATCCTCTAATGAAGAGATTAGGGTTCCTTGATCCAAGGGGATAAGTTCCATGATTGGAGGGATATAGCTCGAACTAGCAGGACTCGAGAGGATTTTAGTTGGAAGAATATGTGCCCAACTATGCTTCTAGAAGTTACTTTTCACTTTTACTTTCTTTTAAATGGGGTGAGTAAGTTTTATAAAAAAACAGAGCATAGATGTCCGCAAGGTTAGGAATATTCACGCATGCACGGGAAGTGACCACAGAAAGCATGCATGCAATCTTTAAGAGTATTTAAGAGCTTTTTTCCTAGTTTCCAAGACTTGGTTAAGGAATATAAGTGTTCTGACTTCTAAGGAAGCATAAGTGTGGATGATGACAAATCCATATTGACAGTCTGATTTCATGGTGACAAAATGACGTGTAACATATGGATGTGTCCTAAAGGATAATTTGAGATTAATATATCATTTAATGTGAACAAATCACTTATTAGAACAAATCACACCAGTGTGTTTAAATCATAACAGTGTCAGTGCATTCAAATATTACCCGCATCGGTTTATTTCATTTCAAAAAATATTAAATATGTTATCATATCAGTGATGTTAAACAAAATCACACCAATGCATTTAAATAAAAACAATATCAATACACACCTATTTCTTGGATTTTGAAAATAATAATGAATTCTACAATGTCAGTGCCCTTATAATAATTACAACACCAATGCATTTAAATATAAACCACACAATTGTGTTACAATATTAATCACACCATTTCAAGATTTTGAAAATAAAAATGGGTTATATCATGTCGGTGCATTGAAAAAATTTGGCACCCCATCAATGTCAGTGTGCGCTACTGTGGCTTTACTTGTAAGTGCACCAGTGTTGTTTACTATCAAACACAATGTTGTTCAGATTAAGTGAAAAAAAAACACTAATTTTTTTCCTTATTTTTTAAATTTAAAAATAAGTGGTAATTGATTTTTCAAAATCTAATTTGATAAATTTTCTTAAATATTAAAAAGTTATTCACTATTTCGTTTTTTTTCCCAAATATTCAAGGGAGTGATTTGCAAGAGAGACATACCAGGAGCACTGTGCAACAACAAAATAATTTGGAGAATAAAAAATATTTTAAATATGAGAAGCTAAAAGTTATGGTGATTCACTCAAAACCCTATGTAGTACAAATTTTAAATTTTATTGTTGATTTTCCTAATAATTGTTTTTGAAATTTTTATTAGGGTTTAATTAAAATAGAGATCAATTGCAAGAGAGACATACTAGGAGCACTCTGGAGTAGCAAAATATTTTGGAACTGTAGAAAGATCACAATTTGAAAGGTATGATGATTCACTCAAAACCCTGCATAGCAAAAATTTTAATTTTTTTTGCAATTTCTGTTAGATTTATTCACAATTGAGAAAAAAATTAAAATCCCTGTATAATAAAAAATTTACTATCGATTTTACTAGTAAAAACTTTTACGATATTCGTTCCTATTTAAATTTAATTAAAATTAAAAAAAAAACACAAAAAATCAATACTTACCTTAAACCCTTGCTTCTTGCTTATGTGACTACGAAATTTTGCCTTGGGGTTTAACTCCCTCTACCACTTCATAATTAGGGTTTTTCATTTTAATCATTTTAGATTTAATGGTTTTGTGTAATTACTATATATAGGGCATATGCCATGTAAAGTAGGGAGATCAGTTATTGAATTAGATCCAAACCCTATAGACCTGGTCCTTTTTTTTTTTTTTTACAGAGTATGATTCGTAGTGTGCTAATGTAATATAACACCCCGATACACCCTGTGTAATACAATGCACCAATTTATTATAACCTTGTCAGTCATGGCCAGTATTTTCATCGGTGATACCTTTGTAATATAACATACTAACACATCTATGCCAAGTAACCCGCTATGTCATTGTGATGTGTTTATTACAAATCGCAACGTCATAATTTAAAATTATTGAAAATTAATAATTTTTGCTGATGGATGGTACAGTGCTACCAGGATTGGTACCATTAAATTTTAGAGGAAGTTAAATAAACCATTTCAATTAAAATATGTGATGCATGTACCATGTCTGAATAAAAATTTGGTCTCAGACGCAATGTTGGAGGATAAATGCTATGATGTTTTTTTTAGTGATGGAAAAGCTTTCCTACGACATAAAACAATGGGTCAAGCCAAGAGGATAGGGATTCGAGTTAAGAATATCTACAAGATGGAGGTAGATGGTTGTGTTGCCATGATGGGCAAGGCAGAAAAATTGGTGAGCCGAGATGAGGGCAAATTATGACACAGGCGATTGGGCCATCTTCATCATGGAGCCTTGAAAGTCATGCAACAAATATTTACTAGACTTCCAATGGGAAAACTTGCTCAGTTAGATCAGTGAAAGGGTTGCACCATGGGGAAGTATGTAAAGTCCACCTTTCATGAGAAGGAGAACCGTGCTTCAGGGATCCTTGAGAGAGTTCACACAAATGTGTGTGGACCATTCTTGGTTGTTTCAACAACAAAATATAAGCACTATGTAATATTTTTTCATGACTTTTCTCGTAAATGCTGGATCTTCTTCATGCAGAAGAAAGATAAAAAATTCTCTAAGTTTCGTGAGTTTAAGGAATTGGTGGAGAAAGATTCGAGGAAGTAAGTGAAGGCTCTTAGGAGTGATAATGGTGGAGAATACATCTCTAACGAATTCAAGAACTTCTGTAGCAAAGAAGGAATTCGAAGAGAAATCATAACACCTCATAACCCACAACAGAATGGGGTCGCAGAGAGGAATAACAGAATGATCATGGGTGTAGCATGAGTGATGAAGCATGGTCAAGGCATACCAATGAATTTTTGGGTGGAAGCATGCTACACTGTGGTTTATGTGCAGAATCATTGTCCTCATAGAGTACTTGGCATGAGTACCCCTGAATAATTTTTCACTAGTAAGAAACCAGATTTTTCACACTTTAAGATTTTTAGCTCATATGTTTATGTGCATGTGACTAAGGACGTCAGGAAGAAGCTAGAGCCAACTGCTGAAGTTGGGATTTTTTTGGGGTACACAAAAACACCTCATAATTATCATGTGTATTTTCCAAACAACATAATGAGTGTTGTGCGACAGGATATAAAATTTGATGAGGGGAAAGCCATGCGGTTGTCGCTTGAGAGGGAGCTAGACTTGCATTCGAAGGAGGAACTGCTAGTTCCCAAAGATGAGTCTCTAGATTTGGATCAACCATAGGAGGAGGTTCATGGAGTGGAGGAAGCCACTCATGCAAAGCCATCCATCAGAAATGGTAGGAGGCGCACCATGGAAGCTGATAGGCTGAGGCTTGATGTTGCACAGAATGTAGGAGCCCCTACTTCACAACACAAACATAGATAGTCTCTTGACCGATTCATTGGATACATGGCTATCATGAGAAAATGTATTGTGACTGAACCATATTCCTTTCAGGAAGAAGTGCAACAACCTACCTGGGTTGATACAATGGTGGAGGACTATGAATCCATTTTCAAAAACAGTGCTTGGGAAATTGTTCCAAGACTAGTTGATAAATCAATGGTAGGTTTGAGATGGATATATAAGGTAAAGCAAGCTATTTATGGGAGTGTCGAGAAATACAAGGCCATATTTCTAGCCCGAGGCTTCTCACAGATCGAGGGGATAGATTATGATGAGACAGTTGCACCTGTCTCAAGGTACTCTTTCATAAGGACCATCCTTGCACTCTTAGCGTAGATGGGTTGGCGCATTGATCAGATGGATGTGAAAATTGTGTTTCTCAATGGAATCATTGAGAAAGAGGTGTACATAGAGTAGCCTTAAGGTTTCTGTATCTTTAATAGCGAGTCACATGTGTGCCAACTCAAAAGAGCATTGTATGGGTTGAAGCAAGCACCCCGTTCTTGGTACACTCGGATAGACAACTATTTCACCGGACTAGGCTTCACCAAAAGTGAATAAAATGAAAACCTGTACCAAATCATTGTGGAGGGTAATATTTTAATCATTGTTCTTTATGTTGATGATTTAATATTTACTAGTGATGAGCAACTGATACACTCACGCAAGGAGGATATTGCAAGGGAGTTCGAAATGAAGGATATGGGCCTCGTTCATTATTTCCTTAGATTGGAAATATGGCAATGAGATGGTGAATTTTTTGTTTCTCAAGGAAAGTATGCCAACAAGATACTGGGTAAGCTTAACATGGAGGGCTACAAACCCATGGATACTCCTCTTCCAGGAAACTGGAGGAAATAGGATGCTACCTCTACAGAGGTAGTGGATGCTACTGTCTATCGACAATTTGTAGGTTCTCTAATGTATCTAGTGAACACGAGACCATACATTTGATATGAGGTTAACCAATTGATTCAAACTATGGTTATGCCTACCAAGATCTTTTGGAAGGTGGGGAAGCATGTCCTGAGATACCTGATGGGCACATCAGAGTATGATCTATGGTATAGATAGATAGATGGAGTGAAGTTGCATGGCTTCATGGATGCATATTGGGCTGGAAGTCCAACGGACAGAAAGATCACATTAGGGGGGATCTTTAGCATTGGATCTATAGTTTTTTCTTGATACAGTAGGAAGTAGAGATCTATGGCACTCAGTTCAGCAAAAGTGGAATACATCGTAGCAAGTCAAGCTGCATTTGAGGCTATCTATATGAGAAAGATTTTGGTTGGTTTGTTTGGTTCTCAAATGGATACGAAAGTTATTCATTGTGATAATCAGAGTTGCATTAAACTATCGATTAATCCTATGTTTCATGATATATCGAAGCATGTATGTATCTATATATACACAGTACCATCATCTCAAAGATTGTGTGCAGAGTAAAAATATGTTTCTCAATTACATTCCCACAGAAGATCAGGATACAGATATTCTAGCAAAGGCGCTCACCAGGAGAAAATTTGAATACCATAGAGATAGGATCAAGGTGAAGGATAATCCCTTTCTTATTGAGGCGTGTTGAGATTCAACAAGAATTTTTTTGGCAACCATGATCCTAGTGAAAATTAAGCACCTACACTAGGGTGGGGCCCACAGGCTATATTTAGGTGCATGTCTATTTGTATTATCCCTTAATATAGATGGACACTAAACTATAATATATTCTCAAACTGGACTTGAAAATAGTTAACTGAAGTGGAAAATCAGTTAGCTAAGTGAATTTCCAGTTAAGTGATTGGTTGGTGGGACATGCATATTGACTTTAGTTGTAACTGAATGGTTCTAGTTGTAACAGAGTTGGAAGTGTAGTGGTTCATGAGTTGTGCAAGTTGTAAATAGTTTAACTCAATTAAGTGAGTTAAAATAAGTTGTGATAGTTGTAACTGAAGATACACTAGTGAGAGATCAAGTGAATTAATTATTAATTAATTCACAAGTAGTGATCTCACATGCAACTGAAGATTCACTATTATTAGTTGCATGCATGTCAGATCTAGTGGAGACCCAGTTAAGTTCTAGGTGAAAGGGAAGATAACTATCAGTTGTGACATTATCCTCTTGCACACATGCAAGCACACATACATTGGATGATCCCATGATACTTGCACAGGAAATAAGGCATCAATTCAGGGTTTCTTTTAGTAGGGATTGCGCAGTGGAGGCAGACTGTCTGGAGACAGTAAATTGAGCAAGTGATTTGCCAATTTTTGTATGACAATGTGAGACAATTAGCTGATGTAATGAGAGCTCTTGCAATTGGAGTTTTGTATGTAATTTTTTCATTATCCATGATATAATATACAATATAAGATAGTGGGGTCTTTAGCTGTAAATTTTTCCCGGGAAATTATCTATGTTGTGTGGGATTGATCTTTCTTCATGATATTGTAATGGGCGATTGTGTTTTTAATTCCGCAAAGATTTGTAGAAGCGATTCAGTATTTAACTTTAGCATATTGTTAGATCGTGTGAATCCAAGATATACATGCATATTGTATAATTTCGACAACATGTCAGACTTGGAATAGCAAAAACATACAACAACAAAAAAAGTATCACTCAAAAAGTAATATTCCAAATTAAAATGATTTTCTAGAATTTTATGTATATATTACTACAGCCCATTCATTTATTAATATCAATTTTTTTATATTTAGTTTTCATATATCAATATAAAAATAGTTTATTACTTTTTTAAACAATATTATGAAAGTCGCAAATGATCAACGAGCCGATATGAGAAACATGGCAGTAGGAATGTCCAAAAAGGTGTACAAGGATATGGTAAAAAAAATGGACATAATTGCATCATAGGAGGAGCTGACATCTCAACAACAACACACTTCAAATGTAAGTAATCATGATTGAATTTTTACATATAAAAAAAAATAGCATTAAACATTATTTTTCAAGTATTTCTTAGAGAAAAGAAAACAAAATGGAATTCATTCAACACATAAAATAGGATGAAAAGGAAGAAAAAGATTGATATCAAAGTTTGTGAGTAATTGTTAATATTTCCTTATAACAATTCAAGGTTTCATTTTTGCATATTTTAAGTTGTTTTACAACAACAATCCTTGAATTTCTTCAAATAGGTGCTAACATACAAAGAAGAGTCATCAGAAGAATTGATTTCCATTGGTTTAAATATGGGTGTGAGTGCATATCAAAAATTAATTGTGAAATTTGTAAGTATCTATTTTGTTTTACTTCTCTGAGTTTATAATTAATAGAAAAAAAAATTATATTAAATATATGATTTATGACAGGATTTAAAACATGAAGGAAACAAAGTATGGAACTATGTCAGTAGAAGACTTGTTGCAACAAGGTATGGGACTTGGTTTTGAAACCATGTGTACATTTTATGACTCAATTCTTGCTATGGTATATTACAATTTGATTTACATTGATGTATATTATTTATTTCAATTTTAATTATTCTCACCAATGTAGATACACTCATTACACATTATTTTTATGTTTTTAGATGGAACAAGATCAAGAAAAAGAAAACGATTGACGCAATCAACAAAATATTTGTCTAAATAACAAAGTCATGGAAGTAGCTTGAACAATGAACATAGCTTCAGCTAAAAATGATGATATATTTGGATATCAACGCAACCTAACTCCATGGTCCTACACATATGATTTCCAGCCTCGGTGTATAATTAAAGTTAAAAAAACTGATCCTTTTATAATTTTAGCACATCAATGCTTTTATAAAAACAATAGACATCCGCGTTGCGAGTTTAAATAAAAGCATCGAGTCTGGAATATTTTTTTGTGTGCCCTAGTGTTGTCCTTAAAAGAATGCTCAAGGGCATTTTTTGTGTATACACACCAAGGCAGTATACATTTCAGAAATTGGTGTTCTTTGCATTCAACTCCTTGCCACTTTTAGTTATGTACGATGCCCTAATGCTTTCGATATATGTAGTGCATCAATGCTACTTTTTCCATTAAGCGGACTGTGAAAAAAACATCTGCTAAAACCTCCAACTGCCTATATTTTTTTAGTTGTCATGAAGTTCCATTATAATCTCTGCTAAAACATCCACTATCACAAACAAATGTTCTAGAAGATATTTTTTTGACAATTTTTCCAATTTTATAACACTAAAAACCTCTGCTGGAAGGTATTTTGCTTGTAGTGGGTTGATGTATAAAATGACCTCTTAGCTCATTATCTAGGAAACTATTGATAATATCTTAATTTGAGACTATATATATATATATATATATATATATATAGTTTCCTGGATAATGAGCTAAGAGGCCTTTGCATAAAGGATATAGCAAGTCTAGAAGCCAGTCTATGAAGTTGTGATTATTTGATATATTGGAATACAATGGCGTTAAGGTTGATGTTACCAGGGAGAAGTGGTATCTTCGAATGATTGTTTTATAAATATTTGATACATATCTCCCCATGCACATGATTTTATTTTATCCATGCAATACCTTGTGTCTTCGTAGACGGTCCCTAGGATGCCAATGTTTACTTCCAATTTTATAGTTTCCTCCCAATTAGGGCTTAGCTTAATTTTGCATTTCTTTTGTTTCTTTTATCATTTGGATGGAATGTTTGAATATTTTGATTCGTCCATTTCAAAAATAGGAAATTTTATTGATGTTACATATAAACAAAGATAAATCAAATGTATAGGAAGATATTTTTACAAAATAGAAAAACAAGGGGGTTCGTAATTTATTATCTTCAATGTTAGGTTTCAATAAGATATTTATATCATTGTGATAGATTTTTTTATTACATACCATGTATAAATGGCAAGTAAATAATTTGAGATATTATTCTAGGGCATGGTGGCAAAGGCAAAGATCAAATGTATAAGGTGATAACATGTGTTTTCTCACTATGTCAATTTTTGTAATCTTTTAACACCTTGAGTTTCCTTATATTTTTATCAATGATCCCTTTTAGGTTTTATTATTGTAAAAGGGAAAACAATATGTTTCTTGAATATGAGTTGCGGGATTGGTTGGTCAATGTACATGGAAATAGTATGGCTTATAATCATGAAGCCTTAGCCTTGATTCTATAAGATGGTGATAGTACCCATGAAAAAATTTGGGAAAAGGGAGACAATGTTATTTGACATATTTTTATAGCATCAGAAACATACTTGCATAGTATTTTATGTGCTAGAGAAGGTATCGATGCTTTCACATATGGATTGAGTTTTGGGTCAAGCTCATAAAAATAAGATAGGGAGTAGATTAAGCTAAGAGGATATCACTCTTCTACCTCTACTAATTTCCATGAAAAGAGTTGAGTTCATAAGCCTCTCAGTTGGTAGTATATTTGGAGGGATGGGGTTTGTTGACATTAAAAACATAATTATTACCTTTTTGCATATCAATTTTTTGTTCTAATTGAGAAAACATGTGGGGTTTTGACTACTAAAAGGAAGATATTCTACCATTTCCTAATTATAGTATTTTATTAGGTTGAGTGGCTAGGTGGTGGAGGGAAAATGAGTAAAATATTATGTAACGACCAATTGGTTGATTGAAAAAATATTAAGATTCCAATTCTATAAAAATGAAATATGGTTCTTACCTCAATAGTGACAAGGGGTTCTTTGAGGGTTGATGGTACAATTTCCTTGGATTGTGGTATCCTTAAGATTCTTCAATTGCTTCAAGGGATTAATTGGTGGAGATGCACCCAAGAAAAAAAAATGACAATGAGAAATAGTCAAACACTCCCTTTATATGAGAAACATTTCTCTCATGGAACCATTTTGATTTTTAAAAGGGTAAAAGTGGGATTTTCCACACTTTAAAAGTTCATGTACTTGCAATATAGGATTATTAGAGTGTTGTCAAAATTTTCATAAGTTTTTGGTGTGTTGGGAGTTAAAAATTTTCTTTTCATGTGAACAATTATTGCATTGTTGGGATTTTATTATGAGCTCCTGCCATATCACACTATTGGAATTATTCCTATGGTGTGATAATGTGAAATGTCATGTTATTTTAAGGTTTGACGATTCGCAACATATTGTTAGGAATAAAATAACAAATTAGTAAAATTAAATGAATGTCGAAATAAAACATATAAAGAAACAATATAAGGGAGACACAAATATATATGGTTCACCTGATTTGGGCTATGTCCACATAGAAATAGCTAGTCCTTCCTTTTATTCCATCTAGTAAAATGAAGAGATTACAGATCACTATACATTCATTACAACCTCCCCTTATCTCTCTCACAACCTCCTCTTTCTCAATAATTCATAGCCACAATACAATTCTATCATTAAAGAAGGGTTGTATTCTAAGGAAAAATACCCTAACATAACATCTAACTTAATATTTGTGACCTAATGATGAATGATCTAGATTGATTATGAAATTACAATATTTTACAAGGAAAATATTCAAAAACAATCTCTTTGAGGGGAGGGGGGATCCAAAGAGTTTTCACCCTTCCCCCCAAAGAGAAAATAGTAGTACACCCCTCATTAGAAACTTAGGTCCAATCATGGATAAAAAAGACCTAAAAATTAAGAAGATGATTAGGCTCTATTTTATGTGTTTCTTGAAGGAAAAACATTCATTAGAAACTGCGTTGAGAAACCAATTCAACCAAATTTAAGTTCAAGTTGGCCCTTGAACCATAAGGGGCTCCCTCAAGTGTTATGATTCTTTAACATTGTTCATGTCACTAAAAAATAAACTATGAAGCACAATGGCTACATTTAGGGGTTATTATATAGTGTGGTTTCTTAGGGTTTCAAATCCCTGCTTAACAAATAAAGACCTCTCTTGCAGAGGCCCAATCAAAGTGTCAGCATTCAACATGATAGAATAACATAGCTTGAAAGGTTTTTAATAGAAGAATGTAGTCCAGAGATTAGATAATTAACATATCCTCCCTAAATATCCAATTATCTAAAAGGATTAGAAGCATATAGAAGAACCTCTATAGCTAACAACAATAAATCTAAGAATTAATATAAAAGAAACAATATATTGATGCAGAGGGATCGACATGACATATTGTCACCTTTAATCACTTAGTAATGAACATAACTTTGTAGTGGGCTTCCATGAAGGTTAACACTCAACCTAGGCTTCGTAGTGTCCTATAAACCTCAAATATATGCAAGAATATTTAGGAATATTAAAATAATCACAGGAAAGAAATTTTGTTAGAGGCCTAAGCTAGAAGTCTTTGATTAAAAACTTTGTAATAGAAGACTTTAAAAAATCTCAAGAGTTTGGCATCAAAAGGAAACCTTTATACAATAAAAAATCAAGAATATATAAGAAAGTAGATCAAGCTTATTACATAATTCTAGGAACATAATTCTAATATTGAATCAAAAAGCTAACTAAATTTGAAATAACTGCCAAATGTCTCAAGCTTTTGAGCTAGTTGGTCAATTCTTTGCCTTCAAATGATTGATCTTCCTCTTTTACTTCCATATCATATCTCAACTTTGACTAACAAAATATTTCATATTATATCTTTTTGTTGACTAAAAACTCATTGTTGCCAAATAGTTTGTTGACTATATTCTTGAAAGATCAAATGATGCTTGAAAACAGTGACAAAATCTCTAAGAAAATAATTTTTTTATCTCAAATTTCTCTCTATCTTCTGACTATTGAATTTGTTCCTTGAAATTTGAAAGTGTTGAAATGTCATCTTCTCACTATTAATTTGTTTCTTGAAATTTGAAAGTGTTGAAATGTCTCCATAAAATTTGTTCACCTCCTTTTAAATAGATAAATTCCACCACTTGTACTCATAAGTTCTCTTATTCTTGAACTGGTCCTTGAAAATCTGAATAGGCCACTCACGAATAAACCTTTTCATTAAAGCCTAAGGTTATTGAGATTAATCACTCAAATTTTGTCAACTCCCTTTTGAATGAAGTCAATTCTTCATGTTAGTCATCTCCTTTAAACCTAGATTTAATTGCCTTGATGATACCTTGCTTTAAATTCTCAATTTAATCCTTTGTGAGGTACCTTATCTAGAAATATTCAAATACTAATTGCAATGTTGATTCATTGCATGAAAATATAGGATTAATCCTCAACTCTCTACCTAGAAATATGAAAGTTCTCTTTGCTCTCCATGCAAAAGAATGATACTTGGATACAAATCCGGATATTAATTAAAAATTAAAATATTCATCAAAATATGGATTCTTAGATGTTGTAGCTGCTAGTTGTAGTAGCATATTGCTATAATGTCTTGTTTATGCATTGTGAGTCCATCTCAAATACTAGGCATGAATTAATTTCTGGCATGAAATAATTTCTCATCATATACGTGAAGTGAAGCCTAAGTTTTTAGCATAATCATCCACTGTCTTTCTTCAATCCACATTATAAATATTCACATATGCGAAAAATAATTGTTCTTTTTGCAATGACGAGACCATAACTTCTTCTATAAAAAGAATATCAACAACTGTATACAAAATTTCTTCTGGTAGATAGATAAGTTGATGCTATTATCCTTGAATCGTGACTAAGATAAATCCCCCTTTGTCACAACCAAATAACTAAGTTTATATGTTTCTTTATACTATCCTTGGTTAGTAAAATTGATAACGTAGGTACAAACATAGTTAGGCTACAAGTCAAGAACTTGTCGATATACATAATTTGCATCATCAACTTGAGCACTTAGCTGCTTATCTGGCACATATTTTTTTCCAAAGAAAAGGAACTATATACACATGATCATCTTCTAGAATGTTTGAGCGAATTTACTGAATATCTTAGTTTCCTCAACCTGTTTTATGATTATTTTCTAATCTGGTGAAACAAGTACACCAAATCATCATATGGCCTCCCACATATAGAGAAATCATGGTGAATGACATCCTTTGCCACAAATCTTTTTATAATACTCTATCACGACTTAAAAATTTACCATGGCAATGTTTTGTAACATTAAACATCGTAATCGCTCGTTTCTCCCAATCTTCAAAACTGTCAGAATTCTTTTGAATGTGTTTACTCTATCTGCAATGTCCTCTTCCTATGAGTTAAATGGGAGCATATAATGTTCAAAAGTTTGTTGTAGAAATTCTATTTTGAAGACTGATTTTCTCTATTTCATGTCCATAAAGAAATCATCAAATAACGTAAGGGAATTGGAATAGATTCTTCCTTTGTCAAGCGAGATTACTTCATGGTTCCTTTTAATGTTGTATAAAAATTTGTACCCTGTAATCTTATTCACCTCTAGAGACCTTAATGATTTTCATTGCTCAACTCTATCTTATTCACTGGGCCTTTAACAAGAAAAACAGAGGCTAGAGATGCCCATACTCGTGCATTCTTAGGATCTTCTTAAATGACACCAAATCCGTTTCAAGTTGAGCAAACGCAGGGCATGCTTCAAAATAAGTGAAATATTTTCACTCAGGAGTGTCAAATTTCCATGACAAATATAGCTTAACCAACATAGCTTAACTTGTAATAACACCTTTTGGAAAATATATGGAAGCATTCTCAAAATGAGAAAAAGAATTGCAAACAAGTATGGCTCTTGCTGTAGAGCGTTCTTTGGAGACACTTCTCATGGATATGTAGAATCCTCCATGATTTGACCACCTTCATTTTCGGAAGGTATTTTTAAATCATTGAATTCCTTTGCCAAAGGATCTATAGGGGTTGGATCAATACCTGTAAATCTCCATCTAGAAATGTAAAAGAGAATCAAGGTTACTTGATCCAGTATAGCTCACCACTTGTCCAAAATGTTCTAGGCGAGTTTTATAAGCTTGGCCCCAACTTGCTTCCGCAATGGTGATCAATTGGTGTATACTGGCGTATACAAAATCCTCATCAACAAATTGTTATTATATTTATAATGCTGGAAATCCTCTGACCTGAGTAGAACGGCCATGAGGGCCATCTGACTTGAATCCATGGCATGCAAATAAAACTCCATTGTCGAGCTGTCAAAATTGACTTCTAAATATGACTTCAAACATATTTATCATCAGATTTGAATTGCAAAGGACAAGTATGGCTCCTTATCAACTATCAAATTAATAGGTGGTTTTTCATCTAGCAATTCTTCCTTTTTGAAATAGCTAATGGCATTTTTCATTGTATCACCCATGCTATGAGAAAGATTAATTTTGTATGCCAGGCATCTACCCATGCATTGTTAAGAGTGAAGTTCATTGTTCGAATCCAGGAATCCTCTTTATCCAACAAAGTAAATGAGACATTGACGTAGATATCGTTAAAACCATGAGTTGAATGCAGAGGGGGTCATATATTTAAATGAGATCATCGTTGTCAACAACTTGCAAAGAACAATTCGAAATTTGTACACAAAAGTTAAATAAAATTGCAGTGTGCTTGGCCTCCAAAATGTGACTTACCCATCAACTCAATACATCGTTAACTTAAGAAAAACATATATCATTTTTGACTGGTTGTATACACTTCCAGAAACCTGCAGCACCATCTCAAAGATCGTTATTTGATATTAGGGTTCAGTAGCAAATGTTGCTCCTTTCCAAACAATTGTCAATAGTTAAAATATCTGTGGGGCTTGCATCTGAGAGCTGGCCACCTAAGAAACTTATTACCGCCTTTAACATTGTGTTGTCACTAAAATCAAAAGTGGATTGTTGGGGGTGGCCACTGCTGATAAGTAGTTCCATACCTGGGGATACAAAATTCTCCACAGAGCGCCACCTGTAATGAAGTGGTTTTGAAAAAAATCGATTGTGAACCCACCCCCCTCCATTAAAATTAGAAAGCGAAGGGGTCTCGCAAATTTACCACATCTGTTCATTTTTTAATCACCCGTTTCCGTCGTTGAAAGCTACCCATACTTTAATCTTGTGATCCCGCTGATTTGTTTTTGGGTATGGGATATATACCTCATTGGTCAGTTGAAAGAATTTTATGGTGTTTATATACACCATTACTTTATGACTTATTTGATGCATAGTGCATAGTGCAACCATGCATGCTCCTTGTGCGCATTGCATGTAAGGCTTTGATTTGGCTTGTGACTTTGGTTGGTTGATTTGGTTATCGGTGGACTTGGAGATTAGGCATATAAAATTGGAGATTGGCTGAGACAACACATGTTAAATTTATAGCAAAATTAATTAAAATTTTCCATACAAAGAGTCATGTTAAATTTATAACAAAATTAATTAAAAATTTGCAGACTCCCAAGAGTTTGACCGGCTGGAAAAGGAAATCACCAAGGAAAGGGGAGTTGATAAATTTCATAATATTTTCACTAATGGGTGGCTGCGCTCCTCCCTCCCTGTTCCAACATCTGATTGCGATATTAATTAAAAATTTACATATTCCCAAGGATCTGGTTGGAAAAGGAAACTCATAAATTTCATAACATTTAGAGTTTGGCTGGAAAAAGAAATTGATAAATTTCATAACATTTTCACTAATGGGTGGCTTCGGTCATCCCTCCCTGTGGGTGGCTTCGGTCATCCCTCCCTGTTCCCACATCTGATTAATGGGTGGGTGGCTTCGCTCCTCCTTCCCTTTTCCAACATCTGATTGAATTACTATTTGGGATGTTCCAATGTCTGCATCCTACTAATATGATCTCTAAGTCTAGTTCCGACATCGTTTTCGTAACTTCAAGGGGAAGGCTGATGGAATGGTTCTCCTCTTACTTTGGTTGGAAAAGGAAATTGATAAATTTCATAACATTTTCACTAATGGGTGCAAGAAAATGTTATAATATGCTTCACAATTAATAATTTCCTACTTGGAGATTGATTACAACTGTAATCAAATCCACTGCTAATTTGTTGGACTATCTTTCAAATTTAAACTTAGATAGTTTTTCATATTCATCATCATGCTTAAGAAAAATTCACACTAAGCAAAAAAAAAATCAGTTTCTCCTTGGTTACTCCCTGTGATAACATGTCTACAAGATTGTAGCTAGTATATATATTTTTCATATTCAAGTTCCCTTCTTCCAAAAAAATAGTGAACCTAGATAGTCTACAAGATTGTAGCTAGTATATATATTTTTCATATTCAAGTTTCCTTCTTCCAAAAAAATAGTGAACCTAGATATGAACCCGAGATCATACATGTTCATAACACCAAATGCTAAATTTATAACAAATAGGCTCATAACACCAAATACTAAATTTATAACAAAATTAATTAAAAATCTTCTTACTCCCAAGAGTCTACTGGAAAAGGAAATTGATAAATTTCATAACATTTTCATTAATTGGTGCAAGAAAATGTTATAATATGCTCCACAACCAATAATCTCTTATTTGGACAGTGATTACAACAAATAGATTACTATCGTATGTGTTGGATTATGCTTCAAATTTGGACTTAGCAAGTTTCTCATATTCATCATCATGCTAATATGTATATTTTCTATGTTCAAGTTCCCCTTTTCCAAAATTAATCGTATGAAATGGTACCTGATTTGCACTTGAGTTTTATATGCTCAGTAGAGCCTACATCTCTATCAAAGACTAGGTTCCAAACACAACTAAAAAACAAGACATTTGAATTAGGAAGATATTCAAGCTCCATAACTAACACATATCATAAGAGAAAGCATTTTGAGATGTGTTGTGTTAAATGGAAAAGCAGTATATAGCTTAGACAAGTCACGATGAAAATTATTTTATATTTGATGTATTACAACTCATAAATTTTGAAATTGGCAATGTATCATACTAGAAAAAAGCTTTAAAGATTGTGATATGTCACAAAATATGAAATGCCAAAGTTTCTGAAATTTAGCTAAGCTCATTTTTGTTGCAAGAAATCAAGTTTTCCTACAATGCATTAAATCAAACCAAAAAACGTTTTCACTACTCATATTGCACCAAGACAAGTTTTTTAAAGATACTAAAACTCATGATTTTACAAGTTTTCAAAGCTCGAACAAGATAAACTTGCATGAAAAGAGTTAGATGAAATGATAAAAACAATAAATTAACACTTAATTTATTCAAGTTAGAAATCCTTGTAAATCATTTAAGTAGCTCAAAATATAAGTATATTGAGGTTCAAATTCCTAAATGAAAAGGAAAGGTCCCAATCAATTTTTCCATTTTCCAGTGACGAGGAACAAAAAGTACGAGAAAGTTATTGCTGGCTTAACACAACCATATATTCTTTATATTATGTAATATAAGGAAACTTGTATGCTGCCATAGTACAAACAACCAATCCTCCTATGTATGTGGAGACATTTTCAATTTTTATTTCTTTCAAAGCAGATATTTATTGAGATAATGATCATATTCTTCATACATTTTTTACTAAACTAATTAAAATTATGTTTATCTTTTTATGAACTAACAATTTTTTAAAACTACAACTACTAGATTTATATTATGAAAAAGGTAATTTACAAGCTTGCAATGAAACATATAGTCCAAAAAATATCCAATGGTTTTGGTATAGCCCAATAAGGAAATATATCCAACTATAAATATAGGCCTATATTTTGTTACAATACATCTTGAGTCTTCCATATTAATAAGTAAATAGTCTATAAAAAATACTTAACACTTTTACAAATTTAGAAATCATAACTAGAGAAAAGTGAAAAGTGAAGAGGAATATCACAAAAGAATCATTCTCGAGTATTGTTCCAATTACTAGAGTTGCATTTATGTTGGCTTACTAAACTATGGCCTTTCCTACCAATATTCCATGGTCATTGGTTGAGGAGGATTCAACGAAACCATTTGTAATATTTTTTTGATTAAATACTTGAATCTCTACCAGATGAAGCTTAGAGAAGAGTCAAATTTAACACTAATAAAGGGAAATCCTTGCAAATGTAACAAAGGCTACCCAAGAAATGTTAAACTCTACTCCCACCAAACAAATTATGAAGAGTGGTGAAGAAACATAGAAGACTCAAGAAAGATAAACATCCAAACATACCTAAGAACACTCTATCCAAATCCTACAAAATACTAAGGGAGAACTAGAATAATCCCACATAGATCCATCATTAATCTATGGAATGACATTAGAGAAATTTTGAGGTAAAAAATGGGTCTCAAAACAAAAATGTACAACAAAAATCAACTTTATAAGAACCAATAGGATTCAATATGATTATGTCAACCATGGGGGATGGTGAAGGTAAAAAAAAATAAAAAAATTCAACTCATATTTTCAACTTATCTCTATATTATTTTACTCAAATTTCGAGAAGGCACATTCGTTGGATGTAGAAATTAATTTTGCATCCAAGGAGTACTGATGTTGCATATCTTCGATGGACTCTAATACACTGAAAATGTGAAATATGTGAAAAAACATGATTTAACAATAATTTTTTCGTGTATTTAACATTTTTCATGTAGTAGAATCCATCAAAAGTATGCAACATGAGTACTCTTTGGATGAAAACTTAAATTTCACATCCAATGAGTGCTCATGCTCAAAATTTGAGTAAAAAATGGTTTTTTCTTTTTTCCCTCCAAAAATTGATGAGGTAATCTAATTTTATTTTATTATTTCCACTATTATTTTATAATATTCCTTAGGAGGTCCATTTTAGACCTCAAAATTTCTCTAATGTTCTATGTAGTTTTTCTTGGGAGATGGTTACCTATGAGAGTTAATAATACATCTCATCACACCATCCATGATTTTGAATGATCATATGATATTGAATTGACCATCATGCCAATTAAATTTTGTTCTAAGTTTCATATGAGCTTGATTAAGGGAAGGGCTCAAGTGTAACCTAATTATTGATAATTAAAGTCCTTTTCTTTTTTCTACTAATAACGAATGCATACCTATCTATGTAACACCCTTCTCCAACATTTACGTAAGCTAACTGGTCCATTGGGATAAACATGCAATGAGAGGCTACTATGATGTGATTCAACTCCCCATGTATCGTTAAGGAAGTGGAACTAGCGTAATGAAACCAAATTGACCTTCCACACATGCTACAGAGCTTTTAGGAGGCAACCAATCCTTCTAGGTGACCAACCCCTGAGGAAACTTGGAATTTTACTAATATGGACACTTAGCCACTCCCATGAAAATCCATGCATGAAAACAAGGCCTTATAATCACTCCCATAACATAACATGCCAACGACTATGGAATTTTCTAGGTAGTTCTGAGCCAACGACCCTAGATTCTTAGCCACTTTTTCAGGGCAAGCTCTCAGGCCACTGCCCATAACTTCATGAAAGATTCATAAATAAACAATAACAACGAAAAAAATCTACTAATGCAATCACTGGTACAAGTACTTAATCTGACCCCTATTAGCCATGACAAAATTTTCATCAAACAAGTCACAAATATGTAGTCTATAGGTCATAATAAAAAATATAAGCATAGGGGTCTCATACTTATCTTAGATTCGTAGAGAAACAGTGTTTCCTTATCACATTAGATGCACTATCATCTATTATGTCATATATTCATTGTGCATTCATTTACTAATCAAAACATGATGAGATCTAGACATCAATTCTGTCACAAAACATACTCATAACCAACATATAACCAAAAAAAATAACAAGGATATAATAGCCATAAAAATCACATATGAACCATTATATTTACACATGAAAAACTAAGGAGAAGAAGCTCTTATTAGTGAACGAAAAATACAACCAATTCAAGGACTTCCACGAACCACCTGACCATAGATTGGGCTTACTGATCTTGGGAACACATTAAAGAAGAGAAATATATTTATAACTGAATGAAAAACTGAAAGATACACACATATAGGTAAATACACAAATATACCTGGTAAAACCTTGACAGGGTGTCAAGGAAACCTCCACTGGGAAAGGGATTGGAAACTCTATTAATCAAGAATGATTCTCATTTATTACAAACTTCTCGGGCCATCCTAATTTAAGATGGGAAACTTCGTTATTCTAACTTTCATTTCGTTATATAAAAAACTAACCGGTAATAAGTAAATTTGCCCAAAACTACATTAATTACATTTGTTGTCATATTTCAACAAACTCCACCTTGAAAACAATTTTCCTAATCCCTTGCCCATGCCCTTTCATCATCTCTTCTACAAGCTAAGAGAAGGGATACACCATCTCAGCTTCTCTACTGTAACTAGCTTCGTGAATATATCTGCATGATTTTCCTGTGTACGGACCTTCTTGAGAACTACTTTTTCGCCTTCGATTACATGTCTCACAAAGTGATACCTTACATCAATGTGCTTGGTCTTGTTGTGATAGGCTAGATTTGTAGCCAAATGAATATACTCTGACTGTCACATAATACATTCACTTTCTCCTGCGTCCTTCAAATTTCATCAAGCAGACCTTTTAACTAGATTACCTCTTTACAGGCATCTGAAGCAGTTATATACTCTTCTTTAGTAGTGGACAAAGCAATTCTCTCTTGAAGCTTTGACATCCAGCTGATTGCTTTACTTGCAAGAGTAAAAACATAACCTATAGTAGACCTCCTTTTTTCCAAATCACCTACATAATCAGCATCCATATATCTAGAGACTAAACCTTCACAAACATCAAATCTGATGGAATGGTCACTTGTGCCTCTCAAATACCAAAGCACCCATTTCACTACTCGCCAATGTTCTTCCCCTAGATTTGCCATGAACCTCCTGAAAACTCCAACTGCATGTGAAATGTGAGGTCTTGTAGATACCATCGCATACATTAATTTTCCTACTGCATTTTCATATGGTACAAGAGACATATACTTATTTTCTTCATTAGTTCTAGGACTTAAATCCGATGAAAGCTTAAAATGGGAAGCCAATGGAACATTAATAGGTTTCACATTGATCATACCGAACTTTTCAAGTACTATCTCCACATACTTCTGTTGTGATAACCAAAGCCTACCAATCTTCCTATCTCTGTGTATCTCCATGCCTAAGATATGTTTTGACGCTCCAAGATCCTTCATATCAAACGTTCTAGAGAGGTGATCCTTTAACCTATTGATTTCTTCCATGATTTTTCTTGCAATAAGCATATCATCAACATACAACACCAAGATAATGAATATTCCATTGAAACTTTTGAAGTATACAAAATGATCATACTCACTTCTGATAAAATTTTGACTCACCATGAAGGAATCAAACTTCTTGTACCATTGTCTGGGGGACTGCCTCAAGCCATACAATGATTTCCTAAGCTTGAAAACTAATCTTCTGTTGTGACCTTGTACAAAACTTTATGGCTGATCCATATATATCTCTTCATCGAAATCACCATGAAGAAAGGTTGTTTTAACATCTAACTGTTCTAACTCAAGGTCAAGTAACGCAGTTAGTGCTAACACAGTACGAATAGAAACAAGTTTAGCGACTGGTGAAAATATTTCATGAAAATCAATACCTTCAACCTGAGAGTACCCTTTTGCAACCATCCTCGCCTTATATCTATCAATACTTTCAGAAAAATTTCTCTTCAACTTGAAGACCCATTTTCACCCAACAACACTTCTCCCTTGGGGAATTTCTACAAGATCCCAGATATTGTTCTTGGCTAAGGAATTCATTTCTTCTTCCATGGCCTTTTTCCATATCTCACTATCTGCATCATCTACTGCTTCTTGATAACAAGAAGGTTCCTCATCTTTAGTAATCAATGCAAAAGATGAAGTAGAATCTTCATACCTTTTAAGTGTTTTTCTTTCCCTTGTAGACCTTCTTAGAGCAAATGGCTACTGAATTGGTTCTGAAATTTCTTCAGTTTCCTTTGCTTCTTCACCTTTTGCATGAGAAGTCTCTCCTTCCTTTCGACTTTCTGGAAAAGGTTTAGTCTCCAATTGAATTTGCTGATATGGCGATACCTACTCCTGTTCAACTTTTCCAACATCTGATTTTAGAAGAGAAGGTTCATCAAATGTTACATCTCTACTAATAACTATCTTCCATGAAGAAGGATCCCAGAAACTATATCATTTCACTGCATAATCATACCCAACAAAGACACAAAATTTAGATTTTGGATCTAACTTTGAACGTTGATTTCTAGGAATAAGAGCATAGGCATCACAACCCAAAATCTTCAAATGAGAATAATCACAAGACTGACTCAACCAAACATCTTCAGGAATTTTACAGTTTATGGCAACCGAAGGTGATCTGTTAACTAAATAACAAGTAATAGATATTTCTTTTGACCACAACTCCTTTGAGAGGTTAGCATTGTTGATCATGCTTCTGGTTCTTTCCATAAGTCTGATTCATACGTTTAGCAACGCGATTTTGCTAGGGAGTATAAAGAACAGTTTTATGTCTAACAATCCCTTCATCCTTACAGAATTGTTCAAATTCTAAAGAAGTAAATTCACCACCATTTTTAGTTCATTTTCAGTTCTTAAACATTTAATTGATTTTCCTGTTTTCTTTTCCACCAAAGCTTTAAATTGTTTAAAAAAATTAAATACATCAGCTTTATTTTTCAACATATAGACCCAAAATTTCCAGGAGAAACCATCAATAAATGTTAAGAAATATAATGCACCTCCATAAGACACAGTAGGAGATGGTCCCCACAGATCAGAATGAATGTAGTCTATTTTTTTTTTACTATTATGATTACTAGTCTTGAACCTTTTTTTACATTGTTTTCCATACATGCAATGTTTAAAAAAATCAAACTTCAAGGATTTCAAATCAGGAAGCAACTTGCAGTTCATCATTACCTAAAGACCTTTCTCGCTCATGTGACCCAACTGCTGATGGCATAGACGGGAACCTTCTTCTAATTTTTCTGATACAATCGATGCTTCACTAACTTGAGTGCTTCCTTTGAGTTTGTACATATTTCTAACCTTTTTAGCCTTCATAACAACCAATCCTCCTTTTAAGACTTTCAACACTCCATTCTGACCTATAAATATATGCCCATTCGAATCCAAAACTCCCAAGGAAATAAATTTTTTCTTTAGTTCAGGTACATGCCTAACATCAGATAATGTTTTAAATCTATCATCATACATTTTAATTTTTACATTACTCATCCCAACAGTTTGACAAGATGCATTATTTACCATAAACACAGAAAAACCATTTATAGTTTCATATGAAGTAAACCAGATTTTGTGTGGACTCGTGTGATGAGAAGCACCAGAGTCTAATAGCCAACTTTCAGCATCTTGGGAGATATTACAAATAGGTAGAGCTTCAGAAGTTAAAACTTCATCAATCATACCTGAATCAACCTGATTTGCTTCCTTATTATGGTTTTCTGGCTCCTTCCATTTCCAACAGTCTTTCTTGAGGTGTCCAATTTTGTTGCAGTTCTAGCACTTGACTTTACACTTCTTGCCACCCTTTGACTTTGATCTGGAAGAACCCTTGTGTTCTCCCCTATTTCCTTTGGCAGGCCTTTGGCTACCATGGCTTCTGGTGCAGATTTCTCAATACTAGATTTCCTTCGGACTTCTTCATATAACGGAGCACCCACAACTGATTCAAATTTAAAAGAATCAGCAGTGCTCAAACTAATTGAAGTTACGAAGTGGTCCCATGAATCGAGCAGAGAACACAACAAGGTTATTTCCTTGTCTTCTTCCTGAATTTTAACTTCCATATCTCACAACTCGCAAATAAGTGTATTAAAAAAATTTAAATGTTCTGTAACTTTTGTACCCTCTTTCATCCAAAGACTGTACAATTGTCTTTTCAAAATAATTCTATTGGTAAATGATTTAGTCATATACAGAGTTTCCAGTTTTTCCCACAAACCTACAGTTGTACTCTCTTCAACAATATTAAAGAGAAATTCATCTACCAAGCATAACCTAATGGTATTGAGGGCTCGGGAATCCAAGTCCTCCCTATCCGAATCTGTCATGCTTGCAGGTTTTTCCATTACCCTGTATAATGTTTTGTGCAACCCTTTTTGCACCAGAAAATCCCTAATTTTCAGTTTCCACAATGCGAAATTGTTCTTCCCGGTGAATTTCTCCACCTCGAACTTTGCATTCGTCATTTTGGCCATTTCTTCCTACAAATATTCTTGGTTTTCCCTTCTTTCTTAAATTTCCAACTAGGGTTTATTTTATTACAAAGGGTTTTTCTTTCAACTAGAGTTTCTCTAGATATTCTCTAAACTTCTTTACTTAAAAATAATTTTATTGATTCTGTTACCTTTTAAAAATTCACCAAATTTCCAAAAAAAAAAACATTTCATGCTCCTTTACACAATTCTTTTAAAGCCCACTTCAAAAAATAACATTGATTTTCTGAAGAAAAAAAAAGTTCAACAATTTTGTTTCTTGATTTAAAAAACATTAGCAAAACTTTGTTTTAGAAAAATAGTAAATTTGTTCTTAAAAAAAAATTTGTACCCACCTCCTCTATTTCACTTTTTTTCTACTTTTTCGAATGCTCCAATAAACACCAGCGGAACTCCTTCAGACATTCAGCAGCCAAATCCTTCAGAAATTCAGAGGCCAACAGATGCTGCAATACACACCAGCAGAACTCCTTTAGACATTCAGTGGCCAACTCCAGAAATTCAGCGATCAACAGATGCTGCAATAAACGCCAGCAGAACTCCTTCAGACATTCAATGGCAAACTCCTTTAGAAATTGTGGTAGGGTTCAGATATTTGGCTCTCCCTACGATGGTGACATTTCTCTTTCGACAACAGACTCCCTACAGCAGTGGCATCAATCCTCTTTTCTAAACAGCAGACTCCCTACAGCGGTGGAAACAGTTCTCTTTTCCAAACAACAGACTCCTTCTTTTCCAAACAACGGACTCGAGATTTTCATTGCGTAGCCAACCTTTTATTTCGTAGAGTCACAATAGACCCTTTCAACCATTTTTGGCTCTGATACCACTTATTGATCTTGGGAACACATTAAAGAAGAGAGAAATATTTTTATAACTGAATGAAAAACTGAAAGATAAACATACATAGGTAAATACACAAATATACATGGTAAAACCTTAACAGGGTGTCAAGGAAACCTCCATTGGGAAAGGGATTGGAAACTATATTAATCAATAATGATTCTCCTCTATTACAAGCCTCTCGGGCCATCCCAATTTAAGATCGAAAACTTCTTATTCTAACTTCATTTCGTTATATAACCAACTAACCAGTAATAAGTAAATTTTCCCAAAAATACATTAATTACATTTTTTGTCATATTTCAACAAGGTTAAACCAAATCTTTATTTCAGCCAATCACCCATGTGCCATATTCGAAGAATGAATGTAAGAATCATAAAAAAACCAATCCAAGTTTCATCGGGACTTACGAAAATCCCTACTAGAGCATTGGGCCCTAAACAAGCATGGATGCCACCAGATTTATCAACTTACACCGTGAGGAATTTTCCTACCTCCTAGTCTCTAGGCTTTACCATATATCCCGCCATTCACCAGTTGAGGACTCCTAGGCCTAATTGAGACTCCACCCCCAAATATTTACCATATATCTTGCCATTCACCAGTGAAGGATTCCTAGGCTTGATCGAGGGCACACACCTCTAGGCTTTACCATATATCCCATCATTGACTGGTCGAGGTTTCCTAGGACCACCGAGGTACACAAAATCTAGATTTACCGTAATCCTACCTTCTCTAATCTAGGGATCCCTAGGCCTTGTGTTATTCTTGACATACCACCTCACTTAGTTTCAAAACCATTCGACAATCCAACTTAACCAATTGAAAGAGAACCCATTACACTGTGTCTATTCGAAAATTCAAATGCAAGGCTGAGAATCATTGTCACACCTAGAAAAAACATACCAATGACAACAAGAGAACCAAAACCAGACATGCATGTAACATGCATGCCAAATCTAACAAGAAAATCATACATGAAAATCAATACCTGCAAGTAATCTCGTTTTAGCTACTTGATACTGCTCTTCCTTGTTTGATATTTTCTTTCCTTTGCCTTCTTTTTCCTCCCTTTTCTTTCCTTGATCTAATGCTAGAGTGCTCCAAGAATGCTTTGTGTCCAAGATTGAGAGAGAGAGAGCAAGAACTCCAAAAATAAATTGAATAAAGGGTACCAATTGATTGTGAGAAGACTTTTATTAATGAGGCCTTTAATTTTTTCATTTTCCATTATTTTTTCTTCATTTTACTCTGCACATGCAACTCATGACCTTTCACCTTCCTTTTCTCCTAATTTCCATTATTTTCATAAATAATGCCAAAAATGCCATTTTTCCTTTCCAACGCATTGACCATTGCCTTTGCCAATTTCCTTAGCCATAATAAACCAAATGAACACCCACACTAGGATTTTTTCCCCAAAATTAAACTTGGAATACGTGTCTCATGACCTTGGTTATTATTTGCATTTATTAACTTTATTTACATGCAATTTTGATCAAGGTTGTTACAGAACCCTCCCCCTTGTGGAAAGATTGTCCTCAGTATCCAATGAAACCTACAACCAACAAGAATGTTGAAAATAAAAAAATACTTCCCATTGAGCTTTATAAGTTATCTCATTACAGTATTTACAATGAAAAACCTTCTAAAAACCAAACCAACATGAAAAACGTAACAACATAAAAACCATAATGACATGACACCCATACTGCTTATTGGAGCCTTATAACATAGCTCATGGCATTGTTTACATCCATATACATATGTACATATACCAAAACATCACACAAAAACATATGCCAAAAACGTTTTCTCAATCAGTGAATAGTGAAGGATACATAGCCCGCATCTAATCCACCATCTCCCATGTAATTTTATCAGGCCCAAAGTGATTCCACTGCACTTTAACCTGCTTGATTTCTAATTTTCAGAGCATGAGCATATTTCTCTACAAAATACATTGTGGTTCAGGCTAGAATTCGCCTTCTGGATCCACCTACAATACAGACCAATCGATCACATGATCAACATATGTAACATACTTCTTAAGTAATGAAACATGGAAAACATTATGGAATTTCATGGTCGGAGACAATTTAAGTTGATAGGATACTGGTCCAACCTTTCAATAATCTTGAAAGTTCCACAAAACCGAGGTGCTAGCTTCACACATGATCCAACCCTCAACAAACTATTCTTGGTCTTGATGTGCATGTGCACTTGTTCCCAACCTTAAACTCCTTAAACAGCCTATTCCTATCTACATAATTTTTCTATGTTTCCTATGTTTCCTTTTGATTCTTCTTCATTACCTGCATTTCCTATTCCATCTCTGCAACATTTATGGTCATATCAACACCCTATTCATTGGATCCCTCTTGTTATCACTCTGTCAGATTCCCAAGGCTGAAGAAGGAATCCCAACAGAGGTAAACACAGACCAAACTTTTGACTTGGTAGCCAGCCCTACCAAGTTGGAGGGGGATCTAGATCTCCACAAGGTCACAACCAAGAGAGCTAGAGGAATTAGAGTTTTTAGGCTAGATATGAGTGCAGGGGTTGTTTTGATTTAATTAGGTTTGGTTTCACTAGATAAAGTTATCAGGTCAAGGGAGCTAGTTCATGGCAAATGAGATAGGGTTTCAGAGATCTAATGGAGAAAGGTAGGCTTAAGGCTTACCACTTTAAAGATGATTGCGATGAGATGGTTTTAAGACTGGTGAGAAGCTAAGAAGAGCATGGGAGATAAATTATTCCTAAATAGAGGAAAATCGACAAATTATGATATCTTTCCCTAAACAGAGCATGAACAAGCATGTGTTCTGCCTATCAACTTGAAAGAAATCACAAAATAGAGATGTAATGAACATGAAGAAAACACATTATAACATATGAAACTGAAGGAAAAACAATGATAAACATCATAACACATGTATCCCAAAAAATAGCTGCAACTCTTCTTTATTAACTAGCCAAAAACTGAGTACAATAGTTCCTTGATCAATAAGCTATCATCCAAACTGATTACAACCTTTGAAAATGAGTCAAAAAGTACAATATATAGACCTAAAATAACCTCTCCTAACCTCAGGGGTCAAATCCATGAGAGGAGGAGCTGATCCACCAAAGTCTGAACTGAAACCTAGAGTGTAGGATGGTCCATGTGACTCATTCCTAATTACATTCAAACTGATTCAGTTGACTTAAGGATAACTTTTACCTAATTAATCTACCCATAGGTAACTTATCCATGACATAATTATAATTACCATGCTCAATGACATAGGCAAAAATACCAATTTTTGAGGTAAGGTCAAAAATTACAGTGAAAAACCAAAAATATCAGCAAATGGGCATATGCGCCATTTTTCTGTCATATCTGCCATCCCTGTTCAAGGTTGATTTTGACTGACTTGAAGGTGTCCAAATCAAGCCCAAGATGGCTTTTTGTAAAGAAATTCAAGTCTTATTTTTTAATAGGCTTCCAGTTTTCAAAATGAAGCTGATTTGACCCCTCAAAATGTCATTCTCCTAAGACTACTCTGTGTGCAGCGCCTTCAGCCTGTGCACCTTCGCAGAAGGTTGTGCACCCTCCAAATTTTAGACCACTTTTGGAGGCCTTCCCGGTGTCCAAATTAGGCCCAGGATAGCTCGTTGGAAATCATATCTAGTATAATTTCTACATAAGCCTTTAATTTTCATAATGGACTTGATTTAATCCTTAAGAAATTGATTCTCCCAAGACTGGTAAAAAAGTGTAGAATGAGGGTGAAAAAATGAAATGTGATCTTACAGGAAATGTTTGGAGGCCTTCCTCAACTCCAAATTGAGCTCATGATAGCTCCTTGGAAATCCTTCTCCGTCTAGTTATCATTTGACTCATCAATAAAGTCATTTGGACACTCAAACTAGGAGAAAATTTAATTTTCCCAAGGTCACTCCAAAAGTGCAGCAAAAATCTTGTAGAAATTGTATTTTTGACATTTATCTAAAACGACGACACCTGTGTAAAATATGAAGTAGGTTTTTATTCCTTTGCCTATGATGGACAAAAACCTCTCTCAATTGTATCAAATTCATCTTTTATTGATCAAAAACACAGTTTGAAGAAAAACTGGCCCTATGTGTGGAAAATGATTTGTCCCTTGGAATGAATTCTTGAAAAATCGTGGGGACATGATGTTTATGAGCTGAAATGACCTCATAATTTCTGATATGACCTGCCTTATGCCTCGTCTTCTCATATTTCTTTGATTCCATAGAAAACCCTAGCTCGGTGGGAGAGGAAATTAGGGTTTGGTGTAGGCAAAACATGGGATTGAGGACTACCTTGTAGAGGGAGGGGAATGAAGGGGTTAGGGGTTCTATAAATTCTTAGGGAAATTTTTATGGATAGGGATAGATGTTAGAGAGTAGGGGAAAGTATAATTTGAAGGATTGAGTGAGGGGAAGGAGTTCAAAACGAAAAACATAAGCCTAGTCTAGAAAAGTGTCAAATTGTAGCAATAAGCTAGGACTTGTGAAAAAATGATGATTTTGAGGGATGGGAGTGATGGAAAGTGTTTAGGAAGGTATATTAAGGATAAGGGAAGGTGTAAGAGCATCAGGATACAAGTCTTGTTTATTATTTAACCATGGAAGTCATGAAACCAAGAAAAATGCCCTCAAAACACTAGGAGAGGGAAATGAGCTTTCCAAGCAAAACTGAGAGACAAATATGGTAAAAAAAAACCACTTACTTGGAAATGATATTTTGGAACCTAAAATTGTTGAAGACCTTTGACTATTAATACTCCTTTAAAATATGAATTTGATGGTGAAATGACCAATTTTCATGATTTTGACCCTATGACCTAATGATGGCACAACATGGAAGAATGAGATGAATGATGACCATGATGACTATGGGACTCTTTCAACAATGAATGACCTAACCATGATTATGTCCATTTACCATGGAGGTGAAAGGACTAGTAATGATCTCAATATGCTATTCAGTGACCAAATTTTTGCATAACCTAGTGGAATGATAAAAAATTTCTGAATGAAACCCTAATGTGAATATTAAAAGAGAAATTTTGTTCAAAGATGGAAAAATTCATATTCTGACACTAACACCTCCAACTGATGGGAGTATTAAAACTTCGCCCATAGCGTGCCTCAAACAGACACATCCTCGGTGACTCCTGGTACTCATTTTTGTAAGAAAACTCAACCAAGAGGCTAAGGAAAACTCATTAGAATGAAGTGCACTACCTTTGTCAACCTATCTGCCACACTATAAGGAAAAGACCCTTTAGCGAATTTTTTTGAGGAACCATTTATAAAAAGAGCCTAGATATCCATTTGTAGTGGAAGTCTCTAAAGGAGATTGGTGGGTGGAGGTTTCTACGGATGTTTTTTTTGCAGTCTGTTTCTCATCATAAATCATACCGATGCGTTTTATGCAAAATGCACCGGTGCGTACTAAAAATTGGCACACCAAGACACCGTGTTATCCGTAAAAACCCACCGATGCATCTAAGTACTATAACGCACTGGTTCTATAAGTATAAACTAGCCCGGTGCATCTCCGTAATCCAAAACACCATAATGACATGCGGTGTGCCATTGAAAATATCGCCTCGTTTGTCTCAATAACCCACGCATTGAAACAAGGTTAAATAAAAAATTATTACAGCCGTAAAAGTGTCATTTTTACTTCTTCAGTGCTCCAGACCTCTCAAGCACCGGTGTGAGATTGTATTGTGTGAGGGGCCCTATCATCGGTGCTCCCATTGCATGCATTGCTATCATCCATTGCACACTATGTAGAGTTAGAACTTTCGAAAATGGTGGGCAAATTTGGTTACTACAATTCCTTAACAAATGTGCCTCCTCGACACGCAAATGTACAAGTAATCTACTTGTTTCTCAATAACTAAACCTTTTAGTGGATTAAATTTTAAAATTAACTTAAAATTAGCCTTTAATATATATATATATATATATATATATATTTCCGCATGATGAGTTATGGTGCGGTACCTAAAAATGTGCACCATAACTAATTTAAAAAGTAACAAGGCGGTGTGGTTGTTTAAGCAACCGCACCGTTGACTATGTAGTAGTGTCGGAAGGGTGGTGCATTGAACAAACTAACCGCCCCAGGGTGGATAGTTAGGTCATCGCACCGACCGCCTGACAACATTACATAGTCAACAATGCAGTCATTTACAAGACCACACCATTGACTATGTACTTCTATTTGGCGGTGCATTTACCAAACTATCTGCCCTGAGGTGGAGAGTTAGGTCAGCGCACCGCCCGCCCAACAGTAGTACATGGTCAACGGTGTGGTCATTTACAAGATGGTATTGTTGACCATGTACTATCTTTGGGCGGTGCATTGACCAAAATATTCGCCTCGGGGCAGATAATTTTGTGAACGCGCCACAAAAAAATACTCCCTTCTTTAGCAGTGCGCGAACATTTTCCATGCACACTGAATGGGGTGCGTGATAAAAAAGTATGCATCGGTATGGGTGCATGACTGTTCTTTTGGGCACACCAACTGTTTTTTTTTAATATATATATATATATATACACATTTCTCATTTAGTAAAAAAATTGTATTTAATATGTGAATGATTCAGCGACGTCAATAGAGAGAACAAAGGGAACAACAAGAACATATGGAGGATCGTTATAACGTGATTCAGTTGTGGGAGGCACGAGAGAGGGAGAGACTTCTGTACCCTCAATCTATTATGAAAACCACCCAGTTTCTCCTAAGGGAGGTAGGCCTCCTCAAGTTCTATGAGGAGGTTACATCCATGAAGGGCAATAATGGGTTATTGGGATAACTGATCTTCAGGTGGGATGCCCACCGATGGGCTTTCTGGGTTGGTCCTAGCCAGTGGTTCAAGCCCACTGAGGAGGGAATATATTTTATTACTAGACTATCTAGGAGAGGGCAGGATTTTCCCCAATTACCATATTTCCCCATTGGCTATGCACCAGGGAGTTAGTTGGCATAATCCCAAAGATACATTAGGGACGATATAGTTTCTCCTACACATGTTTAGGTGTTTAGTGGTTAGTTACGTATTGCTTCATTTGGTGCAGAGGAGGTGAGGTGCCTCTCACTACTACTTATGACCATTGCACACTATACTAATGATGGGCAATGCATTAGCTTCCCGCTTTTATTTTATGTTTATTATTTATTCCATGTGCCATGACTTGTGAGATGGTCTGCGATTTTTTTGCGGCAATTTTATACAACGTTAGATAGATGTCGTTCTTAGGCATGTGGGAGGTTGACCTTCCCTTTTGCTTCATAGTTTTTTTTTTTTTTTGATAATTTTCAAGAGACGAGGCCTACTTTTTTTTGGCAACCTCGTAGGCTGATGCTACATGTACGGATGTAATTATGGGGCTATATGATACCCAAGAGGGACCAGTTTGACGTTCCTAGCAAGATATCTACTGATGCACTACAGTTGCTAGCCAATGTTGATGATCACTCATTCATTCTGCTGCCATGTACGTACGCCAGTTTGGTTTGGCGAGGGTGTACCAACATCCTCTTCACACAAGATGAGCCACCAAATGCGAGAGGTAATATTAGTGTTTTCTTTAAATTAATATAGTTTAATTTTATTTTCTTAATTAATTAATAGAATTATCAAATTTATTCTAACATGTTATTTAACTTGTTTTACTAAATTATTTAATGAAATTGTCTAATTATTGTTGTGTACTATATATTTTGTAGATATTGGGACGTTCGTTGGGGGCATGATTCCACCCCCACTAAATGATCCAAGTGTATATGTTGACAAGGAGATGGTAGAGGCTAAGGATTAGGGTGACAAACTTGATCCTCGGGTGCAGATACCCATGGGGGTGCAGCGTAGTCCAGACACTTGATTCAGGATGGATTTGGGCGACCAACTGTGTTGAATCCTAGTTGATAAGGGAGTATACCTGGCTACAATCAGAGAGATCCAGGATAATCATAGGCTTGCACAACTCTGGAGAGGCATGCATCGCGATATGATGACCTTCATACATCATATCGTTGGAGCTTCCAGAGCACTGGCACGAGCTTGGAGGGATAGGTGTCATGGAGATGCACGACATAGAAACTCATCTATTGATCATGATCATGAGGGTAGTGATCATCATTCTAGTACTCCACCTCCTCCTCCTTCACCTCATGTCAGAGATCATGAGTAGCCAACATCCAATCTTGATCAGCAGGCATCTTCTAAGAATTCTGCACCATCTCAATAGACACCTAGTCCCGAGGAGGCATGACCATCGACTGAGCAGGCACTTGATCTTGAGCAGGCAAGTCCATCTGAGGAGGCCGCACCATCTACTGAGTAGGCTGCACCATCGATGACTCATCAGCAGGGAGTTCCTAAGCAGACTACACCATCAACTGATCAATAGGCACCTCCGGAGCAGGTACGTCATCTATCTAAGCATGAGGCGGAACCATTGACTAAGTATGCCTCGACTAGTACTAGTATTGATGTAGTACCACCAAATATTTGACATTTATATGCAATTATATTGTAGTTGTATATTTTTGATTATATATATATATATATATATATATATATATATATATATATATATATATATATATATATATTCCATGTATTTTATGCTCATTTAATGTGCTTGCAGATAGATGTGTATGTGATAGCAATTATTTGACATGAGATGTATATTTGATGTTTGCGATATGATGATGTTATACAATGTTTGTGTTTTGTTAGATGATCATGATCGTGATGCTTATTTTTAATATTAAATCATGATATTTATTAAATAGTATGTCGTGATTGTAATTGTAATTTTAATTTTAATTGTATGTAAAATTGTAAATCTAATTGTAATTTTAATTTTAATTGTAATTGTATGTAAAATATTTTTAAAATTGTAATTGTAATTGTATTGTGAAATTGTAAAATTGTAATTATAATTGTATGTAGTTGTATTGTGAAATTGTAAAATTGTAATTATAATTGTATGTAGTTGTATTGTGAAATTGTAAAATTGTAATTGTAATGGTATGTATTGTCATGATTCAATTTTATTAGAAATGTAAAATTTGTAAATTTGTAAATTTGTAATATTCTAAAAATCTAATTGTAATTGTATGCATCGTGATTGTAATTGTAATTATATGTAAAATTGTAAAATTGTAATGTAACTGTATGTGAAATTCTAAATTGGAATTGTAATTGGAATTGTAATTTTAATTTTAATTGTAATTGTATGTAAAATATTTGTAAAATTGTAATTGTAATTTTAATTGTATTGTGAAATTATTGTAATTCTAATTTTAATTGTAATTGTATGTAAAATTGCAAAATTGTAATTGTATGTAAAATTGTAAAATTATAAATCTAATTCTAATTGTAATTTTAATTGTAATTGCATGTAAAATATTTGTAAAATTATAATTGTAATTGTAATTGTAAAATTGTAATTGTAATTGTAATTGTAATTGTAATTGTAAAATTATAATTGTAATTGTATTTCAATTTTATTAAAATTTGTAAATTTGTAAAATTGTAAATTAATTGTCAATTTTGAACCATAACTATCGTAAGTAAAATGTATATCGTAAATATTTTTAAATTACCATAATTGCAAAATTGTAAATTTGTATGAATATAAATAATTGTAAAATAATAAATCTAAAATAATATGAATTTTTGTAACATAATAAAGTTTAGAAAATAATGCAAATAAATTCATGTTTAGAATTATCATTATTTTATTATGATCTTACATACAAAAAATAACAGTATGCATTTTGAAGATATCATTCACACACATTTAAAGCAATCAAGTAGTTGTACTTTTTTAGGAATTGATATAAAAAAAGAACTTGATATAATGCACCATTGTTTTCGAGATCAACATAATTGGAAATTATGAGGTGAAATGATTTTAACATTAACATAATGTAAACCAATTAATTCAAAATACATATTATAATGTTTAGAAAAAAAAGAATATTAGGTATAAGGTGAAGTCCTTTTTTTATGAAAAATCATCTTAAAAAGTATAAATGATGAAATAACAAATGTACCATATCACTCTCGGTTCTCATGATCACCCTCATTATCTTCCAGCTCACTTGGCATGATAACACTATTTTTCTCAAAAATATGTTTCGATCTATGGTCATGTCTCAATACGAACCATCAATCCCTATCCAACACATCAGGGTAAAAAAACACCTTGTTGCAGTGTTTGGGGAAAACATAGGGTTCCTTAGCTTCATCCCACATCTTTCTACATTTGATACATATCATCCTACTATCGTGATCTTCATTTACATTATTCTGATCAAAGGTGTCCCACCACTTGCACCTAAAAATAACACATTAGAAAGAAGAGAAATCCACTTCAATGATCTCTTGTATCTTTCTAACATAACCTAACATCCCTCATACTAGGTTTTGATCATGATGGCTAGCTCGACTATATTGATCGAACTCAAATTCCACTCCACAGTCTTGCGTCATGTGTTCATCATCGACATTTTCTTTGTGAAAATGGTTTCCATATGCCCACATAGATGGGGACAAATTCACCTATAAAAAAAGTTAAAAAATCAGTGTCATGTGTCTTATTATAACCCAATTGTTAAAATATGAAATATAGATGTTACATTTCAAAGGTGAATTATTAAGTTTAAAATGTACATAAATATATTATGACCGAGTGGGTGTACCCAATCCCTACGTTTAACACATCCTCTTCAACACATGGGTAACGACCGGATGCACTATATTTCTCTCTGACTTGGTTAGGCACCCAACTATTGGGGCATATAATTAGAATATTTTCTATTAAATGATCGAGATAATGCACACTTATACCATTATACTGTATGAATTTTTTCCTGTCACTATCCCATTTAATCCTCTTTTATTCGTACAATGCAATTCACGGTTGTGTCACTTCCGAATTTTAAAGAACAAATTTATTGATTGCTTCAACTTCTGCTTTTGTTGATGAAATCAAACAGAAATATAGTACATATGAGATCAAAATATACATTATATCGAAGTTCAACATGAATATTTACTTTGTGTAAATTTGAAGAATTATAGGTCGCTTACTCTTTATCAAGAACCTTTTTCCATTCATTTGGAGAAGCTCCCCTTCTCTTTTGTCTTCATCACTTTCATCATCCCAAATCACTGCACCTAGTTTGTTGTTGATCTTCTTGATGTAATCACTATAATAATAGAAAGACTCATACGATGTGTACCCCTCTACCATAGACCCCTCGGGTTTTTCCCTTTTTTGAACAAAACCTTTCAATTTCTTCATTTAACTCTCTAAGAAGAGCATCCAACGATAAAAAACCACCCCAACTAATTCAACCTCATCTCTTAGGTGTATTAGAAGATGAACATGTAAGTCCATGAAACTCGTCAGCAGTTCCTTCTCAAATATCAAGCAATCTAAACTATCTCTTGATTCCACCATGGAATTCTAGCCACATGAATCACCTTTGACATGATCCAACGTACAATTGTGGATAATTTAGATATGGCACATCCTAGGTCTTGGGGGAATTCATGTTTCACACACCCACACACGAACAATGGATAATGACACTGCAAAGTTATAAACACATGGAATAATATATAAAATTAGTTATGTTTTATGATCCCTGCATGGGATAAAATTTATTAATATAACAAATAATAAAATCATTCTTTTGACATTATACGTACACTTAGAAGATTCAAATAGTCATGTGATTTCGACCCTGAAAAATGGTCATCCATGGTGAAGCAGCGTTGTAGTGAAGAACCATATGAATATGGCACCCTCACACCCATTATAACTTCCTTTTCCAAATAAAGATCATCTTTTTTTTAAATCCATGGGACATCACTTTCTTTGAAATACCAATTAGAGGGACCAGCTGCCTCTGATCCTGTACTTTCTAATTGTCTTGGCCAATGTTTCTTTTTATTTTTTGAATTAATAAGATCTTTCCTAACAACCAATATGTCACTTTTTTTCGATGATATGTTCCTCCATAAAGAAGATGAAACATTTTTAAATATACGCATGGGATCTAATAAGTGGGTAATATTAAGATGCTCCCAATATGGGAGGTTATAAAAGATAGATTTCATTTTCAGTCCAATGGGAAATTTCTCAACATAGGTGTCGAAGAATTCTGGATCATCAAACATAGGCTCCCCATTTGAATCAAACATTTCTATGAACTCCTTCTCCTTCTCTCTCTCATATGCTCTAATCCATTCAGCTGGTGTCGTTATTGGAGGCCTTTGGATTCTCTCTCATTTACCATTGAAATTGGATGTTCCTCTTCTGTAAGGGTTTTCTTCTGGGAGGAATACCCTGGAGCAGTCATACACTAGATTTCGTAGGTCATCGGACCATATAGCTTTCAAAGGAGGTTCATAACATTTACATCCATAATACCCTTTTGTTACAAGACCTGCGAAATTATTGTATACAATATGCAAAGCACGTTAAATAATATCATGAATATCATAACAATTACAACGGATTAAATAACTAATATGCGAAAGAATATTGTTACGTATATAAACAAATAAATAAAAATGTAATTTACTAGAGAAAACTCCTAAGCCTGGATAATCATGTGTTGTGTAACCACATAGCCCATACAATGTAAAACTCCTCTCTGATGTAATGGGTCTTGATACATTGTATACATTTATCCCATCACATAATTCCTTCAATTCATCTATAATTGGTTGTAAGTAGACATCCATATTCTTCACTTGTCTTCTACCAGGGACTATGAGAATCAAAATAATATGTTCATTCTTCACGAACAACCATGGGGGGATATTGTTATTGATCACTACTATAGACCAAACAGAATAGTTAGTGTTCTGGAGGGAATATGGGTTGATTCCATCCATGGCTATGTTGAGTCATAGACTTCGTACTTCATCCTTGAATTTTTTGGGCCATGTATCCTCTATATGCTTCATGGCTATTGAATCTGTTGGGATTCACATAACTCCCAACTCACTTCCGTGTGAGGCATGCCATCCCTGCCACATAGCTAACTCTTTGCAATGAAAGACCCTTTGAATCCTTGGGATTATAGGCATGTGCCTCAATATCTTAAAAGGAGTACCACATGATTTACCCTTCCTTTTTTATTTATCATACCTTTTATGCCCACATTTCAGACAAATATCTCTGTCTGCATATTCTCCACTATATAGAATAAAATCATTTGGACATGCATGATATGATATGTACTCAACACCCAATATTTTCAACTATTTCTTTACCTCTTCGCAGCTACCGAGAAAGACATTATCACTCAGAAGAACCTTATATCTGAATAACCTATATTTTTTCATGGATAATATTAAATGGATATTAATGCTAATATAATTATTAACGTTCATACAATTGACCATTTGTAATGTTCATTGTGTGATTATATTTCTCAAAATATAAGGAAGGACTTGATGGTCAATTAAATCAAAATTTCTGAGCAACATGCATTCGACAAGGCAAACTTTTCTTTCAAGTTGTATAGTAACATCGTTGTCCCTAACTAGGTAGAATTTGAATGACTTCAAGGTCCAAAGAGAGGGGTGGTGGAAGCAAATTTAAGGCTTTCAAAAAAGGTATTAGCGATATGTGCACCATCCTCTAGTTTAACATTGTTCTGGAATGCATCTAACAAAATTGTCTCCATGGGAGTCGTATCCCTTAAGTAATCATCCATACCAACCTCTATTTCATTACCTCCATTGCCAGCTTGTGAAGAACTACTATTGTTGTAGTCATTCCTAATTGGTGAATCTGGACATAGTGGGAATTGAACAGGTGGTTGATTCAACCATTCTTGGTATCGTTCCTCTCCGATTTTTTCTCTAAATTCATCCTTCTCTCGATTTGACATTATCATGGGGTGCAATGAAAGCTGGTAGGTAGGTCGCTCATCATCACTAGAATCCTAATAATTTCAAAAGGTATATTTGAACATGATTATTACAAAATTGATGATATCAATTAGTAAGCACATCGACAATGCATGATTAATTGGTTTGACACTAAATAATATCATTAATATACCAAAAAATTATTATTACCATCAATTCCCAGGATTGTGGATAGAAGATGCAATTTTACAATTGGTAGGGTGAAACGACTGCCCATTTTCATCTACCAAATGCGCCTTGAGGTAGGCTTCTCTTGATTAGAGCTTCCGCCGTTTTGGATTTGTTTGAATATTTTGTGCATATGAACTCGATTATAAATCTACATGAACCTACATATTTGTATATATTAATTTTATTCATCTGATTGACATGGATAAAAAAAAATTCAATTAGATAATGAAAATATAAATAAAATCTGAAGTAATTACATCTGGAGATGGATAGGGAGAACTCTGCGATGGACTTTGAAAAATATTATGGAATGAGTTGGATTTTGAAGAATTTTCCATTTGATATAATTATGAGATTTTTTACCTTCATTTGAGAAAAATCAACAATAAATTTTGGTGTACAATGTACATACCTAAAAGTAATTCTGGTGCCTTAAAAAAAGATTTATTGTTATCGGTGCTAATGTACAGTTAACTGCACATGTGCGTTTTAGTTATTGTGCATCGGTGCGGTTCTATTAACTGACGCACCTATGCGGTTAGTTAATAAATGCACCGAATATCCAGAAATAAAAAAGCACAACTTTATTTTTTTTAAAGAGAAAAAAATAGTAAATTGAAAAATGGGCAGCAAATTATTTTCAAAAATCTAATTTCACAAACAATTTCTCTAAATCGTAAAATCTATTCATTATTTCATTATTTTTGCAAAAAAATTCAGGGAGGGATTTGCACAAGAGACATACCTGGAGCAAGAGAGCATGAGAGCACTGTGGAGCAGAAAAATACAATCAAACAACAACACTATTCAGAAAATCATAATTTGAAACATCTCATGATTCACACAAAAACCCTGTAGTATAGTAAAATTGTTAGATTTTACTGTAATAATTTTTATTTTTTTTGTTGGATTTAATACATGCATAGTAAGGATTTAAATTTTTACTCCAAATTTTCACCCAAAAAAAAAAAACAAAAAACAAAAAAACAAACAAAAATTAAAACAAAACAAAAGAAAAAACAAAAAAAAGAACAAAAAAATCCATTATTACGTTAAACCCTTGCTTCTTCTTGTTTCTATGACTTCACAATTAGGGCTTTTCTTTTTAGATTTATAGGGTTTGTATTGATATATATATATATATATATATATATATATATATATATATATATATATATATATATATATATGACATCTAACCTACGAGACCGTATTCAGAGTCGGATCCCAATCCATGTCGGCCCTTGCACGATTTTTTAAAAATATATATTTTTTAATCGGTGCACCCTGTTTAAAATAGTGCACTGGTGCGTTATTGTTGTATAATGCATCGAATGTGTACTGACAAAAAAACATTGTTTGATAAAAATAGTTTTTTGTTAATTTATGTTTGTGTTAATCGGTGCACCGGTTAACATATAATGTACCAGGTCTCCTTGCTGACAAAGAGCATTGTACGGTGTTTCTACTGTATTGGTAGTGCATTTATAAGAACCTATCGCACCGCCTTCAGTGCATACTTTCTAAAAGGTGCACCGTTTTCTTGATTTTTTTTTTACCTGAAAAGTATGTGATTTATTTATAAAATATATTAATGAATGGTATGGTAAAGGTTTCATGTTGATAAAGAAATGACTGACAATATTTCAAGTAACAAAAATAATGATAGCACATCGAGAAAAGAAAAAAAGGCAAGTTCTTTGGAAATTCTTTACAAAAAATATTATTTTTGAACTGTGTAAGTTTAACTAATATGTATTATTTACTGTGTATCATGCAGAACCACAAATTGACGAAGCTCGATAAAATTATTTCTGATCTAAGACCAGAAGAGCATAAAATATTGATGGAAAAATTGCAGAAGGATGAATCAGGTGAATGAAAAAATACTATCGATCCAATATGAGTTTATGTTTTGAATTTTCATTAATAATATACTTCAAAATATTAGATGACATGTTTCAAAAAATCTATTAATTCACATATGTTTAATTTTCTAGAGGGACCAACAATGAAGAAAAGGAATGTTTTTCAAAGAAAAGAAAAAAAATAGAACATGCAAATGAAAATGAAATTCTCCTTAGCTCATTTGGAGTGGTGCTAGAGGTTAACGAAAGGGGGAAAAAATTTTACAAAACTTTGAGGGATATAGTGGAACGAATGTAAAGACGCTCTTTCCACTTGCAATACAAAAATCAGTCCAATGATTCCAAGAAAAAAAATTTATTTAAACTACAGGACGAATTTCCACGGAATTGGTCACTGAAAAATGTCAGAATTTAAATAGCAAAAACATACAACAACAAAAAAGAAGGAATGAAAAATTAATATTCCTTTAAATTTTTTTCTGGAATTATATGTATATATTACTAGAAAGCAATCATTTATAAATATCACTTTTGTTATATTTACTTTTCATATATCAATATAAAAAATAAATAGTTTATTGGCATGTTACAGTTTTAGGAAGATTATAAAAATCTCAAAGGATGAATGAGATGATATCAGAAATATGCAAGTAAGAATGTCCAAAAAGGTGTACAAGGAGATGGTCAAAGAAATGGACATAATTGCATCGCACGAGGAGTCATCTCAACAACAACGTGATTCAAATGCAATATGTAATCATTGAATTTTTCGATTAGGTAAAATACATAAACAATTTAGCAATAAATATTAAGTTTCAAGTATTTTCTTGTAAAAAAACAAAGAAAATGGAACCCATTCGGCACATAAAATATGATGACAAGGAAGAAAAGGGTTGATATCTATGTTTGTGATTAATTTTTGCTTCCTTATAACAACTTTACAATATTTCATTTTTGTATATTTTAAGTTGTTCTACAACAATCATCATTGAATGTCTTCAAACAGGGGCTAACATACAAAGAAGAACCATCAGAAGAATTGATTGACATTGGTTTAAATATGGGTTGTCAGTGTATGTTGGCATATCAGAAATTAATTGTGGAATTTGTAAGCATCTATCTTGTTTTACTTAGCTCCGTATATAATTAATAGAACAAAAAACTCATTTATATTAAATCTATGATTTGTTATGAGGTATAAAACTTGTAGGAAACAAAGTATGGAACTACGCCAACAAATGAATTGTTGAAAGATGGCATGAAATTTGGTTTTGAAAGAATGTGTATATTTCATGAGTCAATTCTTGCTATGTTACATTTCTTTTCGATTTACATTGGTGTACATTATTTAATATTTCAATTCTCATTATTCTCACCAATGTATATACACTCAACACTTTATTTTATGTTTGTAGATGGAACTTGAAGAAGAAGAAAACAATCAACACAGTGAAAAAACATTCCGCCAAATAACCCAAGTCATGGAAGTAGATCGAGTAGTGACAACAGTTCCAGTGAAGAATGATGATCAATATGTTTGGATATCAAAGCAAGGCACTGCATTTTTTCAAATATTTGTCTGTGAAATCAGACATTTTGTTTAATGTAATGGACATAGTGTCCCAATTGAAAGACAAAGGGATACCAATAACTGTCCCATTTTGTATGACAAAAAGTGTCTTATATATATATATATATATATATATATATATATATAATACATTTTAACACCACCGATTAAATATATGGATGATAATTAGATATTATAATGAAGAGATGTGAAATATGATGATATGATATAAAAAATCAATCCAAACATCATATTCAAATGCACTAATTAAAATTTAATTGATATGAATATTGTTAAATATATGTTTCAGCTTTTTATGAATAATGAATTTTAAAAAATCACAATAATTGCACTGTCACAAGTCAATGTTTCTAAAAAATACAAAATGAACACCAGTGTGTGTTAGTTACCGTGCACCATTGTGTTTGTATGATAATGCACACTGGTGCATTTCTATGACCTATGGGAACCACAAAAATACCAATACCAATTATAATGCCCGGTGTGCTTTATCGATGACTACCACCTAGGCGTTCTGATAGGCATTGCATGCACTGATACGGTTTGCCTTTTACATGCTAGTGGATTTTTATAACTTAGTGGACCAATTTTTTTTAGCACCTAGACGGTTCGATGTGGTTTTACAACTTAACGGCCCGGTGCATCTTGTTGGGTGACATGCACCGAGACATTTCTAAACACCCCGAGGCATCCAAAAAAAAATTTCCATCCTGGTGCCTGCTATGTTTATAGTAACAGTGCATACATGGTAAAACGTACCGATGTGTTCACACCTGATGCGTGCACTGATGAGAAAAACATTTGTAACAACCTCTAGTCGCCCAATTTTTTTTAGTTGTGCTGAAATTCCATTAGAATCTCTGCAAAAACCTTCATTACCGAAAATGGATGTTGTAGAAAATGTTTTTTTGAAAATTTTGGCCAATTTAATAATACTAAAAACCTCCTTTATAACCTTCACTAGAGGGTATTTTCCTTGTCGTGCCACAACCATGATGGAATAATGTTATCTAGATGTCCTCGAAAACCCTGTGATGAAGTCCATGGAAATGAAGTCTCGCTTCAACTCTAGAATTAAAATAGGATGTAGTAATCCAAATGGATTCTTACATTCTTTTTTTTCCTATTAATAATCCAAACATCTAGCCACAAACTCTGCCACGTCCTTCTTCATATTCAGCCAATGATTAAACATCTTCACTATTGTCAATGTCTTATAGTATCCTAGGTGACTTGAATACAATTTTTCATGAAAATATCATAAGATAGTATTCTTGATCTCACTATCATTCAACACATATATCCTATCCCTAAATATAATCAAACCATATTTTGTAAGGTGATAGTCCAAATCCTACTCACTTGTACCATGTTGTAACCTATGCCTAAGATCAATGTACCTGTTGTCCTATTATCTTGCCTATAATTCTGTCCCATAAGAACTCATAGTTGTTATATCATTCACATGTATCCTCCTTCCAATAGCATCTCCAACCCTATTCTCCTTACCCTTGATGTATCAGATCTCAAAGTCAAACTCACTAATCGAGGCCAACCATCAAGCTTGCCTGAAATTCAAATTTTGTTGGTCAAACAATTATCTCAATCCACTATCATCACTCATTAATACAAACCTCTTTCTAAGAAGATATTTCCTCCATATCTTTAATGCATGGATTATTGTTGCCAACTCAAGATAATGTTTCGAATAATTATGCTCGTTGTCATGCAGTTTCCATGACTCATAGCACACTACATGTCCTTCCTGTGTAAGGACTCCATAAATACCTATCTTTCAATCATTTGTACATACCACAAACTCTTTTTCCAAATATGCAAACTTTAGAGCTAGATTGTTCTTCAACAAATGCTTCAATTGTTCAAAAAGTGCTGCACATTATTTTGTCCATTCAGACTTCTTACCTTGCCTCTACAATAACGTAATAGGATATGCAATCTGAGAGAAATTCTTGATGAACCTCCTATAGTAACCTTCTACACCCATGAATGATCTTACCTCATCCACATTTCTAAGATTTTCCCATTCCATGATAACCCTTATCTTTTATGGATCCATTGTTATGCCTTCCTTGGAAACAACATGTCCCAAGTAATGTACCTATGTCTGAAAGAAACTGCATTTACTATACATAAAATACAATTGATGCTCTCTCAACAATCTCAATAATGTTGCTAGGTTTTCTGCATGATATTCCTCATTCTTAGAATATATCAAGATGTCATCAATGTATACAATAACAAAATTGTCTAGATAAGGACCCATTACACTATTCATCAAGCACATAAAATTAACTGGAGCATTAGTCAAACCAAATGGAACTACAAAAAACCTATATTTCCCATACTTGGTCCGGAAATTTGTCTTGTAAATGTCCTCTTCTTTGATCGTACCTAATGGTATCCTGATCTCATATCAATATTTGAGAACATTGTTGCTCCTTTCAATTTATCAAATGAGTCATCAATCCTCATCAATGGATACACTTTCTTGATGGTTACCTTGTTCAACTTCATGTAATAAATGTATATACTGAGAGTACCATCCTTCTTCTTCACAAACAACTCTGGTGCACCCCATAGTGATACACTTGGCCTAATATATCCCTTTTCAACCATTTATTTCAACTGCAACTTCAACTCTACTAACTCTCAAGTGCTCATCCTGTATGGTGCATTTGATGATGGTGTTCAACTCAATGGAAAAGTCCACTTATCTGTTGGGCAACAAATCTGAAATTGTTGCTGGTAACACATCCTGAAACTTCTATAAGAATGGGTACCTATCCAATACCTCTGAATCCTAATCCTCCTTACCTTTATTACTAGAAATATGCACTACGAATAACACACACTCTTTCCTATGACTATGTTGTTCCTGCATAGCTATAACCATTCTAATTGATGTTTCTTTCTTCTTACCCTACAAAAATCTTGGTTCTCCATTGTCATCCAAACACTCACTATATTTGTCATAACAATCCACCTTAGTCTTGTGAATATACAACCAGTCGATACCAAAAATATTACTATATGATACCAATGACAATACATTCAAATGTGTTGATTTACGCAAACCATTCAACTCGAATGTACAAGATCTTACCCAATTATAAATTATCTTCTTTTTACTTGTAGCCAACTGCACTAACCAATATTTTTCTTGCACTTCTTTATTCAAACCATACTTATTCACCAATTCAGGGTTAACATAACTATAATTAGATCAAAGGTGAATCAAAATAGAAACAACTTGTATCACAAAGCTTACCATCCATCTCAATAATAAATGCCTAGTTATCTTCCTACCTATTATCCAATGCTCCATAGATACACTAGCCTAGATCCATATTAACCCAAGATCTATCAAGCACCAAGAGGGGTCAAATATATTTTAATTGAGGCTTTTGTGAGTAGAGTTATTCAGATATCTATCTTCCAAATACATCACACAAATATTTTAAATTGTTGATGCATTTTGAACCAACTAACATCATTCATCTTCAAGATGATCTGATGAAGATAATCCAATCCAATAGAGGGGATAAAAAAGGGGGGGGAATTCCTACAAGCTCAAATATTAGGTCAAAGGTCATAGAAAATAGTGGTTAGGAAATAAATAAAATAGAAATAAATTATTATAGAAAATAACAAGGGTAATTAAATTATTATAAAATGTTAATAAGAAACAAATATATCCCATGATAAATAAATTTTAAGATTAATAACATTGAGGGTTAAATATGCAATACTTTAAATAATAATAACATCATATACATACATAATAATACTAAGACTAAGGAATATTATTTTGATTATTAATATTGAGGGATAAATAATAAAAAAACACTAATATGAGATAATAATATCGGTCAATTAAATTATTATAATAAAATATTAATAAAAATAAATAAATATTTAGGGTTAATAATAAATCAAGTCAAAGGAATACTTATCTATTTTTAAAGTTATTATGTAATAATTAAATATCCATAATCTCAAATTATTATAAATAAGTTATCACTAATAAATCAATATTTAGGGTAATGAAATCCCAAGGAAAAGAATATAAAAATTAGAAAAAATAATATTAAGAGTTATAAGTTAAATATTAAATATTAAATTATATTATTATTAAATAAATAAATAATCAAGTCCATGGCATCCTCGATAGATGGTGATTGGGTGTGTTGTTAAGACACTCCTAGATGTTAATTCACCAGTTCAATTCCCCCATATTCGCATGTTTTTCTTGGACATGTGGCATGATGGAGCCTCACCAATATGAAGCTTACAAATAATAATAATAACAATAAATCTCAACCAAAAGTTAAAATATTATATATATATATATATATATATATATATATATATATATATATATATATATATATATATATCTCACAATTTATATCATTGTATATATTAATGTATATTATCATTAAGGAATATTATTAATATTTAATTATTATATAATATTTTAAATTTTGGTTGAGATATAGTACAAATATTATTATTATTATTATTATTGGCATTGGTGAAGCTATATCATGCCACATGTCCAAGAATAATACCTGAAAAGGGGGGGAATTGAATTAATGAATTAACATCCAGGAGTGCCTTTTTTTTGTCAAGTTGTTTGTGATCCTTTAGGCTTGACCTATGGATTGAGGATTCGTGACCCAAGGGCATCTAAGCCATCAAAGCTACCTAAGGATCATACCCGGCCTTGGCCACACCAACCATTAGCTGACTCGATTTTTAGCATGTCTCTTCCACTTGGCACAGGGCACAACCACCCCTCGTGAGTTTTGATCGTAGGTCGCCTTGACATATCTAGGAGTGCCTTCACAAAACACCCAATCACCATCTATGAAGGACTTGTGTAATTTATTATTTATTTATTTAATAACAATATAATTTAATATTTAGTATTGAACTTTTAACTCCTATCATTTTCTGTAATAATATATATTAATATATGCAATGATATAAATTTTCATATATATATATATGGTTTTAAATGTCGGCCAACAAATAATGTTTATGTGGTTAATCCAAAAGGAAATTTTAAAAATTAAATATGGATCACAAAATTCCAAGATAAAATAATATATTATTATTAAATCAATAAATAAATTATAAATAAATAATAATGCTAAAAAAGAGTAGAAAAGGAGGGGGAAGACAATATTTGAGAGGAAGAAGAACGAGAAGAAAGGGAAAAACGAAAATAAAGGGTAGGAATCTAGTACCTACCGATCTTCCAACCATCATCTCTGTTCAAATTTCCAGGGCAGTTTTCCTTTTTCAATGGATTCTCTAAATTTCATGTGCTGATAGTGATTTATGTTAACTAGGATCCCAAAGTATTCAATGAAAATATGGTGCTTGGTTTTCTTAGCATGCTCCGTAAGAGTAGAGGAATGTGTTCTATGATGCCTAATGTTAGCTATATATTCATGAATCCTTTACTTAACAGGTATATTTGTTTCACCAACATAGGGAGCACCACATGAGAAAAAATTAAGTATACACCTTTCATGTTAGTAGGTTCAGCAGGATCCTTGACCGACCTCAACATATCTTGAATGGTATTTAAAAGTTTGAAGGAGCTCGAAAATTGATTTTTTCTTAAAATATGAGCAATCATATTAGTAGTTCCCTAAATATAGGGAAGTTGAACCTTGGGGATATGATTTATAAGGTCCCTTTTTGGTCTACAACCTTGCCTGACTCTATGAAAAGACTTGATGCCCTTGCATTTCTTATAACCAATTTTCACAAAAACATCCAACATGTGGGTTTTCTTCTCCAATGGGTGGCCAAGGTGTTTAAGATTCCTAATTTGTGCATTGGATGATGATGTGACTTAGCATGGAGGTATTTATTCATGTGAGTCTTTTTACAAAGCACTTGTTATGAAATGGAACCATCATCATTTATGGAAATAATAACATCAAGGAAAGGAAGACTACCATTACTTTAAACCACCATAGTAAACTTGATAAAGACAGATTGACTATTTAGATGTTGCTTGAATAATTATAACTTCTCATGACCATGGGGCCAAATAACACAAGTATCATCAACAAATAGTTTCCAAAGCTTTAGAAATTTGATCCCTCTCAACACTTGATATATCTGGGACTAATATGGATCTAGGATGGTATAATAAAATATTAATGAGATAAACTCATAATTTGAGAAGTTTTAAAGATTTTAAACAAATCGTTTTTAGAATATTATAGGTTTAAGTAGAGATGGAGATGAGGCATCTATCTCTTCATTAAATTTAATAATCAAATAAATTCTAGGACGAGATTATAGAATGAAAAGCCTCTAAATATACTCTAATTATGATGAGTGGCATTTTAAAGAGAGAAATGAAAATAAAATAAATTATTTTAAATGGATGTCTCCCAACAAGAAAACTTATAAGAAATATCATCCATTAGCATTGGATTACTTTATATTTGGATGAAGTCACCCCTCCCATAGAGGAGGAAAACACCCTACAACTTTCTTGTGAAAAAACCATGAATTTCTTTCCTAGCCATATTAGGTTTATTGACACCCCAACCATTGAATTTAATTGATTTTATCAATAAAAAATAGGAACATTGAATTTGATTGATTTATCAAGTAATAGAAAATGATTTCATTTATTTATAATGGTATAGAACATGATTTTATTAATATGAAATTTATTAAAGGAACCCATTTATATGTTTTTACTATGTCTTATTTTCAAATTATGATAACTAATGGTGGTATGATGAAAGGTGATGGCCAATATGAAAAATTGAGACTCCAAATGGGCGAGTATCATCTTAGAAGTCACATGTTTGCTATTGAAATGGGTAGTTACAATGTAGCTCAGGGTGAGATGGTTACACACTTTGGGACCTATCACAATGGACATCAAGGATTTATACATGAGCTTCACTAAAGAAGGGTACAAACATACCCTCAAAGGGCTTACATCTATTTTTTCTCAAAAGTATCTTCCCTCGAAATTATTACCTCTCATTCCATGTAGAATTTATTGAAAAAGGTCATTTAATGCAAGTTTTAAACCTTTTACAGTAAAAAAATGCACAAATAGGTGCTTATTAAATAAAAAAGCAAACAATGATAACAATACACATACACAAATATTTACCTTAGAAACCCAAATTGGGAAAACTAGCAAAAGTTGAGAACCATACCTCTAATTTTTATCGTTAAGCAAAGAAATTCTTAACAATAAAATATATAAGGTCTTATGACATTGAAGAACCCTAATCCATTGACCCATATTATATTTTAGTATTAATTCCTTAATAAAAAATATAAAATTGTGGGTTGAAGTAACATGTGCCATAAAATTACCAAAAGCCAAAATCTTGTGTTGAAAATTGATAACATGGACATACAAAACTAGGTAAACATAAGCATTGTGTATCATCCCAAAATAGATGGTCCAAACAAAGTGATCTATAAGTTCTTAGACACCTATTTTTGATGTTTCATTTGTGAAGAATCACACCAACAAGAATAATGGCTTATCCTAGTATAATGGTGGTGCACAACCACTTATCACAAGGATATTAAAAAAATGTCATATGAAGTTGTCTATGGCCTGAAACCATCGTGAGTAACTTCCTATTTACTAGGCATCTTTAAGGTTTAGATAATTTATAATGCACTTCATAACAAAGAAGATATTCTATACACATTTAACAAAGATTTGGTCATGTCTCAAAATAGAATGAGACCACAAGTATACTAGCATCTCTCCAAATTTTATTTTGTAGCCTAGGGGATCAGATGTTTTTTTCCTATAACCTTATAAAAAACCACCACTCAAATAAAATAAACACCCCAAAATTAGCAAAAACCACTCCATGGAACCTATAAAATAATGTGATGTGTTGGAAAATTGACTTATATCTTGTCTCTTCTAGCACACTCTAAGTTAATTCTTGTCTTTCCAGTGTCTCACACGAAGAAGGCCATCGTATCAATGCGCAAGGTGAAATATAAGTTATCATAAAAATATGAAGACTCTATTTGGTTACAATTAGAAGTAGTATTGAATGTTAGACAAAGTCAAGTGCACTAATGCACAATTCAAGTACTAATTCAGTGAAAAGATATGTAGCCTGCATATGCAACATGATAATCAATAAAAAATTTGCAACAATTTCCTCATCTATATCCTTGAGGAAAATGTTGATTTCAAAGGGAAAGGATATTTTAATGTCCTACCTAATCTCCATACTTTAGGCAACCTAGGGGTTAATCAATTGATGTATGCAACCATGATATTTGAACAAATTCCATTAAAGAATAGTCGATAGTTATTTAATATAATGGGGTCCACTTTATAAGGAAAAATAGATAGTTGGTACCCATTAGTGATAAGACCACAAGTATTTAGGGTTCTTCTATTGAGAATATATTAAGGAGAGTAAGAGGCTACATAATTTTTTGTCTTGTATTGTTGTATTTGGAGTTTAGCTCAGTAAAAGGCTTCCCTACCTTAATAGGAAAGTAAACATTGTTTCCTTTCTTGTATTTATCATAATAGAAGGGTATATATCGTATCAATTTTTCTATAATTATATTATCTATATTCTTAGTTTTTTGTTTCAGGTCTTAAGGTTAAATAACACTATCATTGAAAATAGTTGGCCCATGCATTTTTGAAATGTTAATATGCATGTAACAATAGAGTAGAAATCATTGTTTTTATTTCATTTTTTTTTGTGGGGATGGCTTGATTAGTGATTTGAAAATATTTGGTGGTGATGATTGGTGTGGTTCTTTGCAAATCTAACCATTCTTAAGTATAGAAAACTATTGGCAAATTTAGTGATAGTTATACTTATGAGAATAATAATTTTTCATATGTTCTTTGTATCAACATTACTAATTATTTTGAATATTTTAAAGCACAATAACAATGGTTTGACAAGGAAAGCTCCATAAGGCTTTCACACAAAAGGTTCCATGAGTAGCCAGTTATTTTATCACCAATTATGAATTGGAAACGTAGTTTAATTATCTTATCACTATTTGTAAACTACAAATGTGGTTATTTACTTTTATAATCCTTAATTACATATGTGTACATTTATAAATTGGAAATATACGAACTCATTTTAATGTTATTTATAAATTTGAAATAAAATTAATATTATAATAATTTTAGCATTTTGAACATTTTATAAATTTATACTTTTGTTTTTGGTAAATTAGGCTATTCCATATTAATTCGAAAATACAAAAATTATATATGCTACAGGCGGGGTTGGTAAGTTGCGCAGCCTTAGTGGCTAGGTTTCGGGGTTCCCTCCATGGAGGAAACCAACCCAGAAAATACTTGAGACAAGAAATTACAAAATGCGCAACAGCGTGATGTATCTAGATATTACAAAATGTGTAGAAGCACAAGTATAGCTTGAGATTCCATGGTAGTAGCATGCATGACAAAATCCAAGGAATAACTGAGCAGCTTCGTAGTCCTTAGTCTTCAAATTCATCATTATTGTCGTGTACTTCCACCTTTATGGGGTAAGTGTATGCCTGCACAACCATTTTCTCTGATTCTACTACTGGACACATAGGTTTGGGGACCGGTGTGCAGAGGATGGGGGATACCAGATACTCAGCATCAAGGACGCGCATCCAAGTGCCTTCGGAATCCATAATCCATACATCTGATTCATCGTCCTCATCCTCCTGAGTTGGCAGAGGAGTAGTATTGTGAGGAAGAGGGTGCGCCTAATGCGTGATGGTAGACTTATGGGGACAGCATCTACTTATCTATGCAGCTCTTATAGGGGCTTCTTCCTCCTGCTCAGGATCGAAGCTCTGTCTATCATAGTTTCTAGAGGAGGAGCCTTCAATAGACTCCAAACGGTTTTCTATTCCATGGTGGTAACATCCGATGAGAGCCCATCTCTGTCCACCATGGATGGTTCTTTGGCGCAATCTAGGAGCCATTGCCTATTGAAGCAGAAGAATGGCTTCAATGGAAGGATGTGCGGCAGGAGGACACAAAATCTTGGATAATAGAGGAGTAGAAGGGGTAGGGCTAATATGCACAGGATAGATAGTCGCAGCCTTGAGGGGTCTGCACAACACAGCTCTAGGAAGAGGGTTTCACAGAGGACTCATGGCATAGGAGGGAAAAAAAAAAATCAAAAGGAAAGACTGAAGGAACTTACTATGAGTTTCTATGTGTCAAGGGTCCATCCTTTTATAAGGTCTGGGAAACATGCTAGGGGGAAGGTCATGAGTGAGCCTCACACGCTACTGCGTGCCATATCCAATTTCCTAAGCAGACTCGAGGGAAGAGTTATGGTTGATTTTCATATCAATCCTATTAATTATTTATGCTGATTGTTATATAGGGGTACCCTGGAGGGGGTAAAGTTTTACAAAAGTCTCTTCATCATGCCTTGTCCCATTCATCTTGTGTAGATGGTTAACAGTTTGAGGATCCACATTGGGTGAGGCCCTGTGTGGTAGATCGTCATCCTGAAGGGCGTGGGAGAGATGATTGTCATTCGTGCCACTTCATTCACCTACATCCGGGATTTATAAATTTATATTAAAAATATATATAATAAATAAATATAAACACAGCCACACACACAAACAAACACACACACATATATATCTTAAAGTAAAAAAAATACCCACTTGATCAAGGACAAGATATATATTAATACCCTATAAAACTATGCTAGAGCATTGACAATAAAAAATTCATTTTCTAAGGAAAAATTCAAGTTGAAGAACCCAAGTTATGACATGATAGGGGCATCATGATTCTCTTTAATGCTATGTCTATATTTTTCAACTTGCACTCAATATGATATTGTATTAGTGAAGATAGAAAACATTTTTATGAATCACATGTTATTGCCAATGACACTTAGTTAATCAACCACTTTTGCATTAAGTTTGTGTCATAAGCATGTATATCGTGTTATATTAGTATCATGGTGGGTAAATATGGGAGTTGATATTTCATAAGTAGTGCATCATGATAATGTGTGTTATTTCATATTGAGTAGTATTAGTCCCTACCTCGTCGGGGACTATAGCACTTGTCTTGCAGTTAAAGCGCCTTGACTCTCCATTATTTTATTATTTTTTTGCAATTTTAACCAAAATTTCAAGAAAATGTTAAATATTGCTATTTTTCTGTAAATTCAAAAATATTTTTCTAATTTATGGAAATCTTGTTTCTAATTTTCAATTAGATGAGTGATTTTTGATGGGACATAATCCCCTTGGTGGAGGAAAATTTATTTTCGTTATTTTTCAATGCTTGAATAATCATTTTAAAATAAAAAAATAAGACTAATTTTTTGAGTGGTTATTTTATTGGTGAATGCTTTGACACTGACATTTAGACAATGTTTTGAGTAGGTCCTTTATGTAAGTGGGGGCGAGAGGGGTGTGGAAGGGCATGTTTCACCAATGAGTGCTCTAACACTCACACTATGATAGGTACTTCTAGTGTATTTTGGTCTTATTTTGTTTCACATTTTTTTCACATATCAAAATTTTACATATTTCGTTGTGCAAGAGAACAGGTGCATAGAGTCGTGAATATGTACAAATTGAAGGATATTGAATCAGATTTTCAATATTTGCAAAAGGCCAAAATGAAAAATCTAAATTTGAGAGACCTTACCAAGTTGTAAAAAAACCGCATATACTAGAAGAAATGGAATTCTACAAAATCATTAGAATTTTCAACCTAGAGCAAACAAAAATAGTGAGTAATAGTGGCAAAAAATAAATCAGCCATTGTAAATATTTGTAACATGTGGTGCAAGCATTGAAAAAACATTTATTGTTATAGAATTATTCCAATCTCTAATTCGCATGTACAACAACATATTGGAATATAACCCAAATTAGCTAAAATGTATCCTAACAACATATACAAGGAAGGAAGTGTTCAATGTGGATAGTATATGTTGCATTTTGCATTTCATTTACCATTTAACAAATCAAATTGTATTTATATTAAATATGAAAATATAGACACATTCATAAAGCATTGTGAACAACTTCTTGTTATGATTATTGATGAGGTGTATTTGATACGTGCAACATTATTATACTAGTTGATAAATGCTTATGGGTCCAAATAAAGCATACTTCGTTTGGATTATTTTTAAATATTGATATCATATTTTCAAGTGACTTATTCCAATTGCAACAGATCAAAGATTCTCTAATTTTTGCACAATCAATTTTAGCCAAAGAAAACATAACATATGATTTATGGAAGGAAAATATAAAATTCTATGAATTACATACCACGACACCTCAAAAAGACAACTAATTCATTGAAATCCCTAACAGAATGTGAGTGAATTAATAATATGATGAATACATAGAATACATAAATGATAAGTGCTATAGACCTAGTCCATTAGATCCATTTTTTCCATATCTGTTTTATAGGAACACAGATGTACAAAATAATAACGAGTAATTGTTGTTACATGTAAAGGAAGAGATAATAGTTCTTGATGTGATAGGTGACTTTCACAATAAGGAAATAGGTTATGTAGCATATGAGAAAACAATGAGATTACCATCAATAATCCCTATCAACTGTGTTGTTATATCATCCATCACCCTAGCCCTAAGAAGCTTATAAAGTCGGATAACCTGATAGCATAAAGTGGTAAAGTATTTAAAAGTTTGAATGGGTAAATATGAATGAAGATCCATATTAAAAATGGAATAAGGTGCTATATTATATGGTACACTCGCGGAAAATTTTTAACCAAAACAAAAATACAAAGGTGCGAGATAGTTGTACAAGGCGGGGCCCACCCACAATCTGTAGATTCAAAGGACAAAGGCGCATGAACAATTCCGGGGGGGTCAAGAATGGTAGGGGGAAGGCGGAAGCTCCCCCCTCCAGAATTCTGGTGATGTGGAATACAATGGAACCCGAGGCGAGTATTCTATAGGGAAATGGCCATAGGTGGGTACAAGCTGTCATTGAAGCTGCTACAAAACCCCGCTGGCTTTTCTAGTGGGTCCAACCACGAAGGACACCTGTCGCTATGAATACAATGGTAAGGTAAGTCCTAGGACACCTGATACATGACCAGTACCAGCATTTAACCCGATGTGTGGTATGCACCTAACCAAAATCTGATAGCGAATAATTAGATGCCACGCATCTCAGTGTCGACATCCTTATGACATCATTCCTAATCGTGTCGTCCTAATCTCATTTTTCGGGAAATATGAAGTAGTATAACCTTGTCCTATAATTCATTATGGTAAAATACTTTCTTTTACAGGATACTGTATAGCTAAAGCGCGAACACCGGTACTAGGCCCGACAAGTCATTTTCAACCTTCCTGCATCGTTTTCCCCGAGCATTGTCCTTACTGTGCAGGTATTCCATCCATTTTTCACTATCTGATTTCCTTCCACTTTTCATTTTTCATAATGGTCATGGGTAAAGTCACGGTTAAGAATTCAGAGCCCAAAACCCCTCAATCTCGTGAGTCCAGGGCTGCTCCTGGACCTGAACCTTTCACAGACTTGCAAGTCCACATCCAAGACCCTCAATACCCATTTTTCATTAGTAGTGTCAAGTCGTAGCTTTTCAGGAAGCATGTGGAAAATAGGGACAAGTTCAGGGTCATTTTGTCAGGACTGTATCACCAAATTACTCCCCTATCTACCCAGTGGTCGAATTCATTTGTTGGCTCAGAGAAGCTTATGATGAACTTCGAGATATGTTCCTATCATCTCAGGGGAACAAGATATTCATTATATCCCCCGAAATCATCATAAAATCCCTCTATTACCCTACCAGTTCACATTATATCAATTTCAATGAAATGATGCTATCCTGCCAGTTTTCGAAGTTACCATGGAGGTAGAAGAGCGATTTCATCGCTGCTGTTTCTGACTCTCACCTCACAGCCTTCCCATCTGCGGACCCGGTGCCCGTGAACACATTCAAAGAAGACCTTCAGCCAACCCTTGCCCTCATTGTGGGATTACTAGGTATAGAAGGGGTCGGGCAGGTCTCAAAAGAGTGTGTATCCCTTTTATGGCTAATGTCACAACCCTATGTTGTATTAGATATCCCCGGTTTCTTGGCCACCTCCATCCAAGCTCAATTTCAAGACTTCTCATCTACAGGTCATTTTAGTTTCTGCTTCATGGTTTTCTACCTTTTCCTCTTCCAACAAGCTGATAAGTTTGAGGGTTTGGGTCTACAAAAGGTTTATCAGATAAAATATCAGCCAAGACCTATCTTTGACTGGAGTCTCGCAATGCATCAGTTGGAAAATGGGGTGGGTTATTCAAGTTTCTTGAACGAATTCATGACAATAGCTTATACTATTATTCATGAAAATCCTCTGCCCAGGATTTTTCCTGAGCAGAAGAAGTGGCTATAATACAGTGAGTCTGAAAGCACAGGAGACTGGTACCTATTTGATGACTACACTGAAATCAAGGTTTACAGTGCAGAATTTTCCCCTTACAGATTACCAGTTTTTCCCGCTCTGCGGATTTATGCCCTGGAATACCTTCGGCAGACCTTGAAGGCTAACCAGTTCCACTTCCTCCCTGCGAAAAAGGGGTTCATTCTCAAACTCCCTACAACCATCGGCCCCTTCATTGTTAACTCAAAGCATGCCCTCCCCATAGTGGAAAACCTGCTCAAGGGCATCGATTTAAGGCAAGGGAAATCTTGGCCCTACGATCCGAAAGGCATCATCTCAAATAAAAGGAAGAAGATTAAATCAACTTCTTATGCTCATGAAACTAGAACCTTCATCGAGTGGAGAGCTAATCTTGATACCTGGCCTTTGCTTTCATAGATGGAGATTGATTCATCTGTGACAAGGGAAAAAGGAGATACTACTTCGACATAAGAAACAGGAAAAAAACATGTGGAAGAAGCTGGAGTTTTAGGAGGAGGCTCTCCGCCTTCCAAAAGTAGAGAACCAATGATGAAGAAAGTGTCGAAGAAGAGAAATCGCTGCAAAAAGAAAAATTGTATGGTCAATCGGACAAGGGAAAAGCAGGTTTTGTGGTAAGACACGATGGCACATCATCTTCTGACTTTTCAGAAGTTTTGCAAGCCATCTCTTCAAACAGGTCGAAGGCATACAATGAAAGGAAGGTGAAAAACAGAGCTATCAGAGAAAAACACTGGTCTGAATTAGAAGGATATGTTGACAAGTATCATACTAGGTTTTTAGCTGAGATTGAGATGGACAAAGAGCAATTGGTATTGGCCATGATTGAAGTGATATTAGACCCAGAGGTTGGGACCACCAGCTACAGAGCTCTTGCAGTGGCAGTAAACATGTCACAGGTCCCACCAATTGACAAGTGCAATCTGTTTCAATGTTTTGGTGATATGCTAAAGGAAGAGGTTGTGAAACTCTCCCTCACTCTGAGGAAGCTACAAACCAAGCACAACAAAGTGCATGACAACCTCAGAATGGAGAAGATTAATTCTCGTGCACTCTCAAATGACTTGTGCAATCTGCAAACTGTTGTGAAGGGCAAATAAAGTGGAAAAGCAGACCCTCAAGGCCATGTCATCTCAGAATTACAAAAATAGCTTGCAGCTCTAAAACATAAGGTGAATATTCATGTCTCTCAGCATGTACAAACTGCTGAATTAGCCCAAGTAGAAAAGGATAAGGCCAATCTGGCAGACTCCCTGGCTAAGGAAAAGGAAGAGAGGGCTATAATTTCTGGTGAGATGACTACCCTCCAGTCACGGATGGATGAGTTGCAGAAAAACTGGGATACACATGTATTCTCCACACCACCTCCTGAAAGGTCTATCTCACTCTCGGAGCAACTGACCATGGCGCTGGCCGAACTTCAAGCGATGAAGAAGCAGGTTAAAATGTAACGACAGAAGATTAATGAGCTCGAGGCTCGCCTTAAGGAGAATTACAAGAAGGTAGCAGCTCTGCAGAAGGAAATATAAGAGGGTAAATAGGAGAAATTACAACAGGAGAAGACTATCCAAGACCTTACGAACCAGATAAAAGGAAATATCACCCTTCTGGACAATCGACGCTTGATCTGGACGGAAATCATTATGGAAGTAAAGAAGCATTGGGTTTTCCTGACTCTCATTGAAGAAAATAAGGCCACGGCGCGCCTATTCAGAAGAACTCTCCATGAAGGGTATACTGACACCTCAACTAAGGTTGAAAATGCTAAAAGGTATGTCGCTCTCCTAAATGATTTAAGTTCAGAATAATTGGTTAGACGAGGAATCAAGAGTAGGTTTAAGGAGGCATGAGAATGTTAGAAGGTGATGGAAAAGGAAGCTATGCACAACCTTACGCTGGGTAGTTTGGAAAATATGGTGACAAGTCTAGAACAGTTCGAGGCAGAGTGGACTGAACTAACACTCGTCGGCCTCCCATCAAGGTGGGAGCCTTCAAATGTAGTTCTTCAACCGTTATCAGCATATGAGTGTCGACTAATAGAAGTGATGAATCATACTGACATACCTTCTGAGAAGACTGCTCGGCTTAAGGCTGAAACTATAATCATAGTACTCAGCAAAGAATTATCCCTCCTTCATTAGGTGAAACAATGGTTACCCACACAGACGAGCTATGACGAACTAACTGAAGTATACATTCGGGTTGATGCTTTCACTACGATACCTGATCCTACAGCCAACACTTGGCAAAGGTGTAACAATCATGCAACTGCATCTACCCCTTCTGCCTCTAAGAAAGCCAGCTCCTCCATAGGCCCAGCACCGGCTTCTTCAACCACAGCCTCGACTCCATCCCACCACTAAATTTGTTAACTCATGATTGGGCCCACATGGCCTCTTGTTTTCATTTTACTTTCAATATTCGAGTGAAATTTATATTTCACTCTTTCAATCTTTTCTTTCAGTTAGACAGTTGTGTTATTTTCATTAGAAATGGCTACGAGCCTGTTTTGTAAAATGATGGGAAGCATTTCTACCCCATCATCAATTTTGATGTTTTTATTAAGAATTAAAACTGCATACAGGCATGCAGAAAAGATATTTTCCCAAAATATCTTTCCGTGTATGATCATTGGAAATGTTATAAAAGCATAAAGCAAAGACATCTACAGGGTTCCAGATTTTCCAAAGAATTCACTAGTTCAAGCACTCTGTATGTATTTTTGTCTGAATTTTGATAATTGATGTTGAAGATCCGAAAGGGACTCAGTGATAAGAATCTTTGTTGGAATTGGGATTCTGATCTGGATGATTCACTTTTTGTAACCTCTCTATGTGTTTTTTAATATAAATTCTCTTTTTACATCTCTGCACATTTCTTATATCTATGTTCTAGAATGCAAGTGCTCCTATGTTTAAATGTGAATTTATCATTACAGATACTCATGTTTACTCAGCTATAGCACTTTAAATATAGCTCAGACAAGATATTTTGTTTCATTCCTCATCTCATCCATCATTCCTCCGATATTAATCACAATAGACCCTTGTCTTTGGAATTGTTCAAATATATGGACTCTTATCTTTGCATAGGCCCAGTATATATGGATTTCTATCTTTGGATAAGTCCTGGTATGGTTAATATTCTATTACATTTTCTTCCATAGTCATCGCCTATGTATTAATTGATATCTGTGAGTCATTTTGAAGTTGGCCCCCTCTACAACATTCTTTTTTAAAGTTTTCAAATGCATTTATGTATTGAAGTTCATACTCAGCTTCTACATTTTCATAGTTGTTGTGTTTAACTTTGGGGTCTTGGTTCCACCCTTATTAAAACCATTCATCTAATAGATTCTAGCATGAGAGCCTAGCCTTGCCAACTCCTATCAGTTGAGTCATATGCTCCTTGCAGTTAAGATGACCTAGGCACTGTTCTTTATACAAATCGAGACTGTCTCTTGGAGCTACAACATATTTTTGGCACCATTGTCAGGGAAGTAAATTTGAAGAACTAAATCCTTGGGCCTCAACAAATATTTCATTCACCCTTCAGAATAGGTGAGTAGGAAGGGTTGAGAGTTGTAGACCCCTCATCTTGGTGACTCCACTATCATTCAAAGGATAAGTCTATTCGTAGTCCTAGCTTCCCAAAAGCCACACCTGAGGTTAGATACATCCCAGTTAAGAACACCTTCGTTGTCTGACCCGGAAAAGATTTTTCACAAGAGAGGTTGGAGAGAAAGACAGTCAGTTCACACAGATATTCCCAGATTCTCCCTGGAAGATTGCCCATCCTCCTCTCAATTAGCTCAAGATAAAGGTCCTAATTCTGCTGTGAGAACCCTTGATAATACTTCAAATACCCCCTCTCTGGAAAATATTAGAGTTAAATACGAAGCTAAATCTATAGATACCACAAGCTTCTTTCTGCATCCCACTCCTGAAGTTGAATAAGTTAAAGAAGTCACAGAGGTTTCTGTTGCCAATATTCCAGCATTTCCATCAGCCCCACAAGCCTCCATTCAATATATACCCATTTTCATACATACTTCTCTTCCACCACCTCCTCTTACACATCAGATTCTCCTGCCACCCCCACAACCTCCGATGGTTGTTCCTGGCTTCCTATTAAACAAATATGCCCCCCTGGCATTGCCTCAGATCTTGAATGACATGCCTCAAGATTATTTGAAGATCATACCTTGTTTCAATGGAGAAAATGATACTAAAGCTCAGAAACACCTGGAAATTTTTTGCGCCTTTACAGAAAATTTTAATGTGGAACATCAGGATGTGGTGTTGAGATTGTTCGTCCAGTTTCTAGGCGGAGAGGCCAGAAAATGGTTCAAAACTTTGGGAGACCGCTCCATTACTAACTGGGAAGAGATGGAAAATTCCTTTATCAGAAAGTGGGGAGAAAAGAAAGACCATGGATACTGTCTTACAGAGTTCAATGCACTCAGAAAGAGGCATAACGAAGGTGTGCCCGAATTCATCAAAAGGTTTAACAAGCTATATACAAGTCTCCTAGCTAAAATGAAACCTCACCAGACTGTTGCTAAAGTGTTTTTTATAGTGGCATTCAATTCAGAATTTAGATTGTCTTTAAGAGAAAGGAATTTTGCTACCCTGGATGAGGCCCATGATGCTAGAAGGAGAGGGAAGGAGGAGGAATCCACCTCTGGTCAAGATAGAGAGGTAGCTGATAACAAAATCAAGGAGATGAATAAAATGATCAAGAATCTTTCAAGCAAGCTGGTGAAGCTTGAGCTCGAGGCTAAGAACTCATCGTCCAAGTCTTTCAAAAATACTCCAAACAGGGGTTATAACTCCCAATACAGAAATCCTCCTCTACAAATATTACAAAGAGATCGGAAGGAGCAGCAAGACCACATACAACCCCTGTTGTATCTGGAAGGGCAGATGGATGGCCCTACCAAAGACATCCAAGATGGGCTAGATGATCAGTATCTCGCTTACTCAAATAGTGATGAAGTTGAGTCTTCTTTGCCAGAAGGTGATGGAGTGGGGCTTTCATTGCAAGAATAAGAATAAAAAACAAGTGTTGTTGAAGATCCAAAGATCGATGATTACTGTAAGCAATTCGTAGACTTCATGCAAGCACAGTTTCATAGAAAATATGATCTCGGGTCTTCTAGAAAGATAACCCGTACACAAGAACAAGAAGAAGAGATGCCTCAGAAAGAGACAACTGTACAGAAGGAAGCAACTGTGCAGAAGGTCGGAGATAGAGGTAAGAGACCTATAACTGAACCTCTACATTCTAATAACTCCATTCCTTCCTCTTCCAAGTTGGCCCCTACTCCAAATGTAAAACCTATTCTGAAAGAAGAAAAACCTCCAGCTGAGAGTAAAGAGCCAAAGGAAAATACCATAGAGAAGTCTTCCTCTTCTTTTAATCTTCAAAAAGAACTAGAGAAAGTTAAAATCCCAGTCCCCCTGACTGAACTACTAAAACAACCAGTCTACCAATCTCAGGTGTCTTCTTTCATGCTTCCCCAAGAAACAACCCCAATCCCAGATAGTTTGAACCTTCAGGAAGAAAGGCCCATGGTTGTGTTCAGCCCTCATGTTGAAGAGTTCTATGCTTCAACTCCTCCTTTCTATGTCTCACTGGTAATTCATGATCTGTTATTGCATAATTGTATGCTGGATTCTGGAGTGTCTCATAACCTCCTACCCCTATCTGTGATGGAGCAATTGGGGTTGCAAATCACTCTCCCATATAAAGAACTCTAGTCTTTTGATTCCAAAAGAGTCAAATGTTTGGGGATGATCAAGGATTTGGTGGTGAATCTAGCCCAAATCCCAGCTAAGAGTGTGGTGATGGACATAGTAGTGGTAGATATCCCAGCTCGGTTTGGGATGTTGTTATCAAGATCATGGGGTACAAAAATTGGAGGATCTATAAAGCTGGACCTAACCTATGCTACCATCCCTATGTTCAGGGGAAAAGAAAGGAGATTGTACGAGGAAACAAGGTTTGTGAAGATGGTCACTAAGGCTAATAATTCAGTGAATTCTCTGGTATATAGCAAAGAGGGTGAGTTTTCTTGTCTAATTCTTGAATAAGACCCATAATACTTGCAGGAGCCATCTTTCTGTTAGATAAAGACCAAGCAGTCCTTGAGAAATGAAGAAGGTGGGGTTTGGACGTTGCACTTCGATGGAGCCAACTCAAGAGAAGGAAATGGAGCTGGAATTCTCCTGATCTACCCTACTACACAGCTAGTCCCATTATCTTTTAAATTGGAGTATGAATCCATGAAAAATGTGGCTGAATACGAAGCATTGCTTCTAGGTCTGAAAACTGCGAATAATATGAATATTCAGAGCTTGAAGGTTCTGGGAGATTCACAACTGGTGGTGAGGCAAGTAAGAAATAAATGTAAAGCTAAAAACCCATGACTAAGGGCTTCGTTAGAAACAGGCATGGGACCAACAGAGAACTCTTCTGGGTATCGACATCGAAACGTCAGAGACTAATGAACGGCCAACTTTCTCACAGAGCGCTGCCACCGTCTTTAGCCGCCTGCATCCCATCCCAAATGCACGATGGAGTCTTCACTGAATGCGGGCATTTCTGACAACATCAAACACCGGTGTGTTTAAAGATGAGGAGCAAGCGAATGAGGAGCAAGTGAGAAGATTCATGGATATTTTTAGGACTCCTCCAATATGGACATATATGTCGATGAAGAGGAGACTGAGGACCTTCCTTAGAATAAATGGCAAGATACCATGGCTGGTCACAAGGTGTTGTAGCTCAAAGGGAATGTGATACCCAGAGGACTAGTCCCTCTAGAGAGATGTTTGATAAAAATGATGTCCCATTATAGCCAAGTAAGGTGGTTGAAGAAAATCAAGTAGATGACCTGAATCTCGGCACTGAGGCCGATCCAAAGATTGTGAAACTATCTAAAAAGGTTCCTGAAGAATATAAGGAGAAATATTAGAAGTTATTTCGAACATATAAAGATGTTTTTTCTTGGTCCTATCAAGATTTGAAGACCTTTGATATCAACATTATACAGCACAAGATTCTGTTAAAAGGAGATGTAAAGCCACACAAATAGAAGTTAAGACAGATTAACCCTTTACTCCTCCCTTCCATAGAAAAGGAAATCAAGAAACTGTTAAAGGCTAAGATCATTGTACCACTAAGATATTCTAAATGGGTGGCTAACTTGGTCCCAAACTGAAAGAATAACGGAGAGATAAGACTATGTGTCGACTTTCAAAACTTGAATAGAGCATTTTTGAAGGATAATTACCCACTGCCAAATATGGACCATATATTGCTGAAAGTGGTAGGATCTTCATGAATGTATATGATGGATGGATTTTCTGGATACAATCAGGTAGCAGTGCTCCCAGAGGACCAAAAGAAAACTGCATTCTCTACTCCTTGGGGAACATTTATGTATGCTCGAATTCTGTTTGGACTGATCAATGTTGGGGCTACATTTCAAAGGGATATGGATATTTATTTTGTGGGGGAACAAGACAAATTTGTGGTGGTCTACCTAGACGACATCACAGTCTTCTCAAAAGATGACGTTGAACATATTGAACACCTATGAAGAACCTTTGAGAAGTGTCGAAGGTATGGACTATCTTTAAACCCTCAAAAATCTATGTTTTCTTTAGAAGAGGGTAAACTGTTGGGGAATATTGTGACAAAGGCATGGGTGAAAATTGACCCAAAGAGGGTAGAAGTCATAAATGGTATCTCCTTGCCCAGAAACAAGAAAGAGGTCCAATTTTTTCTTGGACGTATCAACTTCCTGAGAATATTCATACCAAACTATGCAGAGATAGTCTAGTACATAACTGAGATGCTGAAGAAGGATCATGAAGTAAAATGGACTCCTGAATCGCAGGGGGCTTTTAACAGGATTAAAAAGGCTTTCGTAGAAGCCCCAGTATTGGCCGGACCGGATTATGCAAAACCCTTAATGATATTTTCATTTACATCTCCCCACACTGTCGCAGCAGTACTATTGCAGAAGAACGAGGAGGGGTACAAGTAGGCTATTTCCTTCTTTAGCCAAGTGCTTCGTGATGCTGAGCTAAAATACAACATCCTGGGGAAACAAGCTTATGCCTTAGTTAAATCCCTCAAGGCTTTTCGAATGTATGTCTTGCAGTCGGCCATAACTGCTTTTGTACCCACAGTGGCTGTAAAAGACATCTTGATCCAGGGAGATAGAGAAGGGAAGAGAGGCAAATGGATTGCCAAGATACAAGAGTACGAGTTGGAAATATGCCCCACTAAGCTAATAAAAGGACAGGGATTAGCCAAGATCCTTTCAAAATCAAACTGTCAGGCTTTGGGGATAAATTTATCTATGGTGGCAAATGAAGAGTCTGGAGAAACATATGAGCAGTGTGGGATAGAGACAGCTACACAAAAGACCCATATGAAGTACCTTCTCAGTCCATGATACAAAGAAATTATAGAATACCTCTTGACTCCTAGATGTCCTCCAAGTTGTGATAAAACAAAATATAGAATGCTGAGACTAAAATCTCATAAGTTCATTATAGAAAATGGCCATTTGTATTGGAAAGACCCATTGGGCATACTGCTTCTATGTTTCATTGAAAATGAAGTAGAAGAAGTCATGATCGAATTCCATGAGGGCATTTGTGGTGGTCATTATAGCTGGATAGCTACTGCACATAACATTTTAAAAGCTAGCTTTTTCTGGCCCAAACTCTTCAGAGATGTTTACACTCGGGTAAGAGCCTGGGAAAAAAATCAGAATTTTGCTGAAAGGCAAAAGTTTTCACCTTTTCCTATGATATCGGTACACATAAAGGAACCCTTCCAATAGTGGGGGATCGATTTTATCGGCGAAATTCATCCTGCCTCAAGTGGGAAACACAAGTGGATATTAACGACCACCAATTACTTCACTAAATGGGTAGAGGCTATGCCAGCAAGGAATGCAACAGACACAGTGGTGATCAAATTTCTAGAAGATAACATCATCTCAAGGTTTGGCTGCCCAACTAAGATTATTACATAAAATGCTCAGGCTTTTAATTCTGCTACATTCATCATTTTTTCCAACAGTATAATATTTCAATAGGGCACTCTACTGCATATTACCCACAGGGGAATGGATTAGCAGAATCTTCAAACAAGACCTTGGTCAGGGCACTGAAGAAGGATATTAATGAGAATCAGAAGAACTGGGATTCCCAGCTTAAATTCGCGTTGTGGGAAAATAGAATCACTAGTAAGAGATCAACAGGCAAATACCCATATTAACTGGTTTACGGAAGAGAAGTAGTTTTCCCCATACAATTGGCCTTACTGGTGGCTAGGTTCATGCAATATTTTCAAGAGGAACTGAACGATCTCACCAGAAGGATGAACCAGTTAGTAGAGATGGAGGAAACCCGAAGTCAAGTAAATCAGAGATTGTCTGAGTACCAAGAGAAAATGAAGGACCTGTTTGATCAGCATGCCAAAACTAAAAATATGCAGGTCGGATATTTGGTACTAAGATGGGACATAAGAAGGGCTAAAAGAAGAAAGCACAAAAAATTAGACCCTCTATGATTCAGGCCTTTCAAAATTGTTGAGGAAGGAGGAAATAACACTTTCAAGCTGGAGAATTTGCAGGGTGATCTGCTTGACGCCCCTATAAATGGGAAATTCTTAAAACCCTTCTTCCAGTTTTGATTCAGGCTGAAAGGTCTGATGTATGATATTGTACATTATTTAGTTTCTTTTATTTTAATGTTTCCTATTATGAGGTGTCATGAAAAAGAAGAAAAGGTGCGGAGGAGTCGTGTTCACAAAGAAGAAGCTAACAGATGGTCTGCGGAGTTCTCGACACGTTCGAGGACAAGCATGTCATCCCCAAGTGGAGCCAATGTTGTTATATCATCCATCACCCTAGCCCTAAGAAGCTTATAAACGCGGATCACTCGATAGCATAAAGTGGTAAAGTATTTAAAATTGTGAATGGGTAAATATGAATGAAGATTCATATTAAAAAGGGAATAAGGCACTATATTATATGGTAGACTCAAGGCAAAGTTTTAACCAAAAAAAAAAGACAAAGGTGCGAGACAGTTGTACAAGACAGGGCCCACCCACAATCTGCAGATTCAAAGGACAAAGACGCGTGAACAATTCCGGGGGGGTCAACAATGGTAGGGGGAAGGTGGAAGCTCCCCCCTCTGCAATTCTGGTGAAGTGGCATATGATGGGACCCAAGGCAAGTATTCTATGGGGAAATGGCCATAGGTGGGTACAAGCTGTCATTGAAGCTGCTACAAAACCCCGCCAGCTTTTCTAGTGGGTCCGACCACGAAGGACACCTGTCGCTATGAATACAATGGTAAGGTAAGTCCTAAGACACCTAGTACACGACCAGTACCGACATTTACCCCGACGCGTGGTATGCACCTAACCAAAATCTGATAGCGAATAACTAGACGCCACGCATCTCAGTGTCGATGTCCTTATGACGTTAGTCCTAATCATGTCGTCCTAATCTCGTTTTCCAGGAAATATGAAGTAGTATAACCCTGTCCTATAATTCACTGTGTTAAAATACTTTCTTTTACGGGATACTATATAGCTAAAGCACGAACGCCGGTACCAGGCCTGCCAAGTCATTTTCAACCTCCCTGCATCATTTTCCTCGAGCATTGTCCTTACTATGCAGGTATTTCATCCGTTTTTCACTATCTGATTTCCTTCCTCCTTTCATTTTTCATAATGGTCATGGGTAAAGTCACAGTTAAGAATTCAGAGCCCGAAACCCCTCAAGCTTGTGAATCCAGGGCTGCTCCTGGACCTGAACCTTTCATAGACTTGCAATTCCACATCCAAGACCCTCAATACCCATTTTTCATTATTAGTGTCAAGCCGGAGCTTTTCAGGAAGCATGTGGAAAATAGGGACAGGTTTAGGGTCATTTTGTCAGGACTGTATCACCAAATTACTCCCCCTATCTACCTAGTGGTCGAATTCATTTGTTGGCTCAGAGAAGCTTACGATGAATGCCGAGATATGTTCCTATCTTCTCAGGGGAACAAGATATTTAGTATATCCCCTGAAATCATCAGAAAAGCCCTCTATTACCATACCAGTTCACATTATGTCAGTTTCAATGAAATGAAACTATCCCGCCAGTTTTCTAAGTTACCATGGAGGCAACAGAGTGACTTCATCGCTGCTATTTCTGACTCTCGCTTCACAGCCTTCCCATCTGTAGACCTGGTGCCCCTGAACACATTCAAAGAAGACCTTTATCCAACCTTTGCCCTCATTGTGGGATTACTAGGTATCGAAGGGGTCGGGTAGGTCTCAAAAGAGTGTGTATCCCTTTTATGGCTAATGTCACAACTTGGTGTTGTATTAGATATCCCTGGTTTCTTGGCCACCTCCATCCAAGCTCAATTTCAAGACCTCTCATCTATAGGTCATTTTCGTTTATGTTCCATGGTTTTCTACCTTTTCCTCTTTTAGCAAGCTGATAAGTTTGAGGGTTGGGGTATAGAAAAGGTTTATAGGATAAACTCTCAGCCAAGACCTGTCTTTGACTAGAGTCCCGCAACGCATCAGTTGGAAAACGGGGTGGGTTATTCAAGTTTCTTGAACGAATTCATGATAATATCTTATACTATTATTCATGATAATCCTCCACCCAGGATTTTTCCTGAGTAGAATAAGTGGCTACAGTACAGCAAGGCTGAAAGCACAGGAGACTGGTACCTATTTGATGACCACACTAAAATCAGGGTTTACAGTGCAGAAGTTTCCCCTTACAGATTACCATTTTTTCCCGCTCTGCGGATTTATGCCCTGGAATACCTTCGGCAGACCTTGAAGGTTGACCAGCTCCACTTCCTCCCTGCGAAAAAGGGGTTCATTCTCAAACTCCCTACAACCATAGGCCCCTTCATTGTTAACTCAAGGCATGCCCTCCCCATAGTGGAAAACCTGCTCAAGGGCATGGATTTAAGGTAAGGGAAAGCTTTTCCCTACGATCTGAAAGGCATCATCTCAAATAGAAGGAAAAATATTAAATCAACTTCTTATGCTCATGAAACTAGACACTTCATCAAGTGGAGAGCTAATCTTGATATCTGGCCTTTGCTTTCATAGATGGAGATTGATTCATCTGCGACAAGGGAAAAAGGAGATACTTCTTCGACACAATAAGTAGGAAAAAAATAGGTGGAAGAAGCTGGAGTTTTGGGAGGAGGCTCTCCACCTTCCAAAAGGCAAAGAACCAATGATGAAGAAAGTGTCGGAGAAGAGCAATCGCTGCAAAAAGAAACATTGTATAGTCAATCAGACAAGAGAAAAGTAGGTTTTGTGGTAATATGCAATGGCACATCATCTTCTAACTTCTCATAAGTTTCACAAGCCATCTCTGCAAACAGGTCAAAGGTGGTCAGTGAAAGGAAGGTGAAAAGCAGAGCTATCAGAGAAAAACACTGGTCTAAATTAGAAGGATATGTTGACAAGTATCATACTAGGTTTTTAGCCAAGATTGAGATGGAAAAAGAGAAATTGGTATTGGCCATGACTGAAGTGATATTAGACCTAGAGGCTGGGACCACTAGCTACAGATCTCTTGAAGTGGTAGTAAACATGTCACAGGTCCCACCAATTGAAAAGTGCATTCTGTTTCAATGTTTTGGTGATATTCTAAAGGACGAGGTTGTGAAGCTCTCCCTCACTCTGAGTAAGCTACAAACCGAGCATAACCAAGTGCTTGACAACCTCGGAATGGAGAATATTAATTCCCATGCACTCTCAAATGACTTGTGCAATCTGCAAACTATTGTGAAGGGTAAATAAATTGGCAAAGTAGACCCTCAAGGCCATGTCATCTCAAAATTACAAAAACAGGTTGCAACTCTGAAACATAAGGTGAATATGCCTGGCTCTCAGCACATACAAACTGGTGAATTATCCTAGGTAGAAAAGGATAAGGCCAATCTGGCAGACTCCCTTGCTAAGGAAAAGGAAGAGAGGGCTAGAATTTCTGGTGAGATGACTACCCTCCAGTCATGGATGGATGAGCTGCAGAAAAACTGGGATACACATGTATGCTCCACACCACCTCCTGAAGGGTCCTGCTCACTCTCGGAGAAAATTACCATGGCATTGGCTGAACTTCAAGTGGTAGAGAAGCAGGTTAAAATAGCACGACAAAAGATTAATGAGCTCGAGGCTCGCCTCAAGGATAATTCCAAGAAGGTAGCGGCTCTGCAGAAGGAAATAGAAGAGGGTAAACATGAGAATTTATAGCAGGAGAAGAATATTCGAGACCTTACGAACCGGATAAAAGGAAATATCACCCTTCTAGATGCTCGATGCTTGATCTGGATGGACATCGTTATGGAAGTAAAGAAGCGTTAGGTTTTCCTGACTCTCATTGAATAAAAGAAGGCCGTGACATGCCTATTCAGAAGAAGACTCCACGAAGGGTATACTGACGCCTCAACTAAGGTCGAAAACACTAAAAGGTATGTCGCTCTCCTAAGTGATTTAATTTCAGAAGAATTGGTTAGACGAGGAATCAAGAGCAGGTTTAAGGAGGCATCAAAATGTTAGAAGGTGATGGAAAAGGAAGCTACGCGCAGCCTTGTGCTGGGAAATTTGGAAAATATGGTGACAATTCTGGAATAGTTTGAGGCAGAGTGGACCAAACTAACACTCGCTGACCTCCCATCATGCTGGGAGCCTTCAAATGCAGTTCTTCAACCGTTATCAGTATATGAGTGTCGATTGACATAAGTGATGAATCAGACTGACATACCTTCTAAGAATATTTCTCGGCTTAAGGCTGAAACTATAATCACAGTACTCAGCAAAGAGTTCTCCCTCCTTCATCAGGTGAAACAATGGTTACCCACTTAGACGAGCTATGACAAACTGCCTGAAGTATACATTCGGGTCAATGCTTTCACTGCGATACCTGATCCTGTAGCTGACAGTTATTAGAGGTGTAACAGTCATGCAACTGCATCTGCCCTGTCCGCTGCTAAGAAAGCCAGCTCCTCCGTAGCCCCAACATCACCTTCTTTAGCCATAGCCTTGACTCCGTCCCACCACTAAAGTTGTTAACTCCTTATTAGGCCCACGTGGCCTCTTGTTTTCTTTTTACTTTCAATATTCGAGTGAAATTTATATTTCACTCTTGCAATCTTTACTTTTAGTTAGACATTTGTGTTATTTTCATTAGAAATGGCTAGGAGCCTGTTTTGTAAAATGATGGGAAGCGTTTCTACCCAATCATCAATTTTGATGTTTTGATTAAGACTTAAAACTACATACAGGCACGTGGAAAAGATATTTTCCAAAAATATATTTCTGTGTATGATCATTGGAAATGTTATAGAATCATAAAGCAAAGACATCTACAGGGTTCCAGATTTTCCAAAGAATTCACTAGTTCAAGCACTCTGTATGTATTTTTGTATGAATTTTGATAATTGATGTTGAAGATCCTGAAGGGACTCAGTGGTAAGAAACTTTGTTGGAATTGGGGATTCTGATCTGGATGATTCATAGTTTGTAACCTCTCTATGTGTTTTTTAATATAAATGCTCTTTTTACATCTCTGCACATTTCTTATATCTATGTTCTGGAATGCGAGTGCTCCTATGTTTAAATGTGAATTTATCATTACAAATACTCTTGTTTACTCATCTATAGTGCTCTAAATGTAGCTCAAGCGGGATATTTTGTTTCATTCCTCATCTCATCCATCGTTCCTCCGATATTAATCACAATAGAACCTTGTCTTTGGAATTGTTCAGATATATGGATTCTTATCTTTGCATAGGCCCAGTATATATGGATTTTTGTCTTTGGATAAGTCTTGTTATGGTTAATATTCTATTACATTTTATTCCACATTCATCGCCTATATATTAATTGATATCTGTGATTCATTTTTAGAAGTCGGCCCCCTCTACAACATTTTGTTTTAAAGCTGTCAGATGCATTTATGTATTGAAGTTCATACTCAATTTCTGCAGTTTCATAGTTGTTGTGTTTAACTTTGGGGTCTTGGTTCCACCCTTATTAAAACCATTCATCTAAGAGATTCTAGCATGAGAGCCTAGCCTTGCCAACTCCTATCAGTTGAGTCATCTGCTCCTTGCAGTTAAGATGTCCTAGGCACTGGTCTTTATACAACTCGAGATTGTCTCTAGGAGCTACAACAAACTGAAATTCTCTTCTTGAGATATATGAAGGAAACTATAATATAATGGATGGCCTTGTTAATGGCGTGGATGAAATATGAAAAAAATATACAAAAAATAGGGAAATTTTTTATATAATATGGATAGAATTTGTAAATCTAAATATTGGTAAGTTAAAAATAAACAAGTATCATGAAATATATGAACAAAACATTTGATCGAATTGGACTCCAATATTATGTGTTGCAAACTATTGTCATGCCAGAGAAAGAGATCTAAAATTATAATGTGGAAATAATTTCTGATACAGTTAGCTTGTCTAAGAACAATTCATCGAACACAATTTTTAATGTTGAATGGAATTGCATTTAATATGAGTGTTTTTTAATTTTGAATGGAATTGCATTTAATATGAGTGTTATATCGACACCTGGACTAGTGTACAAAACATTGTCATGTGTTAGAAGCATGGATTGTATCTTCTTTAGAAACTAACAGAAAGGAAATTTTGTGTTAACAATAAAATATTAGAATAAATGAAATGCTTAAGAATTGAAGCATCATGGAAATTAGAATACATACACAAGCCAATAGAAAATTAAAATACTTCAACGATTGCAACTTTGAATACACAAAGTCTACATTCTCATGTCTATGACATTGTACGTGATGAAGATCTAATCTATGCCATGATTCCCTATATCCAGGAAATGCATCTAAACTTTCTGCTATCAAATAATGAATTTTTCAAATCCAATTTCAACGTATTAAATTGTCTTCGTGGAGTGCTTACTTGCACACATGAAAACATAGAAATCATATAAATGAAGAACATTTGCAATAATAAAATGTAAATTTTTTTGTCAGAATTCTACTTTAAACGTTGAATATGCATAATAAATGTATATTTTGAACCACTTGTATATGTTTCAACAATCATAGAAGAAATAGTAATAACAAAGGCACAATTCATGCATAGTCATTACATTTCTATACTTATTGGAGATTTCATTATTCACATCAATTCAAATAGAAAACAAAGTAAACAATTATTATACTACATGCACTTTGAATAATTACAATAATTAATAAGAAATTTTAATTTATGGGAATAAGACAATTATTGATCACATTTAGACAAATTTTCCTGTTCAACAATTCCATTCTCATATTTCACATTCATACTAGATTGATCATGATGAAATTCATGCTTTGCTACACTTTTTTTTATTCTAATCCTACATAAGTTATGCATTTTGTTTTGAAGCGGTGAAATTTGCTGGAAATTATAAATGAAATGCAATAAGTTTTCATAAAACCTACCTATTTCATATAGGCTAAAACACCACATTTGTTTGTTTGTTCAGATGTGGAGTCCAAAATGGATAAATAATTAATTTAACTATTACAAGGTGATAAGAACTATAGATTGTGGGAATCATATATGATCTTTAGGTACGAGTATTCTTAAATATTTAAGCAATTTGTCTTATTTTTTCAATGTTTGGTGATTTATATTTTTTAATTGATTCAAGGGATAAAAAATATGCTAAAAAATAAAAGTGTTCAAAATCTCCTGAAACCAATGTTAGAATTTATATCTCAACATTTTGATTCCAATGATGCTTGAATTACCTCAATATGGCACCATATGTGAAAGTTGTCACATTATGAAATTTTTGGAAAACAACTAAAAAGTCAACTTGCAGGGTTGACTGGGAAGCTAACTAGGCAGGTCATATGGTAAGATGACATCGATTTCAGTAGGTTGACTATGGAGGTATGGTGGTCAGACAGGGAAATCTTGTACTGACACATGGAAGGATCGTATAGGTTAGGTTGGCATATTTTGATTGGTTGGACCAATTGGGAGGTGTCACGTGGCCCAATGGGAGGGCACCACATGGCCCTCATAGTTATGCAATATTTTTGATATGATTATCGGTCGGCCCTGCCACCCACAACTTCACATTGAATAACCAAATGTCAAACTTTTAAACCATCAGAGCCACTTGTTATAACTATATGACACACATATACTTATTATATAATTGTTGGTGGTTTAGAGGGGGGGGGTGGTGTGGGCTGGTTGGTGGGATCACTAGATTATTGTGACCATGGTGGAAGTGGATGGGGAGGGCGGTTATCCTAGCCCCCGGTTCCATTTATTGCATACAACCACCAACGGAGGCTACAGAGAAGGGTCAGTGTGTGGCACCTAGTCTGTGGTGACATGGCCTATCACATGACTAAGAGCAAGGAATTCGGTAGGTCTGTGGCCTCTAGCCTATGCCCCTGGTCATGTTTTGTGTGAGATGACCATTAAAAGGGATAGAAAAATAGGTTTCAAGTATCAATTTCATGGTTCACAAAATGCACCATTTATGAAAAAAATTCATCATTGTTGTCCTAGATTATTGCCTCGCGGTTCCACTAAAGGTAGATTCATTGTAAGTTTTTCCAATTTGGTCATTTTGTAGGACATATAATAGAGAAAGGAACAAGTAGGCCTATATTGGCCAATTTTTAGCCTTTTTTAGCCCAAGAAGAGCCTACACAGGGGTCTTTCTCTGTTCTGGACACAATGGAAACATTATTTTTGTGATTTGAGCATTGTATGTTGATATAATTGAAATTTTGAGCATATAATTCAAAGGGATAACATTGGAAGTTGGAGTTGTTAGCACTGCAATTGTTCAAAAAATTTCAAAGTTTGGTCGTCATTGTAAGTCATTTCTTTGATCCTCTTTTGTGTCCTAACCTATGGTGGAGAGCTCTAGAGAGTAAAAATGTATGAGTATTTATCACTTTTTAACAAAATCCAAAGTCCAACACTCAAATTCCATTTAAATCCACTTTAAACCTTCCAAATTCAATTATGTTATCTCATCGTCGTGTTCCTTTCTTACGCTCATGTAACATTTAAACACTTCAAAACTCCTTTGTTACACTTTGGGCCACTTTATTACATTTCCATTATTTATCACTTTTTTTCTTTAAAACCATTAATAGGACCTACTTCATCGCAAATCGAAAATTCTCGATGCATTCACCTACTCCTACCTCCTTAAATTCTTGATTGCGATAACAATGTGACTCGCCTACCACCACGTCATTCAACACTATTGTATTACTTTGTGGACCCAACTTATCTTATTTTGCAATCATCATTTCATAATTCCTTTGTTATCATCGGTTGCTGCTTCCAAAAAAACCCCAATTGCGATAACACTAGGACCCATTTCACTGCCATGTCACTTCGCTTATCGCATATCAAAAATCCTATTGCTAACCATCCATGTTGCCCCCTCTGATTGCAAAATGTGATAATCCTTTGATTGTGATATGCGATAAGATATGATCTCCGATTTTTGATAACCCCTCCATCTTGCAATTGCAATATATCATGTCATTAAAATTCCACCCCGATAATGCATTCACTCCTCTCCACTCTTTGATTGTGATTGTGATATATTTTAATGCACTTACTCCTCCTACTTATTGTACCATTCCCAAACCTTTCTCTTACTTTCCATTCTCGCGCTTCACCTCACTCCCCTCCACTCTCATCCCGATACATGGCCAGTATCAGCACACTCTCAAAAGCATAGGTAGGATTTCAGAGGTAGTTACATGTTTTTCAGGAATTTCTGGAAACACTTGTTTTAAAATATTTTGATATCTATCAACAAATATAACAGCACCTCCTCAAAGCTCGAAGACATATCTCTTATCGTGGTTAGGTTATTTATTGTTATTCGAATACTGGATTCCTGTTAAAACAAGAGGTGTTGCTCACCTAAAAGGTGGTTATCTTCTAGTTGGTTACTCCTTTTAGTTAGTTGCTCCTACACTTTTGCAGATAAGGGTAGAGGTGTTCTTTTCAGCTGGTAGATTCAGCTAGTAGATTGCACTTTTTGTGGAGGCGGCTTTTTCCAAGCAATGAGGAGCACTCAACCACCTCAAGATCCATGCTGCCATGATCTGTCTTCATTTCTATTTTAGTTTTCTTTTATGTTTTTTATAAGCTCTACTATATGTAGAGGGTTGTAATAAAGTCTCATAAACATATTTGCACTTTTTATGGAGGCTTTTTACATAACTCATTTTTTGTATATATATTGTGTAATGCAAGGAGAAAAGGGTTGGTTGGTTGTACCTTTCATTGAATATTGTGTTATATTTTTGAATACATAATATATCCAGAAGCACTCTTGAGGATTCACAACTTGTGTAGTGTGTGTATTTTTCATCTTCTTATGTGTTTCCATTATTCATTATTTCATTCCAGATTATGACTTACACAGTTCTGCCTCATGTTACTATTAGTACTATAAACCTTCATACAAGATTAGTTTGTTTTTGTAAGTCTTGTTATCAAGCATTCCAGACTTAGTATTAACTTAAGATAGTTCATGGTCATTAAGGTTGAATTGAATCTAGTTTCATATTCTTGTAAGTCTTTTAAATGAAACTACATGAGTAATATGTTTTTGTTAGTGTTGATGTTTCAATCATTCATGATTAGTTTTCTCATGCTAGTTGGAGGCTTTCTATGTAATGGGATCCGTCAAATGTAGAGTGAGACTTGTATAAGTATTTTTACAACTTTCTTTCACTGTAAATTACAGGTCTATAATTTGTGTCATCATTTCCTCCTAATTGTAGACCTCTATTTTACATACCTACTGTTATCTTCCATTTTCTAACCATTAAGATACAAAACTAAACCTGCCCACATTATACATCAGTACCCTTATATGTGAGAGAGATTCCTAGTTGTTAAAAATATCTTTCAGTGTGTGTGATAGCCAACCACTTTCCAAAAAAATCAATCAAGTCATAAGAAAATCCCTTGAGCTTAAGATGTGTCTGGTGAGGCGCTTCTCAAAATCCAAGTGTTAATTCCAACGCTAACATATTTTGGTGCATCTGTCGAGAGCCGAAGATTATGAACTTAGAATTCTCCTGAAGTTCTTGCACGAATTCCTAGTACTAACTTTTAAAGGTAAATAAAGACTAGTCACTATTTCTGATTGTAATTAGTTCACCTAGCAACTCCACAAAGAGGACGAGGGGTTTCAAGACCACCTACCAGAAGAAGAAATAAGAGATCACCTCCTGTAATTCTAGTTTCTAACCCAGAGAAGATTATAAAGGATGCAAGAGGGAAATAGAAATCAGTTGAAGCTGCATCACATTCAGTAAAAAAGTTGCATTCAAAGTACATTCCAAAAGAAAAGCTACCATCATTTGTCTCACAACCTAAAGAAATTTCAATTTCAAAGCAATCTCCTAAAATATTTCAAGTTGAAACTACTTCATAGAAGGAAAATTAGATGATGTTAGCCTAGATTCGGCTGAAAATATCTCTCAGTCATCACTTATTAAATCAGAAACAAGTATTATTCTAGTGAAAGAAGATAAATCAAAGGTTTTAGGTGTTAGTGAAGAAAACCAAAAATAAGAAACCTTTGTGCTGACAGAACGGGAATTGGAACAAGTGTTGGAAAGTTCACCCTTCCTAGATAGAGCTATTTTAATTGAGGAAGACATTAAAAAATTTCTGATTTTTTTCAAACTCATCCTGAATATCAGTCTTATTTTAGCCCACAACAGGAGTATTTTCTTTTGTCTCAAAACCCATCTTTTCGCTCATCTTCTTGTCATCAAGGGGGAGGTAACTTTCTCGAAAGTTTGACTTTTAATATCTCTAACTTTTTAGCTCAGAAAAAAAAACTTGAAGCTGCCCCAATCCTTCACGAATCAACATCAGAAACTGATTCTCTTTGAGAGGTTGAAATAAAACATTCTATTGTCCATTTCTTTGAAAATCCATTGTTTTCAACTCCATAAACTAAAATTTCCAGCATCCAAGCATCTGCATCATCTAGTTTTCCACTATTCGTACCTTAGAAAATCATGGCCCAACCTCCTCCTACAAGGATGCAACAGATTTTTGTTGCAAGATATGCACCACTCGCCCTTCCTCAACCTTTGCACCCTATTCCTCAAGGCAATTATTTGAAATATTTTCCCAAATACACGGGGGAGGGAGAAGGAGCATCTGCTGAAGAACATCTATTTTCCTTCTATAGCTATGCTAATAACCAAAACATTGAACATGAAGATGTCTGGTCAAAACTTTTTGTTCAAAGCTTAGATGGAGAAGCTTGAAAATGGTTCAGAAATTTGCCACCAAATTCAATAACAGGAAAATATGCTTTGGAGGAAGTTTTTTTAAAACAATGGAGTGACCAAAAGGATTACCTATATTATCTCACAGAGTTTGGGGCTTTGAAGAAGAAGACTGATGAGTCATTGGTAGACTTTACGAAGAGATTAAATAAAGTCTATAAAAATATTCCTGCAGAGGTCAAACCCCCTGAAACCACGACCATGATAACCTTTTCCAATGCCCTAGACTCCAAATTTTCATTATGGTCAAGAGATGAGAAGCCACAAACATTGGTAGGTATGCAAGAGGCTGTTATTGGAGTGTAGTCAAATCTTATGGCCTCAGACAAGCTGAAAATTGAAGAAGGGAAGGGGGAAAAGGATAAAAATAAAATGAAAGAGGAGAAACCATCTTCCTCCTCTAAAAATTTCACATTTGAAGAAAAACTTGATCAGATGTCTAATTTGATTAAATATCTTGCTTCCAAAATGAAAAAACTGGAGTTAGAAAATAGGCCTGCTGTTAGGCCCATTCAAAATGAAGGAAACATAAATCAGGCTCCTTTTAGGAGACCCTTTCAGCCCTAGTAAATTTTACGGTGCCCAAGGAGAAATCTTGATGATCAAAATGTTCAGCCTCCACTAAATAATTTTTCTAAAGAAAATGAGCAAGAGGAAGAAGAGGAAGATGAAGATATCAACCTTGTTGGGGAGACATCATAGTAAGCTTGTTTGACTTTACAAGAATATGAAGATTAGTCTAGGATAAATCTATTTTCAGATGATCAGGAGGCTCATATTCATGTTCAAAATGAGAAAAATCAGCTTGAAAATTAGATAAGAAATTATCCTTTGAGGTTAAAAGGGGTTGCCCAACAGCCTCAACAAAAAAAAAATATTAAAAAAATTGTTGCCAAACAAAAAGAAAAGGTTAATGATGTTCCTCCATCACCTAACCTTGCCCCAATCATAAAAAAAACTGTAGAAAATAAATATTTGACTCCACTTAATTTTAGTTTCAAGTTAAAATTGAATAAAATCAAGATTCTGGTCCCACTCCTAGAATTGTTGAAAAATCCATCCTACAGAGACTCATTCAAAAGTTTGTTACAACCATCTCTTTCTCCTTATTCTGTCAACCTTGAAGATGAACATCCCACTATATTTTTAGGCAGCCATGTCCAAAATCAAAATGATGATAATTCTCCACATTTTTATCTTTCACTCAATATTCATAACAAATTGTTGCAAAATTGCCTATTATATTCTGGGGCCTCTCACAATCTGATTCCTAAGAAAGTGATGGATTAATTAGGACTAGAAATCACTAAACAATACCATGACCACTAAACTTTTGACTCCAAAAGGGTCAAGTGTTTAGGAGTGATGAAAGACTTGGTAATTTCTCTTACCCATCTTCCTATGAAAATTCTAGTGATGGACATAGTGGTTGCCGATATACCATCAATATTTCGAATGCTTCTTTCCAGATCTTGGTCAAAAAAGCTAGGAGGCACTCTTCAAATGGATATGACATACACCACTATCCCAGTATTTGGAGGAGAATTTAGGAGGCTATATAGAGAAACACATATGGATTATATCATAAGTGATAAGAAAATCCATCAAATCATCCAATACATGCAGAGAAGAAGGATTTAGGATCATCTATTTTACACCTTACTACTCATGACAACAATTTTCAGCCTGAAATTACTAGAAAACAACAATTACTCATCTCAAAAGAGCAAGATTCAGAAGTAGGACAAATCTGGAAATTGTATTTTGATGGAGCCTCATCAAGAGAGGGATCAGGGGCTGGTATAGTTCTTATTTATCCTACTTAACAGGTAGTGAATTTATCATATAAATTACAATTTGTCACTACTAATAACACTGCTGAATATGAAGCACTGATTCTGGGAATGAAGGCAGCAAAATATTTGGGAGCATAGAATTTGATCGTTTTTGGTGATTCAGAGTTGGTGGTACAAGAGGTGAAAGATAATTATCAAGTAAAACATTCAAAATTGAAGAATTATAGAAATGAAGTTTGGGATTTGATTGAACATTATTTTTCAGCATTCAATTTGAATATTTTTTCTAGAGAAGAAAATGAAATGGAAGATTCATTGGCCATTGCTGCTAGTAATTTTAATGTCCCTCTTGATGTCAAAGAAACCTATGATATTTAGATTAAAAATAGACCTTCCATCGCTAACAATATCAAATACTGGAAATTGTTTGAATATGATAAAGAAATTTAGAAATTCTTAGAATGTATAGAGGAGTTTTCCGACATTCATATTGATAATGAACAAGACACAGCCGAAATTTAGAACAACAAGTCATTCAAAAAGACTTTGGTTGGAAAATACATTATTGATCTGAAAAAAAAAACTTCATTCCTAAAGGCTTGGTTCCTTTAGAGAGGTTTTTTGATAATATTGATTTCTTTTTAAAGCCTGATAGAAAGACGGATGGAGAAAGTACAATTGATTGCAACATTGGTGCTGAAAATAAGCCTATATATGTTAGAGTTTCTAGATTTCATCCTCAAGAAACTAGAACTAAATGTGTCAAGTTGTTGAAGAAGTATGCAAACATTTTTTCTTGGTCTTACAGTGATTTGAAGACATATGAAAAAAGCATAATGGAGCACAAAATCCCTCTTAAATTAAAAAAAAAAAACCTATGGCACAAAAGATAAGGCATATCAATCCTATGTTTCTCCCTATTATTCAAAAAGAAATCAGAAAAATGTGGGAAGCCAAGATAATTCTGTCTTTAATATTTTCTAATTGGTTAGCTGATATAGTCACAGTTCAAAAGAAGAATGGAAAAATCAGAATTTGTGTTGATTTTCACAATTTGAACCAGTGTTCGCTGAAGGATAACTATCCTTTGCCAAAAATGGATCATATTTTGCAAAAAGTTGTAGGTTCATAGAGATTTTCAATAATAGATGGATTTTTAGGATACAATCAAATTTCAGTTGACAAACAAGACAGTGAGAAAACAAATTTTACAACACCCTAGGGAACTTTTACGTACAATAAGATGCCTTTCAGTTTAATGAATGCAGGTGCAAAATTTCAGTGGGCAATGAATATTGCCTTTGCAAGGGAAAAGGATAGATTTGTTGTCAATTATTTAGATGACATGACAATGTTTTAAAAATCTGATCATGACCATTTAAAACATTTACAGTAAGTGTTTGATAAATGTAGAAAATTTGGTTTATCTTTAAACCCAAAGAAATCATCTTTTGTTGTTCAAGAAGGAAAACTATCAGGACATATATGGAAAATGGTATTTTCATTTACCCTGGGAGAGTTGAAGAAATTTAGAAAATTGGTTTACCCAGAAATAAGAAAGAGTTAGAGTCATTCTTGGGTAAGATTTTAATTTTTTGAGGCGTTTTGTTCCAAATTTTGCAGAATTAATTAGGCATATAGATGTCTTGTTGAAGAAAGCTGCAGAGTTCAGGTGGAAATATGTAGCAAAAAAATATTTCTTAGCAATCAAATCTGCTTTGATTGAAGCCCCAGTGTTAATCAACCCTAATTTTGAGAAAGATTTTATGACTTTTTCATATGCTTCTGAAGAAAATATTGTAGCAGTTTTACTTCAAAAGAACAAGGAAGGCTTGGAGCAGCCAATTTCTTTTTTCAGTCATGCATTAAGGGATGTTGAGTTAAAGTAAAAATTGGTTGAGAAACAAGCATATGCACTGGTGAATTCTTTGAATTTATGTATTGAATTCTAAGTTCATTTCTTTTGTGCCAAATATTATAGTCAAGGGTGTATTGTTGCAACCTGACACATATGGTAGGAGGGGAATATGGTTGAAAAAGATTCTGGAAGTTGACATTGAAATCAAACCTACTAAGTTGATAAAGGGATAGGGTTTAGCCCACTTGATGGAAGAATAAAATTGCAAATCTCTGAATATGAATATGGAGATAGCTAAAGAAATAGATAAAGAAGGTACAACTGACTATACTAAAATATTTTATTCCAATTGGTATAAGGATATAGTGTACTTTTTGTTAAATTTTAGTTATCCTCCAGAAATGGAAAAATCAAAGAGAAGGGCTTTTAAACTGAAGGTTTTCAAGTATTTCATAATGGAGAATCATCTTTATTTGAAAGACCCTGTAGTAGTTTTTTTGAGATGTTTAGATGAAGCTGATTCACAAGAAGTTATAGCAGAGACACATGCAGGGGTATGTGGTGTACATTTGTATTGGAAAGCTATCGGAAATAAAATTTTAAGAGTTGGTTATTATTGGCCAACTCTAACCAACTCTTTTCAATGATGTTTTCTCTAAATTCAGAGCTTGCAATGAATGTCAAAAATTTATTGGTAAGAAAAAGATGCTCCCACTACCTCTCATTCCTATTTCATCAGATGCTCCTTTCCAATAGTGGGGGCTAGAATTCATTTGTGAGATTCACCTGCCATCATCAGGAAAACATAGGTGGATTCTTACAGCCATAGAATACTTCACCAAGTGGATTGAGGCCATTCCAACTAGAAACACCACTGACATGGTAATAATTAAATTTCTGTTGGAAAGTATTAGGTCTAGATTTGGCTACCCTCAAAAGTTGGTGTTTGGCAATGCAATGGATTTTAAATATCCCAAGATGAATATTTTTTGTTAGAAATATAACATTTATTTCACTCATTCTACACTTTATTACCCCGAGGGTAATGGGTTAGCTGAGTCATCGAATAAAAGTCTCGTAAGAATTATAAGAAAGATGATGATAGGAAAAAAAAAGGGATACTCAACTAGTTCATGCTCTTTGGGCAGATAGGGTGAGTAGTACAAGATCAATCGGAGTATCTCCCTTTCAACTTTTTTATGGTGTTGATGATGTGATTCCATTACAATTGGCCCTTTCTGTCATGAAATTTTTACAAGATGAAACTGATAATTCAAATCCCATTCAGTGAAGGATGTTGTAAATGATAGAAGTTCATCAAATCTGGGAATCCCTGATGGATAAAACATAGAGGTACAAAGCCAAAGTAAAATTTGTCTTTGAAAAAAGGGGAAAAAACATATATTCTAAGAAGATGGTTTGGTATTGCACTGGGATGCAAGAAGAGAAAACCATGGGAAGCATGGTAAGTTTGATAACTTGTGGTTTGGGCCATTTAAAGTTGCTCAAGTTCTGGAAAATAATACTTTTCTCTTAAAATATTTAGATGATGATCAGTTAGCTAGAGGTCCATTCAATGTTCATTATCTCAAAAATTTCTTCATTTTCTGAGTCAGTCAGTCTCTCCATTGTAAATATCCGGAGTGTTGTTTCAATAAGACTCCATGCCCAATGGTGGTTATGTATGTAAATAGAGTCATTTTAATTTCAATTAATAAAATTTAGTTTTATCATTAGCTTCTAAAACTTAAAATTCATGAAAGTTAAGGCACTAAATGTACAGTTCCTGAAGCCTCACAGGGAGGACATCATCCCCAATAGGGGCCATTGTTAGCACTGCAATTTTTTTTAAATTTTCAAATTCTAGTCGTCATTGTAAGTCGCTTCTGTGATCCTATCTTGTCTCCCAACCTATGGTGGAGAGCCGTAGAGAGTCAAAATGTATGAGCCTTTATCACTTTTTAACAAAATCCAAAGTCTAGCACTCAAATTCCATTAAATCCACTTTAAACCCTCCAAATTCAATTATGTTATCTCACCATCGGATTCCTTTTTTACACTCTTGTAGCATTTAGACACTTTAAAACTCCTTTGTTACGCTTTGGGCCACTTTATTACATTTCTATTATTGATCTATTTTTCGCTTTAAAACCATTAATAGGACCTACTTCATCGCAAATCACAAATTATCAGTGCATTCACCTACTCATGCCTCCTTAAATTCCTGATTGCAATAACAGTGGGACCCACCAACTGCCACGTCATACCTCACTGTCATGTTTCTTTGTGGACCCAGCTTAAAATATTTCGCAATCGTCATTTTGAAATTCCTTTGTTATCATCTAATGTTGCTTCCAAAAATCCCATGATTGTGATAACACTAGGACCCATTTCCCTGCCACGTCACTTCACTTATCGCATATTGCAAATCATATTGCTAACCATCCATGTTGTCCCCTATGATTGCGAAATTCGATAATCCTATGATTGAAATATGAGATAAGCTCTAATCCCTAATTTTTGATAACCCCTTCATCTTGAGATTATGATATATTGCATTACAATTCCGCCACGATAATGTATTCACTCTTCTCCACTCTGTGATTATGATTGTGATATATTTTAATGCACTTACTCCTCCCACTTATTTTTCCATTCCCACACCTGTCTCTTACTTTCCATTCCCATGCTTCACCTCACTCTCATCCACTCTCATCCTGATACATGGCCATTATCAACACACTCTCGAAAGCATAGGTAGGATTTCATAGGTAGTTACAGGTTTTTCAGGAATTTCTGGTAACACTTGTCTTAAAATATTTTGATATCTATTAAAAAATATAACGGAACCTCCTAAAATCTCAAAGACAGATCTCTTACCTTGGTCAGGGTATTTATTGTTATTTGAATATTGAAGACCTGTTAAAACAAGAGGTGTTGATCACTTGAAAGGTGGTTATCTTCCAGTTGGTTACTCCTTTCAGTTATAGACTTAGTATTAACTGAAGATAGTTCATGGTCATTCTTTGAGGTTGAATTTAGTCATGTTTCATATTCTTGTAAGTATTTTAATGAACTTACATTAGAAATATGTTTTTGTCAGCCTTAATGTTTCAAACATTCTTGATTGGTTTTGTAATGTTAGCTGGAAGCTTTCTATGTAATGGGATCCTTCAAATGTAGAGTGAGACTTTTATAAGTCTTTTTACATCTTTCTTTCACTGTAAATTATAGGTCTAGAATTTGTATCATCATTTCCTCTTAACTCTAGACCTGTTTTTTACATAGCTACTGTTATCTTCCTTTTTCTAACCACTAAGCTACAAACCTAATCTTGCTACCACATTATACATCAGTGCCCTTATATGTGTGAGAGATTCCTTGACGTTCAAAATATATTTCAGTGTGTGTGATACCCAACCACTTTCCAAAAAACTCAATCAAGTCATAAGAAAAACCCTTGAGCTTAAGAAGTGTCTGGTCAAGTGCTTGTGACAATCCAAGTGCTAATTACAACGCTAACAAGACCCAGAGATGTAGTCGAAGAGGGGTGAACTCCGTCATCAATTTTTTGTTTTGTGATACTACATGTTGTCTATATTTCTCTGGTTAAATAGACAAAACTTAATTAAAATTACTAAGTTTACATGCTTTTACAATTTTGATCCATTTCCAACAAGACATAAACTAGCTTCCAAATTTTTCAAGAAACATTCAAATTTTTAATTTTGGATCAGTTTTGTATCAGAGCATGGTTCTTTTGAAGGTTTGATAGTTTTTGCAATTTATTTATTGAATGTTTACAAGGTATAAGTTTAGAAGAGGATAAGGAGTGCTTGAAGAACCAAACCCTCAAATTGGTTCAAGGAGGTCACAAACTCCAAGAACTCCACTATTCATGACACATGAAGAAGGAAAATATATATTTTTTAGGACGAGAGAGATTTTAGAAAGGATTTCTATGATATGTCTGAGATGGTGAAAGTCTTGTACAATGAGAGGACAACAAGGTTGCATTGATGGAGTTCAAACAAACAAAAATGTAATGGTGGTGATGGGAGAAATCCTCTATTCCTTCCACCTCCTCCTTCACCTCCACCTTCACCTTCATCCTCATCTCCTTCTTCTCCTCCTTCAACACTTAGATATACTCCTATATCTCAAAAAATACATGCTAAGTCTCATTTTCTTAAGATTAATGTCAACTTTTAAATTCCTATGTATAATGAGGATTCAAAAGATTGTTGTGTTGTTACAAATATACAACTTTCTTCTCTTCATTTGGAAAGTGCAACCCTCATCTAGTGGGAGGCTGGAACTCAGGAAGATTTTAAGAAAATTGGTAAAAGTATCTCTTATTGGAATGATTTTATAGCTACATTAAGAAGGAAATTTTATACATTAGCTTATATGCAAAAAAAAATTATGGATTGGAAAAAAAAATTCAACAAGCTAAAGGTCAGACTGTTTAAAATTACACACAATAATTTAGAAGAAGAGCTTTAATATTGGGTGTTGATTTGTCTTCACAAGAATCTACAAAAAAAAAAGGAAAGGGGAAGTTTAAAGGAAAAGGAGAAAATAATTCTACAGTCAAGAGAGAGCGAGAGAAACTTACTTGTAAAAATTATTCAAAATAAAGCCATGATGAAGACCATTGTTCGAAATTACATCCAGAAATGAGACCAAGAAGTTCAACAACAAGGGGAAGCAAAATATTGCTACTACAACTCAACAAGATATAGGATCAACTTCAGGTGATGAAACCAAAATCACAACCATGGGAATTAAGTATAAAGCTTCTAATGCAAGTAATAGTTCTTCTAATAAGTTGATTGAGTCTCGAAATGATAAAGAAAGAATTTAGAATTTTCATATTGGGGTCATTACAGAACATACACAAGTTGATACATTGTTTGATAGTGGTTCACAATTCAATCTTATTTCTAAAGAAATTCCCAAGAAACTAAACTTAGAGACTACACCTCATGCTAAACCTTACCCTTTTTACTGGGTATGTGAAGATGCCAAATTGCAAGTGACAAGAAAATGAAAAATCAAATTCGTCGTCACTACAAACTTTATTGATGAGGTAGAGCTTGATGTTGTACCACTTGACATATGTGGAATTGTTTTAGGGAGTGCATACTTGTATGATCGAAAATCCATATTCTATCGTCATGAGAATAAATATCATATTTTTAAATATGGAGTTGAGTATCTTGTTAGAGCACATCACATGAAGACGAACTTATCTCTTGTAAGTGTTGGTCATATGAAAAGGCTTGTAAATGCTTGTAAGACTTTTTTGTTATTGATGATTAAAGATAAATATACTACTAAATATGAAGCTTTCACGGGAGGTGATTCTAAACTAAAGCATGAATTGTTTGAATTTGTTAAAATTGACAATATTTTTTAGGAAGCCGAAGGGTTTCCTCCTAAAAGAGGAATCCAACATGAGATTCATTTGTAGCAGGATGCACCACTTCATAACATTAGCATGTATAGAATGTCAATTCTGGAGAATGCATTGTTCAAGAACAAAATTCAAGAGTTTCTTGACAAAGGGGTCATTAGGACTAGCTCATCTCCTTGTGGGTCTCTTATTGTATTGGTTCCAAAGAAATATGGCACATGGCGCATGTGTGTCGATTTTAGACCTTTGAACAAAATCACGGTAAAGAATCATGATCCTCTTCCTCACAATGATGATGTTCTAGATCATTTAAAGGAAGTTTTTTACCTCACTAAGTTATATTTTAGAAGTGGTTATCATCATATAAGGATTGTTGGAGGTGATATTTGGAAAACTGCTTTCAAGACAAAACAATGTTTGTTTGAATGGTTAGTAGTGCCATTTTGGTTTGACAATGCACCTGCAAAATTAATGAGAGTTATGCATGATGTGTTGAGACCATTCCTTGATGATTTTGTCATAGTCGACTTAGATTATATTATGATTTTTAGTAAGACTCGTAAATACCATGCCAAGCATGTGACACAAGTTTTAGATGTATTGAACAAATAAAAGTTGTATTTGAATATGTCTAAGTGTGAATTTGGGAAAAAATATTTGGCTTATTTGGGTCATATTGTCAGAGGGGGTGAATTAAATATTGGCCACTCAAACATTGAAGTTATTGTGAATTGGACTCAACACAAAAATGTAACAGAAGTTAGGAGATTTTTGGGAGAAACCCAATATTGGAGAAAACTTATAGCTAACTTCTCACTCGTTACAACACCATTACATGCTTCGAAAATTGTTAAACATGTCTTTCAATGGGGAGGAAAGAAAGAAAAACCTTCTAAAATTTGTAAAATAAAATAAATACAACACCAGTTCTAGCACTTCCATATCTTAAGCAACCATTTGAGATTTAAAACAATGCAAGAAATTATGCCACGGGAGCAGTTTTGATGCACCATGGTAAGCTTATTTGTCATCATTCTGAAACCTTTACCACTGTAGTAATTAACTATTCAACTTATGATAAAGAGTTGTACTCTTTGGTAAAAGTCGTGAAGAAATGGAAGCATTATTCTATGGGTAAAGAAAGGATTATTCATCCTGATCATCAACCTTTGCAATATTTACAATTGCAAACCAAGCTACAACAAGATATACATTTCATATGGATGGGGTTCCTACAACAATTTCATTTGGTAATCAAGTAAAAGAAAGGCATATACAACAAATTTTATGATATGTTATCAAGACCTATTGTTATTGCATTATAATTATTAATCATAACTAAAACATGCACGAAAGTTATATTGAACAGTATTCTCAAGATGTTGATTTCAAAGATGTTTATGCAACTTTGATTCAAGGAAATCATGTTGAAGAATTGTATTATCGTGTTCCTAAAAAGTCATTGTATCATCTTAGTAAGTTATGTGTTCCATAGGGTGAAAGATTCAATGTCATAAGGGAATCCCACACTTCTCTTATTTTTGATCACTTCGATGTAGACAAAAAAGTTGCACAAATTCAAAGGTATTTTTATTGAGCTCACATGAATATAACTGTTTCAAGATATGTAAAACAGATATTTCATGTTTTCTACTAGAAATCCTAGCAATAGGAAATTGGGTGTATATACTCAACTTCCTATTATGTCTTGTCATTGGAAAATTATTTCCGTGGATTTTGTAGGGAAACTACCAGTGTCTAGGAAAGGTCATAATTATCTTTATGTTGTTGTGGATCGTTTAATAAAAATGTGTGTGTTTACATCATGTAAGAAATAGGTTACAAATGAATAGACCACAGATATGTTCTTAAAAAATGTATGGGTTCAATTTGGGTTACTCACTTCTATTATTTATGATCGAAATTCTCGATTTTTTAGGAAGTTATGGCCAATTTTATGCGAAATCATGGACACAAAGTTTAAGAAGAGCATTGAATTTCATCCACAAACCAATGACCATAAATAAGTGGTAAATAGAAAAGTAGTGCATCTCCTTCGTGGATATTGTGGTAAGAATACTAAACTTTTGGATGAGAATTTGCATTACATCCAACATCCCTCAATCGTACCAAGCACTCATCTATGCAAGTATCTCCATTTGAAGCTTGTTTGGGTTATTTTCCAAAGTATCCTTTGGATTTCATCTTTGGTAAATGTATTGCAGTAGATAGACATTGTGATGTGGACAAAGCCAAGCACTCCATTGAAAAAATTCAGCTAGTGCATCTAAGAGTACAAGAGTAGCTAGTGAGAAGAAAATCCAAGTACAAAGCAAGGCATGAAAAACATCAAGTTGGTCATGATTTCTAAGTGGGAGATCAATTTTGGTTGTATATTAGCAAGGAAAGACTTCAAGGTGAAGGTAAAAAATTCAAGACAAATAGATATGGTCCTTTCAAAATTTTAGAGAGGATAGGTAACAATGTTTTCTAACTATATTCCCACCTTACATGCAAATTTATTTTGTTGTGAATGTGAAAAACTTGAGATTGTATGAGCCTCCAATGATTAATAATCATGAAGGGAATGTTTAGGTTCCATCTATAGAATATTTTTCTCCTAAATTTTTAAATGAGTTGCAGGAAGACTCAATTCTTAACAGGAGGATAAGGACTTCACGCAAAGGCAATGTGGAGTATCTTCGAGAGGGGCTCAAAGGTACCAATCCAAGTAAAGCAAGCTGAATTGAGAAAAAGAAAGTGAGGGAGTTGTACCCTCACTTACTTTCTGATTTAAAATATTCTTTTGGTGCTCTAAAAGCTTCCATTAGGGAGTAATGATACAAGGGATCAAAAATGTGCTCAAAAATCAAATTTCTCAAAATATCCTGAAACTAGTGCCAAATATTAGATCTCGTCATTCTGATTCCAGTGACACTTGAATCGCCTCAATCCAACACCATATGTGAAATTTATCACATTATTAAGCTTTTGGAAAATAATAAAAATTATACTCACATAGTTGATTGGGCAAGCCATACAATGACATGGTGCTTACATTAGAAATATGATTGTGTAGGTACAATGGTCAGATAGCCAAATCCTCTGATGACACATGACATGATCATATAGGTCAAGTTGGCAGACTTTGATTAGTTTGTGAAGATTGGTTGGACCAATTGGGAGGTGCCACGTTTCCCAATGGGAGGGTGCCACGTGGCCCTTAAAGTTGTATCAATTTTTTTTATGGTTACTGGTCACCCCCACATGAATCAAACCCATGACCTCATAATGAAAAACCAAACACTAAATTTTTACACCACCAGAGCCACTTGTTATAACTATATGGGTCTTATATACTTGTTGTAAAATCGTTGGTGGTTTGGGGAAGCGCAAGTTAGTGGGCTCGCCTGACTGGACCCAGCCCCAGGTTATATGGTTATCATTATGAATGTGGCAGAAATGAAAGGGGTAGGTGGTTAGCTCATCCCCCATTTCCATTTATTTCATACAACCATAGACAATGGTTGAGGATAAGGGTCAACACGTGGTGCCTAGCCCATAGCCAAATATCCTATCATATTACCAGGATCACAGAAGCTGACAGGTGTGTTGCATCTAGCCCACACTCTTGGCCATGTTGAGCACCACATGATTGTTAAAAGGGGAAGAAAAATAGGCCACATGTGTCAAATTACCGACTCGACAAATTGCATTATTTGTGGTGGAATTTTCATCATTCTCGTGCAAGATTGTCACCTAGTGGTTCCATCAAAGGAAGATCTATTTACAGTTGTTCCAGTTTGTTCATTTTGCGGGACAAATAGGAGAGAAATGAACAAGTAGGTCTATCTTGGCCATTTTCCATCTAAGCCCAATAAGAGCCTACACAGGGGTTTTTGGGTGTTCTGGAAAAAATGAAAACATTATTTTTGTGATTTAGCATTGTATGTTGATGTAATTGAAATTTTTAGCATATAATCTAAAGGTCCAACATTAGAAGCTAGACTTGGAGATGTAGCCCAGGAGGGGTGAACTTTGCCTTAAAATTGTTGTTTTATGATGTTGCATGTTGTTTATTTTTCTCTTGTTAAATATGCAAAACTTAACTAAAATTACTAATTTTATGTGCTTTTTCAATTTCGATCCATTTCCCATAAAACATAAACTAGCTTGCAAACCTTTTCAAGAAACCTTCAAATTTTTAATTTTAGATCATTAATTGTGTTAACCTAACTTCAGCTATTTATTGTTGCACAAGTATAGAAGATGGTAAAGATGCACAAGTGTTGTGATGAATATGTGTAAGTGTTGATGTCTTTTTTGCATCTTCCTTCCTCCATACACATTCGTTGCTTCACACATTTTCTTCACATACTTCCATGTGATGTCTTTGCAAACAAATACAAGATGTGCTGAACAGATAAGAGAGTGAAGCAATTTGCAATGATAGACCAAATTTGTATGCATCTCTATACTTTTTTAAATGTGTGTTAGGATATTGATAAATCATAATCGACGGTGACATATTAGTGGGGACCAATCAAGTGATCAAATTGCTTTGTAGTAGAGATAATTTAGCAGAGTCTCCGCACAAATTTTATTTGCAAATTTCCTTACACACTTTTTAACTAAGATTTCTTATTGACAACATGTAAGATCATTTCCATCATCACAAAGAATTCATATTTATTTTACATCATAAAATTGTTGCTTAGGAAGTGTATATTAGTGAGATTAAAGCACAAGAAAGGTGTTTCATAAATGGATGAGATTGTTTTTTAGTTTTGAGATTTATTTGCGCTAGCTTCCGTAAACATTAGGTTTGGTATCTACAATTACTATTTATTGAAAATTTATTGTATAACATATTTCACACTTGCAATAGTAACAAATAATTTCACACTTATAGTAGTAATAGTTGTTGATTATATAATGAACCAAAAAAATGTGTAGTTAATTGGCATTGAGAACATGACTTATTGAGAGACTATTTTTCAGGTACAAAATAGAAATAGCTAATAGAGGAAGGAAAGAATTTATTTACACTTATACGATTAACTCACTTTCTAATATTGATGAGAATTTTCATTGGTTGACTGTGTATGAGTGATATGTGAATATGGCAATGGAAGAGAAGAACAACCACAAAATTTAGACTAGCGGATTGGTAAATTTTACATGTGTTACAAAAAAAAAAAAAAATTGATAAATTGTTCAATTGTGTGCAAACAATTTTGATTCAAGAACAAGAAAATTTTTACTACTAGTAAAAAATATTCCTCTGAATCCAAAGGAATTAAAATGGATATTTAAGATACTAAAGCCTATTATGTTCTTAAAATTTTCAGAAGAAATAGTTTCCTGAAGTCATAGGAAGGGTGTTAATAAATATAGGGAAGCTTATTTAGGATGATTTCTCTTACTTTGATAATTGCTTGTGATTTTCTTTAATTTACTTAACAACGATATTCTTATATTTAACAACTTCTTATATTTATTATTATAGTGTTATTTTTTCATCAATAAACTACCAAATAATTAAGATCAATGATACAAGAGGACATAACATGTAGGATGCTAACTAGGGTCAAAACATCTCCTCCAGAGAGGGAAACCCACAAGAATTATTCTCTTCTTATAGTATCTTCAAATGAGAAATTCCAAGACCTAAGACCCTTGACAAAGACCCCTCCAAGACCAAGTCAACATATTCTTTGATGATATTCTCTTCCACAAAGTCAACACCAAACAAACTTGCTCCAATACTTTAGATTTCAAACTCTTTTCAGAATTTCATCTTGCTACCTCGGGACTGCAATATTCGACCTCTATTGCACAAACCCTTGATTGCACGTGTGACAAAATGATGGTGAGTTTGCCTCCTTTATCCTTAACTTTATTATACATCTCTTCCTTGAAAATTCTTCCTACAAATTTTATCCTTTTCACACCTGATCTTGACCTCCAATGTGACTATAATTTTTTGTCTTGCTGCTGCAACATATGCCCTAGTTTTCTCGCATGTGTGAAGGATGAAAACTAAAAAAAAATCAAAAAATTTCACTTTCTCTTCCCCTTTTTTTTTCGCTAGGATTTAAGCTTCTTTCCTTGTCTTGATGTATGCATCAATGGACTTGATAGATGTCTCTCAAATGAGGTTAAGTACCTCACACACACACACACACACACATATATATATATATATATATATATATATATATACATATACATCTCATGGTGATAGAATAGCCCTTATGAGGATAAATTGTCATCCCTTGAAGGACGACTTGTTGATGGATAGGTTGAATTCTCTTGGAGGGAGTCTTATATGAATTTTTGACTTGCAGTAGAAGAAAATAGTTTGAGGTTGATAAAAAACAAGAATATTTTTGATTGACTACATTATTATTATTATTCACATGTTCTATCATTCAACATTGTCACATTGTCACTTTCAATTCAAAAATTTTATTTCATCATTCAAGTAATTAATGGTCTCTATCATCTCAACAAACTTAGGTAATTGAGAAAATTTAAAATTAAAATGACCAAATCAATCTTAAACATATTTAGCGTATTTAAAATTATCAGAATAATTGTATTTTCAATAAATTTTCCATTGTTAAACATGACTGACACTAGCCTAAATCCATATTAACCTCATATCTATCAAGCACCAAGAGGGATCAAATCTATTTGAATTGAGGCTTTTGTGATTAGAGTTATTTAGATATCTATCTTCCAAATACATCACACAAATATTTTAATTTGTTGATGCATTTTGAGCCAACTAATGTCATTCATCTTTAGGACGATTTGATGAAGAGAATACAATCCAATAGGGGGATAAAAAAAGGAGGGAGAATTCCTGCAAGCTCAAAGATTAGGTCAAAGGTCATAGAAAATAGTTGTTAGGAAAAAAAATATTATAGAAAATAATGAGGGTAATTAAATTACTATAAAATGTTCATAATAAATAAATATATCCTATGACAAATAAATTTTAAGATTAATACTATTAAGGGTTAAATATGCAATACTTTAAATAATAATAACATCATATACATACATAAGAATACTAAGACTAAGGAATGTAAATTTAGGTTATTAATGTTAAGGGATAAATAGTAAAAAATCACTAATATGAGATAATAATATCGTTCAATTAAATTATTATAATAAAATAGTGATAAAAATAAATAAATATTCAAGGTTATTATAACACAAGTCAAAGGAATATTTATTTATTTTTAAAGTTATTATGTAATAATTAAACATCCATAATCTCAAATTATTATAAATAAATTATCATTAATAAATCAATATTTAGGGTAATGAAATCCTAAGGAAAAGAATATAAAAATTAGAGACAATAATATTAATAGTTAAAAGTTAAATATTAAATATTAAATTATATTATTCTTTAATAAACAAATAATCAAGTCCATGGCATCCTTGATAGATAGCGATTGGGTGTGTTGTTAAGACACTCCTAGATGTTAATTCACCAGTTCAATTCCACTCCTATTTGGATGTTTTTCTTAGACATGTGGCATGATGAAGCCTCACAAATACTAATCTTACAAATAATAACAATAATAATAATAATAAATATAAACCAAAAGTTAAAATATTATATAATAATTAAATATTAATAATATAATATTTTATATATATATATATATATGGCAATTTATGTCATTATATTAATATGAGGGTATATTGTTAATGTTTAATTATTATATAATATGTTATATTTTAGTTGAGATTTAGTATAAATATTATTATTATTATTATTATTTGTATGTTTTCCATTGATGGGGCTACATCATGCCACATGTCCAAGAATACTACCCGAATATGGGGGAATTGAACTAATGAATTAACATTTAAGAGTGGCTTTTTTTTTTAATTTATCCGTGATCCTCTAGGCTTTACCTGTGGCTTGAGGAGGGATGACCCAGGGGCATCTAAGCCATCAAAGCCACCTGATGATTGCACGCGGCCTTGGCCACACCAACCCTTAGCTAACTGGAATTTTAGCATGTCTCCTCCCCCTTTCACAGGGCACAAAAACTCCTCACGAGGTTTGATCCTAGGTCACCTTGACACATCTAGGAGTGCCTTAAAAATGAACCCAATCACCATCTATAAAGAATCTGTGGAATTTATTATTTATTATTTAACTTTTTAACTCTTATTGTTTTCTCTAATAATATATATCAATATATGCAATTATATATATATATATATATATATATATGGTTTGAAATGTCAAACCAACAAATAATGTTGATGTGATTAATCTGAAATGAAATTTTAAAAATTTAATATGGATCACAAAATTCCAAGATCAAATACTATATATATATATATATATATATAGTACTATTAAATGAAGAAATCAATTAGAAATAAATAACGATAATAATAATAATAATAATAATGTTAAAAAAAGAGTAGAAAAGGAGGGGGGAAGACAAGATTCAAGAGGAAGTAGAACCAGAAGAAAGAGCATAACAAAAATAAAGGGCATGAATCTAGTTGCAACTGATCTTCCAACAATCATCTCTGTTCAATTTTCCAGGGTGTTTTTCAATTTCAATGGCTTCTTTGAACTTCACGTGATGATAGTGATTTATCTTAACTAGGATCCTGAAGTCTTCAATACAAATAAGGTGCTTGGTTTTCTTAGCATGCTCTGTAAGAGTAGAGGAACGTGATCTATGATGCTTAATGTTAGCTATATATACTTGAATCCTTTACTTAACAGATATATTTGTTTCACCAACATAGGGAGCACCACATGAACAAAAAATTAAGTATACACATTTCATGTTAGTAGGGTCAACATGATCCTTGACCAACCTCAACAAATCTTGAATGGTATTTAAGAGTTTGAAGGAGACAGAAAATTGATTTTCTCTTAAATTATGAGAATTCGTATCAGTAATTACCTTAATATAGGGAGGTTGAACCTTAGGGATATGACTATAAGGTCCATTTTTGGTCTACAACATTGCCTGACTCTATGAAAATCCTTGATTCCCTTGCATTTCTTATAACCATTTTTCACAAAAAAAATCCAACATGTGGGTTTTCTTCTCCAACAGTTTAGCAAGGTGTTTAACATGCCGAATTTTTGCATTGGATGATGATGAGACTTAGCATGGAGGTATTTATTCATGTGAGTCTTTTTACAAAGAACCTATTGCGAAATGGAACCATCATCATTTATGGAAATAAGAACATCAAGGAAAGGAAGACTACCTTTACTTTAAACCACCATAGTAAACTTGATAATGTTAGAATGACTATTTAGATTTTTCTTTAATAATTCTAACTTCTCACAACCATGGGGCCAAATAACACAAGTATCATCAACAAATTGTTTCCAAAGCTTCAAAAATTTGATCCTTCTCAGCACTTGATAAATCTAGGACTAAGATGGATCTAGGATGGTATAATAAAATATTAATGAGATAAACTCGTAATTTGAGTAATTTTAAAGATTTTAAACACATGGTTTTTAGAATATTATAAGTTTAAGTAGAGACAGGGGTAATGCATGTATCTCTCCATTAAATTTAATAAAGAAATTAATTATAGGAAGATATTATAAAATGTTGTTAGATCCCTATATTACTAGTGTAGCCCCTTATTGTTGTTAGTGTAGCCCCCTTATTGTTATTGGTGTACCCCTGTAGTCCCCATATTATTATTAGTGTGCCCCTTAAAAGCCCATATTGTTATTTTTGTGCCCTTACAGTATTACTGTTAGGTCGTCTAGGATTATATTTTGACCCCATGGACTCTTATATATAGAAAGGAATTTTTTTCATTTGTATCATACAAGAATTGTTCATTTATGTAATGTAAAGGAGGTCTCCCCCTCAAAGAGGTTGATTTATAAGGCGTTGATCTATCTTTTCTTCTATTTTTTGAACTGGTTTCATAACATTTGGTATTAGAACTTTGGATTCTAGGGTTTCGCTGCTACAAACAGGTCATCGTGGAATTTTCGCTATAACTTTTTTTTATGAAGTTTCAAATGCTAAAAAAAACCCATTTGAGCCCAAATCCTTAGGAACTTCCTGTAAACAATTTAGATCTTGGTTCTCTATGTTTTTGTTGATATGATCTGAGGACGGTAGGGCTTTTGCAGGCTCCTGAATTTCATCTCAACGAGGTGACCTTGAGAAAAACATCATAACTTTCTTTATGAGCATCGGATTTGAATTCTCTAAGAAGGGGTCGAAAGTGAACAAATTGTAGTTTCTTGTGTATCGAATTCAAAGATGAAAGATGAAAGAGTGTCACGTGGAATTCCATACAAATTTTCTCTACTGAACGAGTCCATAATTAGGTCATTATGGGAGATTGTACATAACTTTTCCTTGAAAAATCCAAATCAAGTCTGACCTGTGACATTGGAAAGAAGCCATAGAGGGATAATTCAAGACTGGAGCTTAAATATTGGGGATCTAAGATCATAGAGATACATCATTTTCAATATCGCGCTTCTCAAAAGCAAGAAAAAGGTGTGTATCATTTTTTTTAAATTGCACAACTTTTGTTTGAAAAATTAGTTTGAAGTGATCCCAAGGGAATATTGAAACATATATATCAGTGTTAGGTTCTATAATTCCTTCCAAAAATAATTCCACACCTTTTAATCCCTCAAAATAATCTATTATGACGCATGAAGAGGAACAAGTGCAACATGATATATCAAAATTCTGAGACTACGTGCAACAAATGTCGCTCTCGCAAAAAGTAACAGAAAATGAAATGGAAGCTAAAATGGATGGTTTGAAGAAAGTCATGGAAGCTAAGATAGATGATTTGAAGAATTGCATGGAAGCTAAGATCGATGGTATAGAATGAAAAATGGAAGATTTGAAGAAATACATGGAAGGTTTGGCAAAGTTGCTAAAGAAAAGCTTCCTAATGGTGAAAAGGTAGTAGAGGAAACTCATGATGAGAACAAAATAAATGTTAATCGTGATTTCATAGACTCTAATGTTGGATTTAAGACCCACCATATGATCCGAGTTTTTTTTTTTTTTTCTAACACTTACTTAAACAAAAATACTCATTAGAAGATCTTTTATTGACATGATTTTGCAAACATGAATGCCACATTCTTTAAATAAGGATTTACCATCACATCAAGCATTATTCAAAGAAATCCAGTCAACTAAGAAATGATCAATACAAAATACCAGGAACACTCATAACACCGATATGATATTGGAGTTCACCCTTGGGGGGCAAAAGGTATACATCTCTGGATTCGTTTGGAACTACGAATTGCTTTATTAATTCTGAGATATTATCCTCCTTACAATGGGCCGAAAAATCTCACAAATATGTGGATCATCCTCCTTCTAGAGTTGCCTTCTCACAAATGGGCCAAATGCACTCACATAAGAGATATTGCCTCATCACCAAAAGGGCTACATTTTCTCTCAGAACAAGGCTGTAAGCTCTTACAAATGCTCCTCTAAAAACTCACGCCAAAAACTCTCCAAAATACCCCCGCGCCCCCTGCCCCTCTCTCCCCCCTTTCAAAAGCTCACATCATGAGTTTATATATTTTTTCCTCGTAACTCCTCAATTCACAATAGTAGGATCTCGAGGAATTTTAAGGAAAGACAAGCTCCATAATTCTAGGGTCTAAAACTTACTCAAGGAAAAAATGGTAAAATATAACTTCAAGGATCTCAACCATGCCAATAGACCTTAACCTCTCATTAAGAAATAGCAATTTAGTTGTGAGTTCAATTTTCACATAAAACTAATTTCTCAAATGGAAAATAAGTGAATATTTTGTGAGTCATTTTCTACTCACTTACACATTACCCACTTTATAATTTTAAATGAAATAAGGCACAAAATTATTAATACCATATACTCTCTTACTCCATGCTTTGTCACCTATGAGAAAATTTCTTCATGGTGTACAAAGTAAACTTCTACATGCATGGAGATCCTCCTAGATCAATCCTCCCAACAGAAAAACTTTTGGTCCTCCAAAAGTAGCAATCTGTTGGAGTAGCAATCTGAACCTATAGGTATCTGTATACTTCTTTCAATTTGCAGTGCAGTTGCGATATCAAGCCCCAATTTCCCTTTATAGTCAAAGAATATTCAACACAATCCGAATCCAATTCTAGCTCATGAACTGCAACGACTCGTTTTTTGAAGCAATCCTCGTGGTAAGAAACTCCATATGCAAGAACCTGTAGACCATAAATCTCAGCAACTCTGGCACTTTCAACAACCCCTATGTCTCGAAGATTATTAGCAGCTATAAACTGGGCAGCCCCAACTGTGTCATCTACTGCTTTGCATATAACCGCCGGAGTGCTCAATGTGTGCTCACATTGAGAGAGAGCCTGGGGATGGCTTACAACACGCTTGAGCTCTTCCTTCTTCACACTAGGAAGACCCAAAAGGCAGTCATGAACTGCAAGCTTCACTTCCCCGACTATATGTGATTGGAGGCGAAAAAGTAAATCATAATTACGGTGAACGTTGCCACCGAGTTAATTTTCAATAGACAAAACTACTTTGTCAACAAGCCTCCGTTCAACTGCCTGGAATTTCGCGCCAAATTATTCACAAGGAACAACCTCGCAATGTGGGTAAGCTTTCAATGTTGTAGTCTCATTTTATGACCCAGGAACTCCCTGCAAGTGGCCTAAGGAAATTTGTGCTCGTGGATCAACCATAGAAGCTTCAAAGTCAATGTCTAAGAAATAGTCAAAGTACTTTGTTGCACCATTATTACTATCATCAACTACTCGTCAATGCCCGCTTTCTCTGAGGTCTAATTTCTATCTTCATTAGATTGATGTCTCTTAAAGCAACCACTGTAAGGGCCTTAAAACGAATGCCAGGACCCTCTTCAAGAGTGAAAATGATGCTTGTCTTGAATGGTTTGTCAATTCTTGGAATGATAGTCTCTCTTGCCAATATTAAGAATCAAATGATATTGCCAACAGATACGAACAACAGAACCCGTGGCCCTCTACCGATCCCTAAGACCATGTCACTTATTCGACAAGCTCACCAGAAGATGCGTTGATCACAAGCATTGTGCCAACAGTGTTCCATGTTGCTCGATTCTCCTTCCATGTAGCTCGATCCACCACAGCGCACTGGTGGAACAAGCAACAACTCCTCCATAATTAAAACACGGGACTCGATCACATGGACTAGATCACCCATGGATCCCAGTAGGTTGAATCGAACAATATTCTTTCCGTCTCTCAGGTAGTCGTCTTTCTACGTGAGGAAAATCTCACCTCATGACCTCCAGCACCAACGCTTAGCCATGGGCACCACTACTATCAGACATCCCATTTTTTTTTCATACCAAATTCCTCCCTCCTGGATGAAATAATCTCCATCACAAACTGGTTGATGGTAGAGCAGACTCAAATTTTGCATTGATCCCCTCAAACACTGGCCTGCAAAAGAGAAACCGTTGATACCTGGAAATGTGGACATAAACTTCGATGTCGTGGCAATAGCTTCTGCTATCATGACGAACGAATGATTCCCTAAGATAGAGTTAAGCAACCTATCTCCCAACAGATGTCAGAGGCAACACGACTTGGTGTAAATGACCCCCAAAATCTGCAGAAGATCCAAAAAACCTCGGCAGAGATCTGGAACAACATCTGTGCGCCAATCACGGGAGGACAACATACCAAATTCGGCTTACACCACTCTCACAGACAATAGAATTCTGAGATCCATTTTTCCGTAATATTGGATTCAACGAAAATGATTTGCACGTCGAAGGCCGATAGGATAGAAACTGGAGGTTATGTTTCCTTAATTTTCCCCTTCTTGTTTTCCATCAATATCAAGCTAAGTAGATCTCTGTTCTCACCAGAATCGATTGATTCGATCCACTGTCTAGTATGTTGGTGGAACTTGCTAGAATTACTGGCACCATAGTCTTTTAAGGCAATGATCTTTATGGCAATTGGAGCCAATATTGCACAAACATACTTGAACTCACAGTTCTAGACCATTTAAAAAATCAATCTACGAGCTTCTGTATGCCAACACAAGCAGATCTTTCTCAACATAATCACTTCGAGGGATTGAAGCTTAATTGCAGCTATGACAGAATGAAAAATACTTTGCCCTGTATGCTCCCTCATACATTTAATCAGAGCATCTGAAACGCGTTCTGGGTGGCTACAAAGGTGAAAAATCTCCAATTACATAACTGCTGAAGAAAACCCTTCACCCAAAAAAACATTGTTCCTTGATGTCGTTGATGTGCAGTACTTAACAGTAGTTGATTTCCTTCTCGTGAAACCTCTTTCAAATTGGCACAATATATGCAGTAATTACGTTTGTATTGTCATTTTTATATATATATATATCAAAAAAAAAGAATTTTGCCTACATGACAGACACTCAACTTTGAAGATATCCCATCCATTTCTCATCGAACCACTCGAATGGACTTTCCGTCACAGTTTTTTCCACCTCCTTCTTTATTTCATCTTCTATTGACCCTCTTTTTCCCTTTGCAGATACTTGCATGGTTCCCTTGCTTTGGTTGGGATGAAGGTGCGGATGAACTTTCCAGCACTTACCAATCCAATGACCACTTATTTGGCAATGAGTGTAGAAATTATTTCTGCTACTCTCGTTCTTATGAAACGAAGAATTGCCCCTTTTCATTGTTGATTGGATCTTTCTATCCAAAGATAATATGTTCCAACATCTTGCAACACAATGATTTTTTAACCCACAAAATGTACAAGGGTTCTTATACCATGATTTCTTCTTTGAATTTTCAGTTTTCTTGTAATTGAAAGGAACCCTGGCATATTTGTGTGGCTCATACATCGTAGATATTTTCTTACTGAAAACCCAAGAAAAATTTTTGGACTTCGCTCCCTTCATAGATGGTTTTCTCAATGGATCTGAATCCTCTACTTCCTTCGATCCCATGGGTGACTCTTGATCATCGGCTTTGGCCAGCTCTCCTTCGTTGGTGGAGAAGATTCCCATTTTTTCCTCCACAATCTGCTCCAACATAAGCCTCAACTTTCGCTTTTCTTCTTCTGCATCTTGGAGAAGCCTTCGAAGATCTGCATTCTCGACCTTAATGCAATGGTTGATCTCCTCCGACTCTTCGATTCTCGCTTTCTTCAAGTATCTACCCATGATGAAATTCACAATCCTGGAAAAATAGTCCGACTGCTGTGATATCACTTGATCCGAGTTTTTTTTTTTTTTGCTAACACTTACTTAAACAAAAATACTCATTACAAGATCTTTTATTGACATGATTTTGCAAACATGAATTCCACATTCTTTAAATAAGGGTTTACCATCACATCAATAATTATTAAAAGAAAGCTAGTCAACTAAGAAATGATCAATACAAAAGACCAAGAACACTCATAACACTGATATGATAATGGAGTTCACCCTCATGGGGAAAAGGGCTAAATTTTCTCTCGAAACAAGGCTACAAGCTCTTACAAATGCTCCTCCAAAAAATCACACCAAAATCTCTCCAAAAGAACCCCCCTCCACCCCCCCCCTTCTTCAAAACCTCACATCATGAGTTTATATAGTTTTTCCCCATAACTCCTCAATCCAAAATAGTAGGATCTCAAGGCATTTGAAGGAAAGACAAGCTCCATAATTCTAGGGTCTAAAACTTACTCAAGGAAAAAATGGTAAAATACAACTTCAAGGATCTCAACCATGTCAAGAGACCTTAACCTCTCATTGAGAAATAGAAATTTATTTGTGAGTTCAATTCTCACATAAAACTAATTTCTCAAATGGAAAATAAGTGAATATTTTGTGAGTTATTTTCTACTCACTTACACATTACCCATTTTATAATTTTAATGAAATCAAGCATAAAAGTATTTATACCCTTTACTCTCTTACTCCATGCTTTGTCACCTATGAGAAAATTTCCTCATGGTGTACAAAGTAAACTTCTGCATGTATGGATATCCTCTTGGATCACCATATTCCAAAGATTGATATGAGGAAGTTTGAAGGCAAGGATCCCGTAATATAGATACTACAGATGGAGCAATAATTTGATATGCATAATGTGAAAAACACACAAGAGGTACGCATTGCAACTTTATATTTAGAAAAAAATACATTTGTATCGTGTCGATGGCTTTTCTCTCATAAAAAAATTGTCGGTTGGTCAATATTACGGAGAAAATGATAGCACATTATGAGGATACAAAGAGCAACACCTTTAGAAAATCAATAAATCTCAAAAAAAAAGGTTCAATGGTGGAGCACATTGAGGACTTCCAAAAATTGAATATAAGGGTAATTGACATTCTAGAGGAACACAAGATTGATTCCTTCATAGGGACTTTAAAGGATAACATCCAACATGAGGTTCGCCTTTGAGAACCTGATTCATTAGAGAAGGCATTTAGGCTGGCAAGAAAAATTGAAAGAAAAATTATGGCGACAAGGAATCCTACCACCCACAACTATAAATATGGAAGTGTTTCCACTCCTAGATATACACAACCTACAAGATTGACACCACAACAATTTGAATCAAAAGGATAAAAAGGGATTTTCTACAGTTGTGATAGAAAATACACTAAAGTTCATAAGTGTGCTGAGAATAAATTATTTTACATAGATTGTGAAGAGGAGGAAGAAAATGAACAAGAAGATTCAAAAGAAGAGGATATACACTAGGAACCAACACTAGAGAAAGAATAAATGAATTTGACCATATCTTGTAATGCATTGATAGGTGTTAGAACTATAAATGTTAATATTCTGACCGCTATTGTATCAATGTTTTCAATTTTTTCTTGTTCCCTAGCCTATGTCAAAGTTTGAGTCATTTTCAATAGAAGCCAAAAAGAGTCTCAAAACCAAAAGATTTTTAAGTTTTATAGGTAGTATTGTGTCTTAGGTTCATAAAAGAATTTAAAACCATTGTTTTAACTTAGGTTAGTGTCGAAGGTTATTGGTCATTTTTGTAATAAAATAATAGCTACTCTTTTCGGGATAATAGCTACCCCTGTTTAAGTTTCATTAGTAACACAGTGATAAAAAAGGGCAATTACTTTTCCAAATTTAAGGTTACATTTTTGACACAGAGAAAAGGGCGGCTATTCTTCAGGAACCTGTTTTCATTGGTGACATAGAGAAATGGGTAGTTATTTCTCTGAAGTTTGGTTACATTGCAATACATAGATAAAGGCAACTATTTCTCCGAAACTGCACAAGGAGCTACAAGAAGTATTTCTAGGGAAAATATCATTCCTCTTTGAAGTTGATTGAAGATATTCTATGTTATGACATGAATATTATTTTAAAAGAGTAATTATTTTTTACTTAGGATAATTATTATAGGTGAATGATTATATTATTAATGCAACTAACCTATAGCTACCCTATCATGGCTGAAGCAGAATTTAAGGTACAAGGTATCAATTATTAAATGATGCAGGGGAGTGTTATGAGTTATGGGGTGACTTGGCACTCTTATTTGAATCATTTCAAATCGTGCCATTAAATCACATCATGACTAAAGGCATAGCTTCAGAGGGTTAGGCTCACTAGTCTTATGACCAAGGTTCTCTTTGGAGGTTACATCTAATGGTGTCACATCCTCCAGCAACCAGTTTATCATTCCAAGGTAGGAAATCAGGGCTGCATGTATTGTTTTACCTCTAGGTTGAACATCTATGCATTTAGATGGAGATTAGTTGTTGAGAAGAATGGGAAAAGGTGGGAACTTTAACGTGTCTGAGCCAGCAAACACCATGTTTTTTGATGCTAGAGAAAAGCCCCAATTTAAGACAGTAGGCTGGTATAATTTTTTGCAGAAATTTTTTGGAGAAAATGTAGCCTTACCATAGGCCTTTTCTAAGAGATTTGATGGGGAGAAAGTCAAGCTTGGGAGCAAGACTTTCAAAATCTTTGAAACCATCATAGCCAGAGCTACTCAAACCTCGGCCACTGGAGAACACTGGTTGAAGAAGAAAATGTTGCAAACAGAAGTAAGTCCCTTCCTCAAACTTGAGCATGTGAATGCCAAATGGACTCCAACTGTGCATATTTCCTATTTTAAAGCATAATGGCAACATGTAATCACCACTGTGCAACGCTACATTACTTGTGAAGGTAGATTCTCCTCTGTTCATCAATACCAAATGAGATTTCTTTCTCATATTTCAGGTGAAAAACCTTTTAATTTGCCTTAATTCCTATATATATCCTTTCTTAAAATGTCCTTGAAGTTGCAGAAAATCCCTAACTCTTCCCTGCGTTACCTCTATCATAGGGGTTTAATCAAAATGTTGACTTTATACCACCTTAAAAAGAAAAATACTACCTGGGATAAATTCCTAACAAAGGAGGGATTTGGTAGTATCAACTCTAGGAGGAGGTTAGGGAGACCCAAGAAGCAAAATTCCCATGAACAAACTAGAACAACACTTGTGCCAAAAAATTCACAGCCAGCTCAGTCTATCCCATCAACTAGTAGGAAAACTAGAACTTTAGCTAGGAGAGCTAGAATTGAACCTATCACTCCCACACCCATGGTGTAGCCAACAGAAAAGGTTTATGAGAGGAAACCTCCAAAGGAACCTCATACTTTAGCAACATTCATCGGAGAACATTCCATGAGATTCAAGCAAGGGTAAACTCAACCTAGTAAGAAAGTTAAGTCTACATGTGAGGAAAATAGAGATTCTTCCTCAAGATATAGAGGCTAAGAAGGTTGATCCTAGGAGAGAAAATTTTAGAGGAAGCCAGCCCTGAAATACCAGTTCAAATAATAGTTCAAGTACATGTTACAGTGCCTATTCTAGTTCAACAGTCTATTCCAGTAGTTGCAAAAGAGCAAGAAGAAAACAGGGAACCAACACTAGCTTAATTGTTTTATTCTCTCAAGACATCCAAGACATCTACCAAGAGAAAGGATAAGAATGGCATTCACTCTTATTCATCCTTTGAAGAAGATAGCACTGATGAAGATTTCTCAGAGAAAAAGTATGAAGAAGGTTAGTCTAGTAGTATGGTGAAAAAGAGAAGAAGGGTTTCCTATATTCCTAAACCATACCCTAAGAGGCCTCACACTAGGCCTAAAAATAAACTTAGACTGAATAGAATACTGATTTCTAATCCTAGACTCAGAGATGAAATCATCAATGCTGATGAAATCCCAGAAAAGGAAACCAAGAAGGCTAAAGCTCATAAACAAAAGCATACAAGAAAAAGAACTAGAAGGCTCACTAAGGCAGATTCTCTCAAAATATTTGCTTCAATACTTGATTTTATCTAACATTTCAGGAGAGGCTCACACATTATTGGCCTAATCAACAAACGTGCCTATTTGCAGAATTTCCAATAATAGCTACCTAATTTTGAAAAGGGCAACTCTTATTTCCGGAGTTTTTGTATAAAGGAAGTGGAGGTAGTTTTTGTTCAAGTCTCGAGGGGTGCTACTGAGGAGTAGTTACATGCATGCATTATCAACAGAAGAAGCTACTGCCAAGTGTCAATTGATCAATCTCCCTTCCAAATTTTAGAATTTTGTTTTTGCACTTTTTAGGGAAACAACCACATGTCATCTTCAGTTGTTGTTTGCACTTTTTGAGGAAGTGGTTGTACCAAAAAAGAAGAGCATTCTGCCAGCATATTTCCACATCATTCTAGCCACTTTGAACTACAAGACATCATGTTTTTTATTTTATTTATGTTGCACTTATGTTACACAACTTTGTTTAAAGGTTTAGGATAAGCCTCACCTTTTTTTATAGGAATGTAATAACTTTTCTAGAACAGATTCACACTTTTTGTGGAGATGTCAGCATAATATCTCTTGTATATATATATGATTGAACTCAATGAAGAAAAGGGTTGGTGGTTTGTGAATCTTATACTCATATGATCTGTGTAATTTTTCAATGAATGATATTGAGAAGACTTTTGAGGACTTATTATCAACTTGATATGTGTATTGTTATCCTTTCTTATTTGTTTCCACAATTAAATATCTTCAGTTGCATTTTTTAATTTCAAATATTGTTTTTTGTTTTTTTGAGCCCCCTGAATATGTTCATGCATCTTATCAACTTTTATCAGTCTTAATAAGTGAGATTTCTTGATGAGATGAGCATAATGACTGTTTAAAGAGCAGTCCTTATGACAGTGACTTTTCATGATATTCAATAAGATTATTGTAAGTCTTGATATAGCCTTTTCTGGTTGATATATTGTCAAATTATTTCTTGGGTTATTTTTCATCAAAGCAGTGGATTTCTACCTTGCAGACCCACTGTCCCTTCTACTATTTCACACTTTCTTCTTTCCATAGGCTACAAACTTACCTTTTGCTACCATATCAAGACTTAATATCCTCATTAGTGTGATAGTGAACTTGACTGAAATCGTTTTTGAGTGATTTAGAGATTAAACAACCTACCAATCATATAATCCAAATAATTAAATTTTCTTAAGAGTTTAGTATGCAACTGGTCAAGCACTTGAAGCAGTCCAAGTGCTGATCCCAACGCTAACATCTTTTGGCATGTCTGTTAGGAGATGAAGGCCTTGAAATGAAGTATTCCCTTGAGTCTCTTATTTTAAATTTTTGATGGTGAAAAAGAATTAGTGACTTGAAGAAAACTACAAATTGGTTCTCTTGGCGACTCCACAAAGAGGAAGAGGGGTTTCAAAACCTCCTCCTACAAGGAGAAATCAGAGATCACCTATTGTAACTCCAGTTTTTGACCCAGAGATGATCATTAAAGATGAAAAAGGAAAACAGAGATCAGTTGAAGCCACATCTCAATCAGTGAAGAAGGTACATAAAAAGTACATTCCAAAGAAAAAGGTACCCTCATCTACTTTAGAATAAAAAGAAGTTTTAGTTTCAAAATATTCTACTAAAAAATCTCAAGTTGAAACTGCTTCCTTAGAAAATAAAGTAGATGATGTTAACCTAGGCTTAGCTGAAATTTTGTCTCATTCATTATTTAGTAAATCTGAGATAAGTACTATTCCAGTCAAAGAAGAAAAAATAGAGGTTTTAAGTGTCAATAAGGAATCATAAGACTTTGTGCTGACAAAAGGGGAGTTAGAACAAGTATTGGCAATTGAACCTTTTCTAGATAGGGATGCTTTGACTGAAGAATATTTTAAAACCATTCTAAATTTCCTTCAAACTCATCCTTAATATCAGTCTTTGTATACCCCTCAGCAAGAGTATTTTCCTTTGTCTCGAAATCGAGCTGTTGGGTCATCCTCTTCTCATCCACTAGAAGGGAATGTTCCTAAAGGCCTGACTTTCAACTTATTTGGCTTTTTAGCTCAGCAAAATAAAGTTCAAGTTACTTCATACCCTCAAGAGATAACATTTGAATTTTATTCTATAGAAGGTGAAATCAGGACCTCCTCTATTCGTGTCTTTGAAAATCCACTGGTTTCATTTTCAAAACTTGAAGAATCAGCCCAAGAATTCCAATTTTTTGTCGTCCCAAATCAGATTCAAATTCCACATATTATAATTCCTAGTTCCCAAAAAACTACATCAACTAGTCATCCATCAATTTTATATCAGCAAGCCATAGCTCAGGCTGCCCTTACAAGGATGCAGTAGATAGTGGCAGAAAGATATGCACCACTTTCTCTTCCTCAACCTTTGCATCCTCTCCCTCAAGGGGATTATCTAAAATATCCTCCAAAATACGTAGGGGAGGGAGAAGAAGTTTCTACTGAGGAACATTTGGTTTATTTCTATAGTTATGCTAATAACTAGAACATTGAACATGAAGATGTCTGGTCAAGACCCTTTGTTCAGATCTTGGATGGAGAATCTTATAAATGGTTTAGAATTCTACCACCAAACTCAATAAGAGGAATAGATGAATTGGAGGAAGTATTTGTGAAATAATGGGGTGATAGGAAAGACTATGTGTACTACCTTACAGATTTTGGAACTCTGAAAAAGAAGATAGACGAGTCATCGGCTGATTTTACAAAGAGGTTTAATAAAATTTAACAAAAAATATGTGAATAAATTAAGCCTCCTAAAGCCGCAGCTATGATAACTTTTGGAAATGCTTTAGATTCTAAGTTTTCTTTATGGTAAGGGCTAAGAAATCACAAACATTGATGGATATGCAAGAGGCTACAATTGGAGTGCAGTCTAATCTTATGGCTTCAAATAAATTGAAAATGGAAGAGGATAAAGCAGCAAAAGACAAAAAGAAAATGAAAGAAGAAAAACCTTCTTCCTCCAAAAATATTACAGCAAAAGAAAATATTGATCAAATGTCCAATTTGATCAAAGAACTTGCCTCTAAGATGAAAAAACTAGAGTTAGAGAACAAACCAGCTGCTAGAGCTAATCAAAGTGAAGCGAATAGAAATCAGGCTCCCTTCAAAATACCTTTTCAGCCTCAACAAATCTTACAGCACCCAAGGAGGAATGCTAATGATCAAAATGTTCAGCCTCCTTTGAATAATTTTGTTGAAGAAGAGCAGTAAGAACATGAGGAAGAAAAGGAAGACATAAACCTTGTTGGAGAAACATCACAGTAAACTTGTTTGAATTTGCAAGAATATGAATACCAGTTCAAGATATATCTATTTTCAGATGATGAGAATGCTCAAATTCATGCACAAAATGATAAAAAATATCAAGAAACTCAAAACATAAATTATCCTCTGAGGCCAAAGGTCTTGTTCAACAACCTCAACAAAAATAATATTCTAATAAACAAGTTACTAAACAAAAGGCCAAAGTCAACAATGTCCCTCCACCTCATAATTATGCCCCAATCATCAAAATTTTTGTAGAAAATAAAGAATTAAATCCTCTTTATTTCAGCTTCAAATCAGAACTGAATAAAATTAAGATCCATGTCCCATGTTTGGAATTGTTGAAAAATCCAGCATACAAAGAGTCTTTTAAAAACCTGTTACAGCCACCTCTCGCTTCCGATTTAGTCAATATTGAGGATGAACATCCTAATAGTTACTTAGGTTTTCATGTCCAAGACCAGAATGATGATAATTCACCACCTTTATATCTTTCACTCAATATACATGACAAATTTCTACATAATTGTTTATTAGATTTTGGGGCTTCTCACAATCTAGTGCCAAAGAAAGTGATGGATGAATTAGGATTATAAATCACCAAGCAATACCATGACCTATACACATTTGATTCCAAAAAATTAAATCACTTAGGAGTGATTAAATACTTGGTTGTTTCTCTTACCTAGCTTCCTATGAAAAGTTTAGTGATGGACATAGTATTAGCAAACATACCTTCTAGATTTGGAATGCTACTTTCGAGATATTGGTCTAAAAAATTAGGAGGTACCCTTTAGATGGATATGTCATATGCCACAACTCTAGTGTTTGAAGGATAATTCAGGAGTTTGTATAGGGAAACCCAAAAGGCCTATGTCATCGGTGATTAGCATAATCCCTCAAATCATCCTATATATGCTGAGGAAAAGGAATTGGGGTCATCCATATTACACCTTTCTACTGATGATAATAGTTTCCAGCCTGGACTCGGTGAAAAACAACATTTCCCAAGATACAAACGAATATCATTTAGAGGGAGGACTGATCTGGAAATTGTACTTTGATGAAGCCTCATCAAGAGAAGGATTGGGATGTGGTGTAGTTCTCATTTCTCCTACTCAGCAAAGGGTAACTATATCATATAAACTGCAATTTTTTACCACTAATAACATTGTTTAATATGAAGTGCTTGTTTTGGGTATGAAGACAGCGAAAGATTTGGGAGCTGAACAACTAGTTGCTTTTTGTGATTCAGAATTGGTGATAAGGCAGGTGAGAAAAAAATATCAAGTGAAAATTTCCAAATTGAAGGATTATAGGAATGAAGTGTGGGACTTGATTGAGCATTATTTTTCAGCATTCAATGTAAATTTTGTCACTAGAGAGGGAAATCATATGGTTGATTCACTATATATAGCTACTAGTAATTTTAAAGTTCCTCTTGATGTCAAGGCAACATATGATTTTCAAATAAAAAATAGACCTTCTATTCCTGACAATATCGAATACTGGAAAGTGTTTGAAGAAGACAAGAAAATTCAGAAATATTTAGAGTGTGTTGAAGAGTTTGCAGACATTAAAATTGATGATGCGTAGGACATTGTTGAAAATCAAAACAACAAGTCTTTCAAGAAGACCATGGCTGGGAAATACATCATTGATCTGAAAACTAACTAAATTCCTAAAGGCCTAGTTCCTTTAGAAAGATTTTTTGACAATAATGATGTCTTTTTAAATCCTGAGAATAAAGTTGATGGAGAGAGTACAAGTGAATACAATATTGGGATAGAAGAGCAGCCTAAATTAGTTAAAGTTTCTAAATTTCTTTCTCTAGAAACTAGAACAAAATATGTCAAGCTGTTGAAACAATATGCAGGCATTTTTACATGGTCCTACAGTGAGTTGAAGACATATGATAGAGGTATAATAGAGCAAAAAATTCCTCTAAAAGCAAAAGAAAATCTTGTAGCACAGAAGATAAGGCATATCAACCCCATGTTGCTCTCTATCATTGAAAAAGAAATCAGAAAATTATGGGAAGAAAAAATAATTCCGCCTTTAAGATTTTCTAATTGGGTAGCTAATATAGTCCTAGTTCGAAAGAATAATGGAAAAATAATAATTTGTGTTGATTTTCACAATTTCAACCGGTGCTCATTGAAGGACAACTATCCATTACCAAAGATGGATTATATTTTGCAGAAAGTTGTAGGCTCCAAGATATTGTCAATGATAGATGGCTTTTCAAGGTATAACCAAATCTCAGTTGATAAACAAGACAAAGAAAAGACAACATTTACTACACCATGGGAGTCATTCATGTACAACAAAATGCCATTTGGTGTAATGAATGCATGCGCAACATTTCAATGAGCAATGGATATTGCCTTTGCAGGAGAAAAATCCAGATTTGTAGTCATTTACTTGGATGACATTATAGTCTTGTCAAAATCTGATGAAGATCATTTGAGACATTTGAAACAAGTTTTTGACAAATGCAGAAAATTTGGTTTGTCCTTGAACCCAAAGAAATCATGCTTTGTTGTTCACGAAGGAAAAATACTGGGACATATTGTGATATAAAGTGGTATCTATATTGATCCAGGGAGAGTTGAGTATGCTCAGAAGATTGGTTTGCCAAGGAATAAAAAATAATTGCAGCCATTTTTGGGGAAAATTATTTTTCTAAGGCGCTTTGTCCCAAATTTTGCAGAGATGATCAAACACATAAATGTCTTGCTGAAGAAAGATGAAGAATTCAAGTGGCAAGATGAAGAAAAAAAACTCTTTTCCAGTAATCAAGTCTCCTTTGACTGAAGCTCCAGTTTTAATCAGCCTTGATTTTGAAAAAAAACTGATTTTTTCTTATGCTTCAGCAGAGACAATTGAAACTTTTTTGTTACAAAAAAACAAAGAAGGTTTAGAACAACCTATTTCATTTTTTAGTCATTCTTTAAGAGATGTTGAATTAAAGTACAGCTTGACTAAAAAACAAGCATATGCACTAGGTAAGGCTTTAAAGTCTTTTCGAGTTTCTGTGTTACATTCAAAAATTATTTCTTTTGTGCCAAAAAGATGTATTTCTATAGCCAGACACAAATGGCGGGAGGGGAAGATGGTTAACCAAGATTCTGGAATTTGATATTGAGATCAGACCTACTAAATTGGTAAAAGGACAAGGCTTGGCTCACTTGATGGATGAATCTAATTACAAGGATCTAGATCTAAATATGGAGTTAGCTGAGGAAAAAGATGGAGAGGGTATATATAATTATCCTGAAATATTTCACTCAAATTGGTATAAGGTTATAGTATACTTTTTGTTAAATTTCGGCATTCCTCCTGAAATGGAGAAGTAAAAAAGAAGAGCTTTTAGATTGAAATTTGTTAAGTATTTCATTTTGGAAGACCACCTTCACTAGAAAGACCATGTGGGAGTCTTATTAAGATTTGTAGATGATGTTGAGTCATAGAATATTATGTCAGAGATACATTTAGGGATGTGTGGTGGACATTTGTATTGGAAACCCACTGCAAAAAAAATCTTAAGAGTGGGCTATTATTGGCCAACTCTTTTCTCTGATAATTTTTCTAAAGTCGGGACATGCCTTGAATGTAAAAAGTTTGCTAGTAAACAGAAGCTACTTCCATTACCTCTTATTCCTATTTAATCATATGTTCCTTTCTAGCAGTGGGGCTTAGAATTCATCGGTGAAATTCATCCTCCTTCATCAAGACAACATAGATGGATTCTTACAAATATAGAATATTTTACTAAGTGGATAGAAGTTGTTCCAACCAGGAATGCCACTGACACAGTAATAATAAAATTTCTGCTAGAAAACATTATGTCTAGATTTGGTTGTCCTCAGAAATAAGTTATTGATAATGCAATGGCTTTTAAGTCTACTAAGATGAATAGCCTATGTCAAAAATATGGTATTGAATTGACTCATTCTACACCTTATTACCCTCAAGGTAATGGGTTAGCTGAGTCATCCAATAAAATCTTGGTGAGAATCATTAAGAAAATGATGCCTAAAAATAAGAGAAATTGGGACACTCAGCTAGTTCATGCTCTTTGGGCAGATGGGGTAAGTGGCAAAAGAGCAATTGAAATGTCTCCCTTTCAACTTGTTTATGGTACTGATGTCATAATTCCATTTCAATTATCTATTCTTGTTATGAAGTTTCTGCAAGATGAAATTGATGATGAAAATCCAATTCAAAGGATAATGTTGCAGCTGATAGAAGCTCATCAAATCAGAGAATCACTAATGGACAAAGTACAAAAATATCAAACTAAAGTTAAATCTGTTTTTGACAAAAGAGAAAATCGACAATTATTTCAGGAAAATGATTTGGTGCTGCACTGGGATGTCAGGAGGGAAGACCATGGAAAGCATGGTAAGTTCAAAAATTTATGGTTTGGGCCATTTAGAATTGCCCAAATTTTGGAAAACAATATATTTCTGCTCAAACATCTAGATAATGATCAACTGACTGGAGGTACAGTTAATGGTAATTTTCCTAAAAAATTCTTTGTTTCATAAGTTAGTTAGTCATTCCATTGTAAATATCTGAAGTGATGTGTCAATAAAACTCCATGCCCAATGGTACTTGTGTATGTAAATATAGTCACTCTTGAGTCCAGTCAATCAAAGGTCAACCCTAGTCATAATTTTCAAAAGTCTTATGAGTCTTGAATGTTTTAAGGAATTAAGTCTACAGTCCTTGAATCCTCACAGGGAGGACTTCATCCCCAATAGGAGCCATTGTTAGCACTATAAATGTTAATAGTTTGACCACCATTGTATCATTGTTTTCAAATTTTTCTTGTTCTCTAGCCCATGTCAAAGTTCGAGTCATTTTCAATAAAAGCCAAAAAGAGTCTCAAAACTAAAATATTTTTAAGTTTTATAGGTGGTATTGTGTCATAGGTTCATAATAGAAGTTAAAAAAATTGTTTTAACTTAGGTTAGTGTCGAACTTTATTGGTCATTTTTGTAATAAAATAATAGTTTATCTTTCCGTGATAATAGCTACCCCTGTTTAAGTTTCATTGGTAACACGGTGATAAAAAAGGGTAGCTATTTCTCTGAAGTTTGGTTACATTGCAATACAGAGATAAAGGTTGTTATTTCTCCAAAACTGCACAAGGTGCTATAAGGAGTATTTTTAGGGAAGAGATCATTCCTCTTTGAATTTGATTGAAGATCTTCTATTTTATGACATGATTATTCTTTTTAAAAGAGTAATTATTTTTTACTTGGGAGAATTATTATAGGTGAATGATTATATTATTAATGCAGGTAACCTATAGCTACTCTATTAAGGTTGAAGCGGAAATTAAGGTACAAGGTGTCAATTATTAAATGATGCAGGGGAATATTATGAGTTATGGGGTGACTTGGTGCTCATATTTGAATCATTTAAAATCGTGCCATTAAACCATACCATGACTAAAGGCATAGCTTTTGAGGGTTAGGCTCACTAGTATTATGACCAAGGTTCTCTTTGGAGGTTACAGCTAACGAAGTCACATCCTCCAGCAACCAGTTTATCATTCCAAGGCATGAAATCAAGGCTGCGTGTAGGGTTTTACCTCCAGGTTGAAAAGCTGTGCATTTAGAGGGAGCTTAGCTGTTAAGAAGAATGGGAAAAGGTGGGAAAGTTAACTGGTCTGAGCCAGCAAACACCATATTTGTTGATGCTAGAGCAAAGCCCCAATTTAAGACAGCAGGTTGGTATAAGTTTTTGCAGAAATTTTCCAGAGAAAATGTAGCCTTAGCACAAGCCTTTTCCAACAGCTTTGATGGGGATAAAGTCAAGCTTGGGAGCAAGACTCTTTCAAAATATCTGAAACCATCATAGCCAGAGCTACTCAAACCTCGACCACTAGAGAAGGTTGGTTCAAAAAGAAAATGTTGCAAACAAAAGTAAGTCCCTTCCTCAAACCTGAGCATGTGAATGGAAAATGGACTCCAACTGTGCATATTTCATGTTTTAGAGCAGAATGGAAACATGTAATCACCCTGTGCAATGCTACATTACTTGTGAAGGTAGATTCTCCTCTGTTCATCAATACCAAATGATATTTCTTTTTCATATTTAAGGTGAAAAACTTTTGAATTTTCCTTACTTCCTATACAGATCATTGCTTAAAATGTCCTTGAAGTTGCATAAAATCACTAACTATTCCCTGCATAACCTCTATCATAGGGTTTTAATAAAAATGTTGATTTTCTACCACCTTAAAAAGAAAAATACTACCTGGGATAAATTCCTAACAGAGGATGGATTTAATAGTATCAACTCTAGGAGGAGGGTAGCGAGACCCAATAAGAAAAATTCCCATGAACAAACTAGCACAACACCTGTGCCAAATAGTTCACATCTAGCTCGGTCTCTCCCATCAACTAGTAGGAAAACTAGAAGTTTAGCTAGGAGAGCTAGAACTGAACCTCTCACTCCCATACCCATGGTGTAGCCAGTAGAAAAGGTTTATGTGAGGAAACCTCCAAAGGAACCTCAAACTTTAGCAGCATTCATCAAAGAACATTCCATGAGATTCAAGCAAGGGAAAACACAACCCAGTAAGAAATTTAAGTCTACATGTGAGGAAAATAGAGATTCTTCCTCAAGATATAGATGCATAAGAAGGTTGATCCTAGGAGAGAAAATTTCAGAGGAAGCCAACCCTAAAATACCAGTTCAAATTCCAGTACAAGTACCTGTTCAAGTACCTATTCTAGTTCAACACTCTATTCCAGCAGTTGCAGAAGAGAAAGAAGAAAACAGGGAACCAACACTAGCTTGGTTGTTTTCTTCTCTCAATACATCCAAGACATCTACTAGGAGAAAGGATAATAATGTCATTAAATCTTATTCATCCTTCAAAGAAGATAGTACTGATGAAGATTTATCAAAGACAAGGTATGAATAAGGTCAGTCTAGTAGTATGGTGCAAAAGAGAAGAAGGGTTTCCTATATTCCTAACCCATACCTTAAGAGGCCTCACACTAGGCCTAAAAGCAAACTTAGAATGAATTGAAAAATAATTTCTAATCCTAGATTGAGAGATGCAATCATCAATGTTGATGAAAGCCCAAAAAAGGAAACAAAGAAGGCTAGAGCTCAGAAAAAAAAGCATACTGGAAAAAGAACTAGAAGGCTCACTAAGGCACAGTCTCTCAAAATATTTGCTTCAATACTTGATTTTATCTAACCCTTTTAGGAGAGGCTCACACATTTTTGGCCTAATCAACAAATGTATCTATTTTCAGAATTTTCGGTAATAGCTACCTAATTTGGAAAAGGGCAGCTATTATTTCTCGATTTTTTGTATGAAGGAAGTGGAGGTATTTTTTGTTCAAGTCTTGAGGGGTGCTACTAAGGAGTAGTTACATGCATGCATTATCAATAGAATAAGCTACTACCAAGTGTCAATTGGTAAATCTCCCTTCAAAATTTTAGAATTCTCTTTTTTCACTTTTTAGGGAAACAACCACATGTCATCTTCAGCTGTTGTTTGCACTTTTTGAGGAAGTGGTTGTACCAAAAAACAAGAGCAGTCTGCCAGCAAATTTCCACATCATTCCATCCACTTCGAACTGCAAGTCATCATGTCGTTTATTTAATTTATGTTTCACTTATGTTGCACCACTTTGTATTAAGGTTTAGGATAAGCCTCAAATTTTGTATAAGAATGTAATAAATTTTCTAGAAAAGATTCACACTTTTTGTGGAGATGTCAACATAATATCTGTTGTATATATATGATGAAACTCAATGAAGAAAAGGGTTGGTGGTTTGTGAATCTTATACTCATATGATCTGTGTACCTTTTCAGTGAATGATATTGAGAAGACTTTTGAGGACTTATTACCAACTTGATATGTGTATTGTTATCCGTTCTTATATGTTTCCACAATTAAATCTCTTCAGTTGTAGTTTGTGATTTCAAATGTTGTTGTATGTTTTTGTGAGCCTCTTGAATATGTTCATGCATCTTATCAACTTTTATCAGTCTTATTTAGTGAGCTTTATTGATGATATGAGCATAATGATTGTTTAAAGAGCATTCCTTATGATAGTCACTTTTCATGATATTCAATAAGATTATTGTAAGTCTTGATATAGCCTTATGTTGTTGATATATTGTCAAACTATTTATTGTGTTATTTTTCATCAAAGCAGTGGATTTTTTCCTTGCAGACCCACTATCCCTTCCACTATTTCACACTTTCATCTTTCCATTTGCTAAAAACATACATGTTGCTACCACATCAGGACTCAATACCCTCATTAGTGTGATAGTGAACTTGACTGAAATCCTTTTTCAGTTATTGAGAGCTTAAACCACCTATCAATCATATAATCCAAATCATTAAATTTCCATAGAGTTTAGGATGTGACTAGTCAAGCACTTGAAGCAGTCCAAGTGTGGATTCCAGCGCTAACAACATGAACTACCACTCCTCAAACTCTCAAGATAGAAGGACATATTAAGAAGAAAAATGTAATAATGTTGATTGATTTGGGTAGTACTAAAAAAAATCATTGTAAGGTAGCCAAGGAATTGAATCGCTTCATATACCCAACACCTGAGTGTCAAGTGATGGTTGAAAATGGAGGAACTATAAATTTCTCTGGAAGGTGCCATAATATCAAACTAACCATGGGGGAATATGTATTGAATAGCCTAATTCTTTCCATTCCAATAGGTGGTTCTGATGTTGTACTAGGATTACAATGGTTACAAATTTTGAGGATGGTATCTCCTAATTTTCAAGAACTTTTCTTGAAATTTTTTTCGAAAGGAAAGGAAGTTGAATTACGGGGTATCGCAGGGAAGCCGAGAAAGATAAGCTCTAATTTCATGACAAAGCTTCTGAATAAATAACAACGAGGTGTAATTGCACAATTATGCTCACTAGAAATTCCAACATCAAAATCATCTATTTCTCTAGATATCCAAAAAGTATTGGACAATGATTCCAAGGTGTTTGAAACTCCCAAATGACTCCCACCTATTTGTGATCATGAACATGATATTCATTTTTTTCAGTAAGTGTTCCTCCAAACATCAGGCCTTACAGATATCCTTATGTCCAAAAGAGTGAAATTGAATGTATGATTTCAAAAATACTAGAGGGTGGTATAATTCAACCTATTCAAAGTTCTTTCTCTGCTCTAGTAGTATTGGTGCACAAGAAGGATGGATCATGGCACATGTGTCAGGATTACAGGGAGCTCAATAAGCTCACTATTAAAGATAAATTTCCCATTCCTACGATTTATGAATTAGTATATGAATTACATGGAGCAATTTATTTCACCAAGTTGGATCTCCGTTCAGGATATCATCAAATTAGAATGAAGTCTAAAGAAATTCCAAAAACAACATTTCAAACTCATGAGAGTCATTGTGAATTTTTGGTCATGCCTGTTGGCCTTACCAATGCACCTTCTACATTTCAAGGGTTGATGAATTCCATTTTTGAATCCTTACTTGGAAAATTTATGTTAGTATTTTTTGATGATATACTAGTATACAACAGGTCTTGGAAGGACCATGTTCAACATTTTGACATGGTGCTCAAACTATTGGAGGAGAAATAGTTATATGCAAAAACCTCCAAATGTTTCTTTGGAGTACAAGAGGTAGAATATCTGGGTCATATTGTACCTTAGGATGGTGTTAAGGTATACCATAACAAAATATAAGCCATTAAGGAATGGAAAGTCCCCACAACCATAAAGAAGTTTTGAGGATTTCTCAGGTTAGCAGGGTATTATCACAAGTTTGTTAAGAATTATGGGAGAATAGCAGCACCTCTAACAACATTAGTGAAGAAAGATGCATTTTCATGGACTCCTAAAGCAACTAGGGAATTTGAACATCTTAAAGAGGAAATGTGCCGAGAACCGGTCTTAGCTATGCCATCCTTCACAAAAACCTTTATTGTGGAATGTGATGCCTTAGGAAATGGAATTGGTGTTGTTTTATTGCAAGAAGGAAGACCCATTTATTTTAAAATTTGTCCAATTAAAGGAAAGTATTTATAGAAAGCTATTTATGAGAAGGAAATTTTGGCAATATTACATCCACTCAATAAATGGCAACCGTACCTAATCGGATGACACTTCAATGTAAAAATTGATCATGATAGTCTTAAATAATTTTTGGAACAAAGAATATCTTCAGAAGAGAAGCAAAAATGGGTCACAAAGATGTTGGGTTATGAATTTGAAATCATCTACAAAAAAGGGAAGCTAAATTTTGTTGCATATACACTCTCAATCAAGGATGAGGATATGGAATAATTTCTTTGTTCCATTTCTATTATCCAACCAGATTGGATAACCGAAGGAAGGGAGTAATGGAAGAATGACGAAGAAGTGTGGACGCTCATTCAAAATTTGCACCAAGATCCCAGTACATTTGATACATTTAGTTGGAAAAATGATTTCTTGTGGTACAAATATCTCTTATATCTTCGTAAGAATTCACAACTAAAACAAAATATTCTTTTGGAATTTCACACCTCTCCCTTAGGAGGACACTCAATATTTTTAAAAACTTTCCACGGGGTGAAGAAATAATTTTTTTGGGATGGCCTTTAATCTGATATTCAAAAGTTTGTGGAAAAATGTTTAGTTTTCTAGAAAAATAAATTTTAGACAATTAAGACCCCAAGTCTGCTACAACCTTTATCCATTCCAAGTCAACACTGAGAGGAGGTTTCAACAGATTTTATCACAGGTTTACCTATGTTCAAAGGAAAGAGTGTCATCATGGTGGTAGTTCATATACTTACCAAGTATGCATACTTTTGTGCATTATCTCATCCCTTTAAAGAGAGTATAGTTGCTACTGAATTTATGGAAACAATTCAAAAGCTACATGGAAACCCAAAGATTATTTTAAGTGAAAAAAATCCCATTTTCACTAGAAATTTTTGGACGAAAATATTTTCTTGTTTGGGTACTTAAATAGCTCATATCTCATCTTATCATCCTCAATCTGATGGGAAAACTTAGATAGTGAACAAATGTTAGGTCCCTATATTACTGGTGTAGTCCCTTATTGTTGTTAGTGTAGCCACTTATTGTTATTGTTGTGCCCCTATAACCCCAATTTTGTTATTATTGTTCCCTTACATTATTATTGTTAGGTCGGCTAGGATTATATTGTGACCCTATGGACTCCTATATATAGAAGGAGGTTTTTCCATTTGTATCATCCAATAATTTTTCATTTATGTAATGTAAAGGAGGTTTTCCCCTCAGATTTTCTTATTTATGTTGATCTCTCTTTTCTTCTATTTTGGAGCTGGTTTCATAACATTTGGTATCAGAGCTTTGTATTCTAGGGTTTCGCTACTCCAAACATGCCATCATGGAATTTTTTCTATAACGTGTTTTCTACGAAGGTTTAGAAGCTGAAATTTTTATCATGCAAATCTGAAATCCTTAGGAACTTCGTATAAAAATTTTAGATCTTGGTTTGCAATATTTTCGAAGATATGATCTGTGCAAGTTAGGGTTTTTTCAGGCTCGTGAATTTCATCTCAAAGATGTGACCGTGGGAAATCATCATAACTCTCTCTTTGAGCATCGGATTGGAATTTTATAAATAGTGGCCGCAAGTAAACGGACTGTAGTAACCTGTGTATAAATTTCAAAGCCGAAGGAGGAAATAGTGACACATGGCACACCATACAAGTTCACTCTACTAAACCAAGCCATAACTAGGTCATTGTGGGAGATTCGACATCACTTTACCTTGAAGAATCCAAATCAATTCAAACCTATGGCATTCGAAAGACGATTCAAAGGGATACTTCAAAACCGAATTTTAGATATTGAAGATCTAAAATAACAGAGATAATTCAGTTTCAATATCAAGCTCCTAAAAAGCAAGAAAAAAGTGTGTATTTTTTTTTTTGAATTGCATAAGTTTTGTTTGAAAAAATAATTTGAATTGATTCCAAGGGAATATTGTAGAATAGATATTAGTATTGGGTTATAAAATTCCCCGTAAAAATAATTCAACACCCATTAAGCCTTCAGAAGGCTCTACTATGACTCATGAAGACATAGAAGTGCAACATGACTAGATATCAAAATTACAAGAGCAAGTGCACCAAATTTTGCTCTCACAAAGAGAAATAAAAAATAAAATGGAAGTTTCGAAGAAAGGCATGGAAGCTAACATGGATGGTTTAAAGAAAGGCCTGGAATCTAAGATGGATGGTTTGGAAGCTAAGATGGATGGCATGGAAACTGACATGGAAGTTAATATGGATCACATGGAAGCTAAGATCAAAAACATGAAGAATGATCTAAAAGAAAACATGGAAGGTTTGACAAAGTTGATACAATAAATGTTTCCTAATGGCAAAAAGATAGTAGAGGAAACTCAGATGAGAACAAAATAAATGTTAATCATGATTTCATAAACTCTAATTTTGGATGGAAGACCCACCATATTCCAAACATCGATATGAGGAAGTTTGATGGCAAGGATCCCGTAACATGGATACTACAGATGGAGCAATAGTTTGATCTCCATAATGTGCAAAACACACAAAAGGTCCACATTGCAACTTTATATTTAGAACAAAATACATTTGTATGGTATCGATGGCTTTTCTCTCATAAAAAAATTGTCACTTGGTCAATTTTTACGGAGGAAATGATAACACATTATGAGGATACAAAGATAAATACCTTTTTTAACCAATTGAGAAATCTCAAACAAAAGGGTTCAGTGGGGGAGCACATTGAGGACTTCCAAAAATTGAATATAAAGGTAACTAGTATTACAGAGGAACACAGGATTGATGTCTTCATAGGGACTTTAAAGGATAGCATACAACATCTGGTTCATGTTTGGGAACCTAATTCATTATAGAATGCATCCAGGTTGGCAAGAAAAATTGAATGTAAAATTATGGCGACAAGGAATCCTACCACTCACATCTATAAAGATGGAGGTGTTGCTACTCCTATATTTCCACAACCTACAAGGTTGACACCAAAACAATTGGAAGAAGAAAGAGTAAAAGGGCTTTGCTACAGTTGTGATAGAGAATACACTAAAGTTCATAAGTGTGCTGAGAAGAAATTATTTTACATAGATTGTGAAGAGAAGGAATAAAATTAACAAGAAACTTCAAAAGTAGAGGTTATACACCAGGAACTAACCCTAGAAGAATAAGAAATGAGTCTGACCATTTCATGTAATACATTGGCAGGAATTACCACTCCTCAAACTCTCAATATATAAGAACATATCAAGAAGAAAAAGGTAATAGTGTTGATTGATTCGGGTAGTACCCATAATTTTATTCATTGTAAGGTAGCCAAGGAATTGAATTGTTTCCTATACCCAGCACCAGAATGTCAAGTGATGGTTGAAAATGGAGGAACTATAAATTTCTCTGGAAAATTCCATAATATCAAGCTATCCACAGGGGAATATGTATTGAATATTCCAATTCTTTCCATTCCAATGGGAGGTGCTAGCATTGGACTAGGAGTACAATGGTTACAATATTTGGGGACGATAGCTTTTAATTTTCAAGAACTTTTCTTGAATTTTTTTTCATAAGGAAAGGAATTTGAATTACGGGGTATTGCAGGGAAGCTGGGAAATATAATAAGCTCTAATTTCATGACAAAGCTTCTGAAGAAATAACAACGTGGCGTAATTTCACAATTATGCTCACTAGAAGTTCCAACATCAAAATAATCTATTTCTCCAGATCTCCAAAAAGTCTTGGGAAATCATTCCAAGGTGTTTGAAACTCCCAAAGGACTCCCACCTATTCGTGATCATGATCATGCTATTCATTTAATTCCAGGAAGTGTTCCTCCAAAAATCAGGCCTTATACATATCCTTATGTCCAAAAGAGCGAAATTGAACGTATGATTGTAGAAATGTTAGAGGCTGGTATAATTCAACCTAGTCAAAGTTCTTTCTCTACACCAGTAGTATTGGTGCACAAGAAGGATGGGTCATGGTGCATGTGTCCATATTATAGGGAGCTCAATAAGCTCACTATTAAAGATAAATTTCCCATTCCCGTGATTGATGAATTATTGGATGAATTACATGGAGCAATTTATTTTACCAAGTTGGATATTCGTTCAAGATATCATCAAATTAGAATGAAGACTGGAGATATTACGAAAACAACATTTCAAACTCATGAGGTTCATTATAAATTTGTGTCATGCCTTTTGGCCTTACCAATGCACCTTCTACATTTCAAGGGTTGATGAATTCCATTTTCAAACCCTTCCTTAGAAAATTTGTGCTAGTATTTTTTGATGATATACTAATCTATAGCAAATCTTGGAAGGATCATGTTCAATATGTTGACAAGGTGCTCAAACTATTGGAGGAGAAACAATTATATGCAAAAACATCCAAATGTTTCTTTGGAGTACAATAGGTGGAATATCTGGGTCATATTGTATCTCATGAGGGTGTTAAGATATAACAAAATTAAATCCATTAAGGAATGGAAAGTTCCCACAACCATAAAGAAATTGTGAGGATTTCTTGGGTTAACAGGGTATTATCGCAAGTTTGTTAAGAATTATGGGAGAATAGCAACACCTCTAACAACATTATTGAAGAAAGATGCATTTTCATGGACTCCTAAAGTAACTAAGGCCTTTGAACATCTTAAAGAGGCAATGTGCCTAGCACCGGTCTTAGCTACGCCAGACTTCACAAAAACCTTTATTGTGGAATGTGATGCCTCAGGAAATGGAATTGGTGCAGTTTTAATGCAGGAAAGAAGACCCATTGCTTTTGAAAGTCGTCCAATCAAAGGAAAGTATTTACAGAAACCTATTTATGAGAAGGAAATGTTAGCAATACTACATGCACTAAAGAAATGGCGAACTTACCTAATGGGAAGACACTTCAAGGTAAAATCTGATCATGATAGTCTTAAACACTTTTTGGAACAAAGACTATCTTCAAAAGAGTAGCAAAAATGGGTCACAAAGATGTTGGGTTATGACTTTGAAATAATCTACAAAAAATAGAAGCTAAATGTTGTTGCAGATGCACTCTCAAGAAAGAATGAAGAGGTGGAAGCATTGCTTTGTGCCATTTCTATTATCCAACCAGATTGGATAACCGAAGCAAGAGATGAATGGAAGAAGGACGAAGAAGTGTGGACATTCATTCAAAAGTTGCAGCAAGATCCTAGTACATCTGATACATTTAGTTGGAAAAATGATTCCTTATGGTACAAAGATCGCTTATATATTTGTAAGAATTCCCAACTAAAACAAAAGATTCTTCTGGAATTGCACACTTCTCCTTTAGGAGGACAATCGGGATTTTTAAAAACTTACCACAGGGTGAAGAAAGAATTTTGGATGGCTTTCCGATATTCAAAATTTTTTAAGTGTATCGTTTGGTTTTCCAAAGAAATAAATTGATCATGCTAAGACCCCCGTCCTCTCCGCCTTTATCAATTCCAAGTCAACATTAGGAGGATATTTCAAAGGATTTTATCACAAGTTTACCTAAGTTCAAAGGAAAGAGTGTCATCATGGTGGTAGTTGATAGAATTACCAAGTATGCACACTTTTGTGCGTTATCTCATCCATTTAAATAAAGTACAATTGCTATTGCATTTATGGAAACAATTCAAAAGCTACATGGAAACATAAAGATTATTGTAAGTGACAGAGATCCCATTTTTCGCCGGATGCGGCTGCCAAGGAGTATTAATGAACCCCCGGCACCCACGCAGCTCCCAACGTTGTGTGCTTGCCTTGCCCACATGGCCTCGCACAATCACACTGCTGGCGTTATTAATACGCCTTGGGTTGATCACTATTGCATTAACTGCACTCTTGCACAGAGGTATATGGCGTTGGTTCTGTCATTCGTTTTCATTATGGAGGATGAACAATGTGCAGGGTGCCATGAGAGAACTCGGATCCCTCTGAGCAGTGCTTGTCCTCCTGGTGTGGCCAATTCGAGCAGCAAAATGACCACTGGGCGTCGCTGCAGCATTCTGGCTTGCCTGGAGACGTCACCGGGCGTCCACTTTTCCAACAGCCCTTTCTGCAGTGCACTTGCCTCTTCCAGTGCTCCGGGCAGGCTCCTCACAGGTACTTTTCTTCCCTTTGGTTACAGTTCCCATTCTAAGGATTTTTGCCCCTCTGTCAAGCGAACCTCCAGCACTTCGGCTCTTTTTTCTGGTCCGAGCTACTCTGGTGGCCTCCCCGCCTTCTCCCCTACTCCTGACCACCACTCAGGCAAGCCTCGTCTTCGCCATCTGTCGCTAGCTATGCCCCGTCTCCGACAAAGAATGTGTGTTCGCCGTGGTGTTAGTCGTGGCCATATCTCTGATCGTCCACCTTCGCCCCTTTCCGAGCTCAGCTCCTCCTCTGAGGGCGACGACCTCACACCCCCGCCACCTTCGCGAGGAGGTAGAAGAAGGGGCAGAGGCCGTGGAAATCTTGCTGGCAGTGGACGTGGGCGTGCGCGTGTCACTCGTGATGTTTCTCGCCAGCCTGTCGCTCCAACTGAGCCCCCCTGTCACTCCATCCCTCCCGACATTCCCGTTCTTCCCTGTCAGCCCCTCCCTGCTGATGCTTCCGCCCCTCTAAGCAGCAGACCACGGGGGTCCACTATCAGGCAGACCACCCAGAATGCAGAACTCCGCTTCCACTGCACCTCCTTTGACTCCATCATCACAGCCTTCATCTCTGTGTCCCTTCGTGAAGAAATCCCTCTTTCTGCTCCCCCTTCCCCTCCCCTCAACCTTCGCCCCAATCCCTCTCTTCACATAGGAGTGTGCACTGACGCGGAGCACCAGAACTTGAAGACCGACAATTCGGCAGGAAAGGAGGACAGCAGCGATGGAAATGAGTACGCTTGCAGGATTGAAGAAGAACCAATGTCTTCAGAGCCCGAGGCTTGAACCCCCTGGCTCAATTATCACTGGTTTTTTTATGTTTTACTGTTCTAGTTACCCACCTGTTGGGCACAATGATGTCTCTAGTTTTTTTGCAGCTATCTACATGTTTTGTAAAAACTCCTGGCCGGTTTCCCTCCTATGGGCGGCCCAATTACTCATGTTTAACAGGTTGGTTTCCCATTCTGGGCGACCCAAACTTCTCAAGAACAACATAGCTAATCAACCCAGGCTGTCTGGCTTTCACAGCAGCAGCCATGGCAGTTTTGTATCAGTATTATCATAATTAATAGAATTAGTCAAATTTAGAAAAAAAAAAAATAGAGATCCCATTTTTACTGGAAATTTTTGGACGAAATTATTTTCTTGTTTGGGTACTCAACTAGCTCATAGCTCATCTTATCATCCTCAATCCGATGGTAAAACTGAGATAGTGAATAAATGTTTTGAAGGATATCTTCGTTGCTTTGTATCTGATAAACAAACATAATGGTTCAAGTGGTTACCTCTTGCTGAATGGAGGCATAACACTTCCTTCCATACTACAGTAAAAATGACCCCATTTATGGAACTTTAAGGATATCATGCACTATCCATCACATCATCTTTAAGATAAAATTCTAAGGTTCAAGCAGTGGAAGATCACATCGAGCATCGACAGGAAGTTCTCCAACTCTTAAAGGAGAACCTTAATTTGGCACAAAATCAAATGAAACAAAAAGAATATCAGCATCGCAACGAGAGAAGTTTTGATGTAGTAGACTTGGTATTTTTATGGATACAACCATACAAAAAAATGTCCCTCAAGAAAGCTAAGAAGGATAATAAATTATTGCCAAATTATTATGGTCCTTAAAAGTTGTTGCAAAATATTGGTAATATGGCATACAAATTGAAGCTTCCTTCTTCTTCGCGAGTGCATCCAGTTTTCCATGTTTCATGCTTAAAGAAGGTTATAGGTGAAAAACTTCCAGTTCAAACAATATTGCCATAACTTTATGAGGAAGGAAAAATCATATTGTAACTTAAAGTAGTCATAGAAACAAGAACTCAACAGCTACGAAATTGATCAATTTCAGATTATCTCATTAAATGGAAGAACTTGCCCATTGAATATTCTACATGGGAGGATGAGAATTTTATACAGAGGTACCCAGAGCTACTCAAGCATTGATTACAACACTTTTTTTAAGGAGAGGGGCATGTTAGGTCCCTATATTACTAGTCTAGTCCCTTATTGTTGTTAGTGTATCCCCCTTATTGTTATTGTTGTACCCCTGTAACCCTAATTTTGTTATTATTGAACCCTTACATTATTATTGTTATGTCAGCTAGGATTGTATTGTGACCCCATGGATTCCTATATATAGAATGATTTTTTGTCATTTGTATCATCCAAGAATTGTTCATTTATGTAATTTAAAGGAGGTTTCCCCCTCGAAGTGGCTTATTTCTAAGGCATTGATATCTCTTTTATTCTATTTTGGAGTTGGTTTCATAACAAATTTTTTTTGGAAGGATATATTCATTTCTTTATATCTGATAAAAAAACACAATGGTACAAGTGGTTACCTTTTGATGAATGGTGGTATAACACTTCCTTCCACATTGTAGCAAAAATGACCCCATTTATGGCACTTTATGGATATAATCCACCATCCAACACATCATCTTTAAGAGAAAATTCTAAGGTTCAAGAAATGGAAGATCACATCGAGCATCAACAACAAGTTCTCCAACTCTTAAAGGATAAACTAAATTTGGCACAAAATCGAATGAAACAATGGGCAGATCAACATCGGAGCAAGAGAAGTTTTGATGTAGGCAACTGGGTATTTTTATGGTTAAAACCATACAAAAAAATGTCACTCAAGAAAGTTGAGAATGATAGTCAATTATCTCCAAAGTACTATGGTCCTTACAAGGTGTTGCAAAATATTGGTACTATGGAATACAAATTGGAGTTTCCTGCATCTTCCTAAGTGCACACAATTTTCCATGTTTCATGCTTAAAGAAGGTTATAGGTGAAAAACTTATAGTTCAAACAATATTTCTAGAACTTGATGAGGAGGGAAAAATCATAGTGGAACCTGAAGCAGTCATGGAAACAAGGACTCGATAGCTATGAAATCGATCAATTTCAGTGTATCTCATTAAGTGGAAGAACTTACGCACTAAATATTCTACATGTGAGGATGATAATTTTATACAGAAGCATCCATAACTACTCAAGCATTGAGGACAACACTTTTTTAAAGGAGAGGGGCATGTTAGGTCCCTATATTAGTAGTGTAGTCCCTTATTTTTGTTAGTGTAGCCTCCTTATTGTTATTTTTGTACCCCTGTAGTCCCCATATTGTTATTATTGTGCCCCATAAAATCCCATATTATTATTAGTGTGCCCTTACATTATTATTATTAGGTCGGCTAGGATTATATTGTGACCCCATGGACTCCTATATATAGAAGGAGGTTTTTTCATTTGTATCATCCAATAATTTTTCATTTATGTAATGTAAATGAGGTTTCCTCCTCAAAGAGGCTAATTTGTAAGGCGTTGATCTATATTTTCTTCTATTTTGTGAACTGGTTTCATAACAAATGAAAATAAAACAAATTATTTTAAATAGATGACTCCCAACAAGAAAATGTATAATAAATATCATCCATTGGCATTAGATTACTTTATAATTGGATGATGTCACCCCTAGTCACCCCTACAATAGAAGAGGAAAATACCCTACAACCTTCTTGTGAAAAAACCATGAATTTATTTCCTTGCCATATTAGGTTTATTAACACCCCAATCATTGATTTTATCAAGAAAAAACAGGAACATTGAATTTGATTGATTTATCAAGTAACAAAAAATGATTTCATTGATTTGTAATAGTAACAAACATGATTTTATTAATAGGAGACTAACTAAAGGCACCCATTTTTATGTTTTTCCTATGTATTATTTTCAAATTATGATAGCTAATTGTGGTGTGATGAAATGTGGTGGCCAATATGAAAATTTGAAACTCCAAATTGATGACTATCATCTTAGAAGTCACATGTTTGCTGTTGAAATGGGTAGTTACAATGTAGTTTAGGGTAGGATGGTTACACACTTTGGGACCTATCACTATGGACATAAAGGATTTATACATGAGCTTCATTAAAGAAGGGTAGCAAAATACCCTCAAAGGGCTTACATATATGTTTCTCAAAATTATCTTCCCTCGAAATTATTACCTCTCATTCCATGTAGAATTTATTGGAAAGGGCCACTTAATGCAATTTTTAAACCTTTTATAGTAAAAAAATGCACACATAGGTGCTTAATAAATAAAAAAGTAAGCATCGATAACTATAGACATACACAAATATTTACCTTAGAAACCCAAATTGTGAAAACTAGAAAAAGTTGAGAACCACACCTCTAATTTTTATTGTCAACTGATGAAATTATTAACAATAAAATATATAGGGTCTTGTTACATCCAAAAACCCTAATCCATTGACCTATATTAGATTGTAATATTAATTCCTTAATCAAAATTATAAAATTGTGGGTTGAAATAATATGCGCCATAAAATTACCAAAAGCCAAAACATTGTGTTGAAAATTGATGACATGCACACACAAAACTAGGTAAACATAAGAATTGTGTATCATCCCAAAATAGATGGTACAACGAAAGTGATCTATAAGTTCTTAGACACCTATTTTTGATGTTTCATTTTTGAATAATCACACCGACGAGAATAATGGCTTATCCTAGTATAATGGTTGTACACCACCACTTATCACATGGATATTAAAATAACATCATATGAAGTTGTCTATGGCATGAAACCATTGTTAGTAACTTTCTATTTACTAGGCATATCTAAGGCTTAGACAATGGATAATGTACTTCATTACAAAGAAGACATTCTCTGCACATTTAACAAAAAATTGTTCATGTCTCAAAATATAATGAAAGCACAAGTAGACTATCATATCTCCAAATTTTATTCTGTAGAAGGGGATTAGATGATTCTTTTCCTATAACCTTATAATAAACCACCACTCAAAGAAAATATGCACCCAACAATTAGCACCAAAATTCCATGGAACCTATAAAATAATGTTATGTGTTGGAAAATTGACTATATCTTGTCTCTTCTAGCACACTATAATTTTTTTCTCACCTTCCAGTGTCTCACATGAAGAAGGTCATGGTATCAATGTGCAAGGTACAAACTAAATTATCAAAAAAATATGAAGACTCTATTTTGTTACAATTAGAAGTATTAGTGAATGTTGACAAAGTCAAGTCCACTAATGCACAGTACAAGTACGAATTAGGTGAAAAGATATGTAGTCTACATATACAACACGGTAATCAATAAAAATTTTGTAAAAATTTCCTCATCTATAGCCTTGAGAAAAATGTTGATTTCAAAGGGCAAGGAAATTTTAATTTCCTACCCTAATATCCATACTTTATTCAACCTAGGAGTAAATCAATTGATGTATGCAACCATGGTCTTTGAATAAGTTCTGTTATCACTAGGCTAGAGCAGTTGGGATGTTCAACCATCAACCTAGCATAACTATTTCAAACCACTTTTGACTGGAAGTTAGCCTTTCCAATCAAAGAGTTCTCTCTCAAGGAAAACAATGGGATATTCAATATGAAATTTAATTGCAGATGGATAACTCTGTAGTATTCTTTATGTGTTTTTTTTTTTTAGGTGGAAGAGTGTATGATAGCCACCATTGGGCATGGAGTCAGCTAAGAAAATTTCAATCTACAAACAACTGTATTGATGGAAGTTGAGGCAAATTGGCTTAAACATAAACTTTTACAACAAACACAACATATGAAGGAAATTGGAGAATTTAATCATGAATTCCAAGTAATCACACTACCATGAAGTTGATAGCAATAAACAAAATGAAGGGATAGAAACACATAAGCCAAGGAGAATCTCAAGTTGTAAAACAATCTCCTGAAAACTATATATTAGTCGATAAAGAATATTTACTTAAGTATCTCTCTCATAACATTCATCCACCTCTTCAAAGTGAAAAATTCCCCAATACATAGAGTGAGGCATCCATACAATAGTCTACCACCTGGGCCAGATTCGATTCCTATTAAAGAGTCCTAATTCTAAATGAATTACAACTCATGGAGCCCTTTTAGGGATATTTATGTTTTAAAAGAGTTTGAATACAAAAAGGACTCTTAAATTATTAAATAGATCAACAAATTATGCTAATAACCCTTATCGAATGAAACCAATTTATTTTCTGAATGTGTTGGATTGATGATGTGTCATCATGCCACGTGGTTTCTGACCTTGCTAAGTTGGACCTCCACCAAGTCGAATTTCAAATTTTCTAAAATAAATCTGGCTAGGAAAAATTATGTAAAATAGGCTTCAAAGATAAGTGTGTATTTTAGAAACCCTGGTAGTGGTGTAAAAACTGAGAGGGTATTTTTTATATGAGCTCGTGATGAAAAAAAACCTCCTTCATATTTCCAAAAGTCCTTTCCATTTAGTCAAAAATTGAGCTTGAAGTTGACTACTAAAACGGTCATTTCTAGAAAATCGGTAGCAAATAACGTGGAGGTTGACCTAGTTGACCTGCTGAAGTGTCCCCCTGAAAAATAGGAGTTCATATATTGATGATTTGGGAACCTTTGACTTATGGTTTATTTCTTCACTGTTTGACTTCCCAAAAATCATCAAAACTTCATAATGCTAGAAAAAACAAAGTACTAGCAGTTTGGTTGCAAACTTCAGTAGAAAAAGACAAAATCACAATTTTGCATATAATTTGACTTTTCTAGCTTTTACAGGGTCTTCTTTGAGGTTTATGAGTTAAATACATGCCTTGAGCCCTTGTATTTCCAAAATTTTAACTGGTGTTTTCCTCCATTGAAAGATACAGCAGTTTCGTAGAAAAATTCTTCCTTCAAGCCATGAAGTTGCTACAAAAGTGCCTAGTTTACGAGATTTGTTTACGAGATTTTGCATTTTCATTATTATTTTGCCTCCAAAACACTTATAAAATCCTATATCAGCATGTATATTACCATTATCCATAGTATAAGAAAAAAATTATGGTGTTACCATATTCATGGAGCATCATCGGTAACAATAATGAATTTGAGGCCCCTCTATAAAAGTTCAGCTTGAGTCATTTCCATTTGTGTTTCTAAATCTTTGACTTGACCCTGCAACCTTCTCCTATCTTCTTGTGACCATATGTTCCTCTTGCATAGGTGTTTCATCATTTTTTGTAAAGGCAATGTCCTTTTTAACATTTTTCCAGATTTTTCTACAACGTTATTGTAAAAGTCCAGTTGCTTTGATATATCCTCCTTTATATTGCTTCCTCTGAGATGCCATGCCTTCAACACGTAGTGAGATGCTTCTTTGATAAATTCAAATATCCCAAAAAGAATCAAGAGCATCTATGACACCTATAAACCTACCCTAAACACAAATAGACCTGCGCATAAGACAACAAGAATGGCTTGAATGAGAGGGAAACTAAGCTAATGAAAATAAACTATTTCAAAAATGGAAAGAGGATGAAAAAGGGAATGAGTCTATAAGGTGTACATGTTTTTTGGAGTGAGGGATAATACAAATGATATATAATTATGATGCACATGACTCTGACCCTAACCATTTCTAAAACAATTCACGTTTTCCTTACTGTCACCATAACAACAGACTGTCGTAGTGAAATCAATGTTTGGGAAGGTAGATTTTTTGCGGAAGTTTTAGGAGCTTTCATAGAAAATACTTTGTTTTTATAACTATAGTTGCTATGAAAGTTTTTTAAATTGTCAAATTTCTAATTATGACCAGCTGAGCCTAAGACACATGGGGTTTTTTATCTTCACCTTAATGTTGACACCCACTAAATTCATAATGACCTTGCAAACTAATTTTATGACAAACATGACCTTTATACATGTAATTATTTTGAAGATAAACTTAAAACCATAACTAACTTAACCAAATTGGTTCAAAGACAAAGCTAAGTGTTATCTTGAATAACGATGGCTCCAATGGGGATGCTACACCCCTGTGGTGCAACAAAGAACCAACAGATCGAGTGCCTAAACCATTGGGTTGATCCCAACCTCTTGTCATATTCTTTATCCTACATGTTCTTGACGCAAAAACACTGTAAAAATCAGAACTTGTAACTACAATATTCAAAATAAATGCTGAAAGATATGCTTGCCCAGCAAGATTATTTATGTACATACCAATCCTACTCTAACAGATGAAAATCAAACATTCAATTCAAATAATATGGAACATCCACTATAGCCAGTCAAAGAGCTGATCCAACACCTCAACTTCTTGATTGTGCTTGAAAAACATCAGAAGTGAATCATCTATTGACAACTCGGAATTAAAATTGAATCCTTTCTCCATAAAAAATAAAAAATAAAATTCTTGAATGATGACTACAACAGACTTATCATTGAATCTTGGAAACCATGAAAAAATATCCTCTTTTGATGAAAGCAGCAAATCAACAAAAGGATCCTTTAAAACACTTAAAAGTATCTTGTCTTGGTGATCCAAAGGATAATCTTCATTCATAACTGTAGGTTGTCCTTGTTTTATACCTTCAACATCATTCTTAAGATAGGAACCTAACTATTCATGAAAATATTTAATGGGAGAAACCATATCATGTGCTACATGGATGTTTAAAAATGACTTCTCATGAATTACAATGATAACTTCATGTATTTTATCATGCACAAATAGAAATTTTTGATCATTTAAATCTGTAGCAACACATTTTGGGACAAAAACTTGTGGATCAAAAAGTTTCTCATCATTCTCTATAAGTGTTTCCTCATGACAACCTTCAAGCGTACTCAACGAATGAACCTCCTCCTCATGATGAAAAGGAACATGTTTCACATAATATTCTCCTTGCTCATGTATATTTTCATGTTTCTCAACATTCAACTTTTTTTCTCAATATGCACGGAAATTTTTTCATATGCTTGGGGATTATCATTCATTTCTTGGTATAATATTCTTGAAACAAAGGTTTAGAAAATGAACAGAGTGAAGAGATCTGTAACTAACACTTTTTATGTTCCTCTTTATCACCTAAATTTTGGCAAGGCTGCTGCAAATTTTCAAAAATTTCATGTGATATAACTTAGCTTTCAAATGTTGAAAAGTCAACAAGAAATGTGGTCTAATTTAATTTTCCCTTAATTAAATTGGACAATAAAATGTAATTTTATCTCATAATCACTTATAATAGTTAACTGAGTGTGATAAACTCAGTTAGCTCATGAATTTCAAGTTGAGGGTGGTTGGTGAGGCATGCAGAGTGATTCTATTAGTTATGGAGTTCGAATTGGAGTTAGTGCATTAGTTTAATGCATGAGAAATCAATTAACTCAATTTATTGAGTTAAAGTCAGTTCAACTATTTGTAATTGTTTATTGCACTAGTGAGAGATCAAGTGAATTAAATCAGATTTAATTCACATGTAGTGATCTACCATGCAACTGATGATTTACTATTAATATTTGCATGCATCTCAGTTCCAGTGGAGACCCAGTTGAGACAAAGGTTAAAGGGATGTTAACTATCAATTGTATCATTAGTAGGCTGCCTACATGTAGCAAGACATCCATTGGATTTTCCATGAGAATTGCGTAGCTTTGGAAGGCTAAAATTCCTAAAGAATAGGGATTTCATTCCACATGAATTGCGCAAGCAAGGCAGGCTGATTAGAGGCAAGAAATTGGCTAAGTGTTGGTCGATTTTGTCCAAGTCAATGTGAGACATTTGTGAGAGTGCAAGAGACTCTTCTGAGAAGAGTGCATTGTAATTGTTTCATGATTCCATGGTGAATATACAATAGAAAATAGAAAGGTTTTTAGTAGCAATATTTCCCCAGGAAAATATCTGTGTTGTGGTTTGATTTTCTTCTTTCTTTACTTGTTGTGATTGGTGATCGTGTTTATTTTCTGCAATTGATTTGTAGAAGGATTTAGTATCTAGCTTTAGTAGATTGCTTGATTAGATTGAATCCATTGATATACATATGTTTGTATAATTTATACATGGTATCAAAGAACATAAAATCACTATAGTGAAGAATAAATTGAGTTTGTGACTTAATAGAATTCGAATTTGCAAAATTATTCTTGGTGCGACAGGTGGATCAAGATCGACATGGATCTCAATGGCTTGAGATTGGAGTATGCACTCGAGGGCAGTTCCAATTATATTGCATGGAAATACATGATGGAGGCAATGCTGGAGGATAGCGGATTGAAAGAATTCATTGATAATGACATTCCCAAACCAGCTGCAGCAGATGCCGCAAATATTGATGCTTGTCAAAAGAAGGTTGAAAAGGTGAGGAGGATCTTATGGGAGGGAGTACGAGACCACATTGTCTCAAGTCTCCATGGAAAAGTGACTCCATATTTAATATGGAAGGCTTTGACATATATATTTTAGAGCAACAATGATCATAGAAAATTGGCACTGAAGGACAAGCTCAGGAAAATCAAAATGGAGAAAGGTTACACCATTCTGAAATATTTTAAAAAAAAATCCAATGTCGAGATGAGCTTGGGAGCATAATATTTAGTGTCATGGATGATGACTTGGTGAGTCTATCTCGTCTAGGCCTTCCCAAGAGTTTCCATAGTTATCAGGACTCTGTCAATGGGAGGGAGAAGCTAGATTGGGAACAACCATGGTCAGATTTGGTGCAAGAAGAATTCCAGTGGAATACCAGGGATGGATCTTCATCTAAGACAGATGATGAAGAAAATTTTTCTTTGGCTACTAAGGCAAAGAAGGGGAAATGAAATAAATCCTATTCCAAATTTGAGTCCGACGAAGAAGGAAAGAAGCGCGACATGTCCAGAGTGAAGTTTTTTCACTGTCACAAGCATGGACATTATGCCACTAATTGTCCACAAAAGAAGAAGAACAAGAAGGCTTCAGGATCTATAGCTGGTGAGTCTTTGGCCTCGCAATTTTAGCTTGACTTCTCTCTCATTGCATACATGGTGTCAAGTGCAATGGAATCAATGTGGTACTTGTATAGTGGTGCATATTTCCACATGACAGGAGAAAAAGAAATTTCCAGTAGCTTGGATAATAAGGACCTATAGATGCATATCGAAATGGGTGATGACAGGTGGTACAGTGCAACTAGGATTAGTACAATTACCTTCCAGAGACAGTCAGGTAAATTTTTCTTATTAAAATATGTAATGTATGTTCTAGGCTTGAAAAAAAAAATAGTTTCAGTCGCAATGTTGGAGGATAGAGGCTATGATGTGGTTTTCAATGAAGGGAAATATTTCCTTTGACACAAAGCCATAGGAAAAATGAAGAAGATTGGAATTCGTGTGAATAATCTCTATAAACTTGATGTATATGGCTACACAACATTGATGGGTAAGGCGGACAAAGTGGTGAGCTGAGATGAGGGTGACTTATGGCACAGGAGATTGGGTCATCTACACCACGGAGCCTTGAAGGTCATGCAAAATATTTCTACGGGTATTCCCATGGGTACTATGGGGAAGTATGCAAAGAAAAATTTTCACAAGCAGGAGAAATGAGCTTCGGAAATCCTTGAGAGAGTTCACTCAGACGTGTGTTGACCATTCTCTACTTCTTTGACAACAAAGCACATGTATTATGAGATATTTGTTGATGATTTTTCTAGAAAGTGTTGGATCTACTTCATGCAAAAGAAAGATCAGGCGTTCTAAAAAATTCATGAGTTCAAATCACTAGTGGAGAAAGACACGAGGAAGCATGTGAAGGCTCTTAGGAGTGACAATGGTGGTGAGTACATATCCAATGAATTCAATAACTTCTATAGCAAAGAATGAATTTGGAGAGAGTTTATTGTGCCTCATAACCCACAACAGAATGGGGTCGCAGAAAGAAAGAACAGAATAATTGTGGGTGCAGCACGAGTGATGTTGCATGATTAGGGCCTAACGTTGCATCTGTGGGTGGAGGCATGCAACACAAAGGTATTTGTGCAAAACCGTAGTCCTCATCAGATACTTGGCATGAGTACACCAGAGGAGGATTTTTCTGGTAAGAAATCTGATGTTTCATATTTTAAAATTTTTGGTTCATCTATCTATGTGCATGTGACCAATGGCTCCAAGAAGAAGCTCGAACCAACAGATGAGATTGGGATGTTTGTGTTGTACACTGGTACTCCCCACAACTATCGGGTGTATTTTCCAAACAACATGATGATTTTAGTGAGACCAGATATAAAATTTTATGAGGAGAATACCATGTGATTTTCCCTTGAGAGGGATTTGGATTTGCATGCAGATGAAGAAATCTTGGTTCCAAATAATTAACCTTAAGATGTGGATCAACCACATGCGGAGGATCATGGAGTGGCAGAAAACACTCATGTAGAGCCATCCACTTGAAATGGTAGAAGGCGCACCACGAAAGCTGATAGATTGAGACTTGATGCAACAGAGCATGTAGGAACACCTACTTCATTGCACAGATAGAGACAGTCTCCAGACAAGTTTACTAGATACATGTCTCTTATGAGAAATTGTATTGTGATAGAACCATCCTCCTTTAAGGAAGTATTGCAGCCAAAAATTTGGGTTGACGTTATGGTTGAGGAGTATGATTCCATCATCAAGAACAGTGCATGGAAAGTTGTCCCAAGACCATTCGGAAAATCAATGGTTGGATCTAGATGGATCTATAAGGTGAAGCAAGCATCAGATGGGAGTGTGGAGAAGTAAAAGGCTATATTTGTAGCCCAAGGATTCTCACAAGTTGAAGGGATTGACTATGACAAGACTTTCACACCAGTTGCGAGATACTCATCGATTAGTTCTATCCTTGCATTCTTAGCACAGATGGGGTGGCAGATACATCAGATGGATGTGAAAAATGCATTTCTAAATGGATTTATTGAGGAGGAAGTGTACATAGAGAATCCAGAAGGTTTTTATATCTTTGACAGTGAGTCACATTTGTGCCAACTTAAGAGAGAATTGTATGGGCTGAAGCAAGTACCTCATGCTTGGTACACTCATATTGACAGTTATTTCACTGGGTTGGGCTTCACCAAAAGTGAAACGGTTGCAAACCTGTACCAGATTGTGGTTGATGTTAAGATCTTGATTATCGTACTTTATGTTGATGATATAATTTTTACAGGTGATGATCAGTTAATAAATTCTTGCAAGGGAGATTGAAATGAAGGACATGGGACTCCTTCACTATTTCCCTAGTTTGGAAATATGGCAACGAGATGGTGAGATTTTATTTCTCAAGGAAAGTATGCCAAAGAGAATATGAGTAAGTTTCACATGGAGAGTGGTAAACCCATGGAGACTCCTATTCCAGGAAACTGGAGGAAGGAGGATACTAATTCAGGAGAAGTAGTGGATTTTATTGTTTACAGGTAGCTAGTTCGTTCATTGATGTACTTAGTGAACACTAGACCAGACATTTTCTACACAGTTAACTAGCTGAGTCAACATATGGTTAAGCCGACCAAGATCTTTTGGAATGCAAGGAAGCATGTCTTGAGATATCTCAAGGGCACTATAAATATGGATTATGGTACAGACGAAAAGAGGGAGTAAAGCTTCAAGGCTTCATGGATGCATATTAGGCAGGTAGTCCATCAGACAAAAAGAGCACATCAAGAGGGATCTTTAGCATAGGATCAAAAGAAGTTTCTTGCTATATCAAGAAGCAGCAATCTGTGGCACTCAGTTCAGCCAAGTCAGAGTACATGGCAGCAAGTTAGGATGCATGTGGGTCCATATGGATGAGAAATATCCTAGTTGGTTTGTTTAGTTCTTAGATGGATCTGACGGTGATACATTGTGATAACCAAAGCTGCATTAAACTCTCAGTTAATCCGGTATTCCATGATAGGTCAAAGCACATAGACATCTGGTACCACCATCTCAGAGATTGTGTTCAGAGGCGCATTATATTACTTTAGTACATTCCCACGGAATATCGGGATGCAGATATTCGGACGAAGGCGGTTACCAGGAGTAAATTTGAATACCATAGAGGCAGGATCGAGGTGGCAGATAAGACCTTTCTTGTTGATAGGGAGTGTTGAAAATTCAACAAGAAATGTGTGTCTAATTTAATTTTCCCTTAATTAAATTAGAAAATAAAATGTAATCTTATCTCATAATCACTTGTAATAGTTAACTGAGTGTGATAAACTAAGTTACCTATGAATTTTGAGTTGAGGGTGGTTGGTGAGACATGCGTATTGATTCTATTAGTTATGGGGTTCGAATTATAGTTATTGGATTAGTTTAATGCATGGGAAATCAATTAACTCAATTTATCGAGTGAAATTCAGTTGAACTAGTTGTTACTGTTTGTCGCACTAGTGAGAGATCAAGTGAATTAAATCATATTTAATTCACATGAAATGATCTACCATGCAACTGATGATTTACTATTACTATTTGCATGCAAGTTAGTTCTAGTGGAGACCCAGTTGAGACAAATGTTAAAGGGATGTTAACTATCAGTTGTATCATTAGTAGGTTGCCCGCATGCAGCAAGACATCCATTGGATTTTCCATAAGCATTTCATATTTTTTGAAGGCTGGAATTCCTAAATAATAGGGATTTCATTCCACATTAATTGTGAAAGCAAGGCAGATTGATTAGAGGCGAGGAATTGGCTAAGTGTTGCTCAATTTTTTCTGGGTTAGTGTGAAACAATTGTGAGAGTGCATGAGACTCTTGTGAGAAGAGTGCATTGTAATTGTTTCATGATTCCATGGTGAATATAAAATATAAGATAGGTGGGTTTTAAGCAACAAGCTTTCCCCAGGAAAATATTTGTGTTGTGGTTTGATTTTCTTCTTTCTTTACTTGTTGTGATTGGCGATTGTGTTTATTTTACGCAATTTATTTGTAGAAGGATTCAATATATAGCTTTAGTACATTGCTTGATCAGATTGAATACATTGATATACATATGTTTTTATAATTTCTAAATCAAAGTGTTGATCTATTTCATCTTCAAGAAAAGAAGACACATCTTCTTGTTGGAAACTTTATTGATTATCATGACAACTAGCCTAAGAAGAAAATTCATAAAGTGCCTCTAATATCTCCTCATAATTTATACATTCTACATCATCATCAATACTTTTAATATATTGAATGAAACCTTTCCAAAGATTACAACAGTCTTGAAATAGTGGTGATGCACAATGAGACTTCCCATAATGTCCAAAAATATTCTATGAAAATATCTAAGAGAACAAAAGCTTCTTGATTTCAACCATTCATACCATATTCTAGCTTTGTCTCCTAGGGTAACCATAAACAGCTTCATGAGACAATCCGCAGGAAACTCAACCCTCAGTATACATACATGTATATGAAATTTAACCAAATGTAGACCACATCATATTTATTTTCATCTTTGAACATGGGAAGACTGCTTGACCAATAAACACAAGACATACGATTTGGAAAGTCATAGATTTGAGACCGATCGATAGGAGCATACCTGGAATTTCCTGTTGTAGTAAAACTCATCTTGGAACTTATTTAAGTTACCTATATTCAAGCAGTGGAGGCACCATGCAGCTTTGATCTTATGTCTCTTTTGAGATTGGAGTCGCCAGGGTAATATCACACCCTTCAAAATAAAAATATGATTTTCTGTTACCCTAAGGAATCAACCTTAAGAGACTAAAAATAAAATCCAGGAAATGGAGCTTTTCGGGTCCCGATATATGCACCAAAATGTTATCACAAATATGGAGAATTTGGGTTGTTCAACCATCAACCTAGCATAACTATTTCAAACCACTTTTGACTGGAAGTTTGCCCTTCCAATTAGAGAGGGCTCTCTCAAGGAAAACAATGAGATATTCAATATGAAATTTAAATTTCAAATGGGTAACTATGTACTATTTTTTATGTGGTTTTTTTTTTGCAAGTGGAAGAGTTTATGATAGCCACCATTGGGCATGGATTCAGTTAAGGAAATTTCAATTTACAAACAATTGTATTCATGGAAGCTAAGGAAAATTGGCTTAAACATAAACTTTTACAATAAACACAACATATGAAGGAAATTGGAGCATTTAATCATGAATTTTCAAGTAATCATACTACCATGAAGTTGATAAAAATACACAAAATGAAGAGATATAAACACATAAGCCAAGGAGAATCTCAGGTTGTAAAATAGTCTACTGCAAAATGTATATTAGCTGATAAAGAAAATTTACATAAGTAGATCTCTCATAACATTCATCCACCTCTTCAAAGTGAAAAAATCCCCAATATATAGAGTGAGGCTTCCATACAATACTCTGCTACATTGGCCAGACTTGATGCCTATTAAAGAGTCCTAATTCTAAATTAATTACAACTCATGGAGCCTTTTTATGAATATTTTTGTTTTAAAAAAGTTTGAATACAAAAAGGACTATTCAATTATTAAATAGCTCAAAAAATTATGTTAATAATCCTCATCGAATGAAACCAAATGATTTTCTGAATGTGCTATATTGTTGATGTGTCATCATACCATGTGGATGCTGACCTTGCTAAGTTCGATCTCCACCAAGTCGAATTTCAAATTTTGTGCAACAAATATGGCTAGGAAAAAATCATTAAAATAGGCCTTAATGATAAGTTTGTATTTTCCGCACCATGATAGTTGTGTAAAAAATGAGAGAGTATTTTGTATATGAGCTCATACTGAACAAAAACCTCTATATTTCCAAAATTTCTTTCCATTTCGTCGGAAAGTGAGTTTGAAGTTGACTACTAAAACAGTCATTTCCATAAATTCAGTAGAAAATAATGTGGAGGTTGACCTAGTTGACCTGCTAAAGTGTCCCCATGAAAAACAGGAGTTATTGTGTTTATGATGTGGAAACCTCTGAATTGTGCTTTATCCATTTATTCACTATTTAATTTCCCAAAAATCATCAAAAATCAATAATGTTGGAAAAAATAGAGTACATGGAGTTCGGTAGCAAACTTCAGTAGCAAATGCCAAAATCACCCTTCTACATATAATTTGACTTTTCTGAATGTTAGAGGGTATTATATAAGGTTTATGAGTTAATTAGATGTCTTTATCCCTTATACTTCTAAAATTTTAATTGATGTTTACCTCCATTGAAAGCTACAACAATTTCGTAGAAAATTTCTGCCTTCAAGCCTGGGAGTTGCTACAAAAGTGCCTAGTTTCTGAGATTTTGCATTTTGATTATTATTTCACCTCCAAAACACTTCTAAAATATTATATAATCCTGTATGTTACCATTAGCCATAGTATAAGCACAAATTGATGGTCTTACATTCATGGAGCATCATCAGTAACATTAATTAATTTGAGACCCCTCTTCAAAATTTCAGCTTGAATCATTTCCATTTGTGTTTCTAAATCTTTGACTTGACCCAGCAACATTCTCCTGTCTACTTGCAACCATATGTTTGACTTGCATATTTGTTTCCTCATTCTATATAAAATAAATTTCCTTTTTAACATTTTTCCATATTTGTCTGCAACCTTATTGTAAAAGTCCAGTTTCTTTGATATATCCTCATTTATATTGCTTCCTCTAAGCTGCCATAACTTCAACACATAGTGAGCTTCTTCTTTGAAAACTGCAAATATCTCAAAAGGAAACAAGAGCATCTATGAAACCTACAAACCTATATCAAAGACAGCTAGACCAGCTCACAAAACAACAAGAATGGCTCAAATGAGAGGGAAACCGAGCTAATGACAACAAACTATTTCAAGAATGGAAAGAGGACGAAAAAGGGAATGAATCCATAAGGTGTATCTGTTTTTTGGAGTAAGGGATAATACAAATGACATATAATTATGACCCACATGAATCTGACCCTGAACATTTCTAAAAAAATCACCTTTTCCTTACTGTTACCACAACAACGAACTTTTGTAGTGAAATCACTAATCAAGAAGGCATATTTCTTGTGGAAGTTTCAGGAAATTTCATAGAAAATACTCTGTTTATAACTAGAGTTGCTACAAAATTTTGTTGAGCTATCAAATTGATAATTATGACCAAATGAGACTAAGACATGTTAGTCCCCCATAAATTTTTTGACAAGCAAACAGGGGGCTAAAATGTTTTTGAGCCTTCAAGGAATGCATTTCCTCTGAAAACACATCATCCTTGAAGCCTCCTTATGCCCTTGTCCTTTGATAAAATCCCCACTACTGTTTCCAGTTATAAAGCCTCCCTGATTGTAAAGAAATGCCCAAAAGGCCTCCTTTTTTCCCCTCATATCATCCCTTCTAAGCCTTTGTTTTCATCTTTGTCTTCCCCTTCTAAATTCCCCACTTACCCTCTAAATCCTGCCAAAATTCCCTTTAAATCCTGCAAGTTCCCTTCTTTGGTCTAATTCACCCTTTTTCCCTCTATCGTTCCCCTTCCTAACCACAAAAGTGCATTAAAATGGGCAAAAAACCCACTTTTCACTTTATATTATGGCTTAGCCCCTTTTCCTCTAGCCCCGCAAACCACTTCCCCATATGCCCGCGCCTAGGACCAAGCGCTTAAGCCCCGGGCTCTAATTGCAATCGCAAAGTTTTGGGCGAGCAAGTTTCTTTGTTTAACCAAATTTCCCGATGCGATTGAAGTTTGGTCTGAAATCCCCGCGCCGCAATCTCCATCGTCGATCCATACAGATCCAACGGCTTGGCGCTAATCGCACTGCACCATCGCATCATGTTCCCTCCTCCATGCTCCCCGATTGTGAACCCTCTGATGGCCCTCTCCACCGTCGATCCACCTCTAAATCCGATGGCCATCGTGCTCCTGCTCCAATCGCAATCGCAAATTCCAATCGATGCAACTTTCCACCCCTTGCGATTGCGATCCCCCGATTGAATCCAAGTCATCCGTTCATCTAGATCTGACGGTCCTGCGCTAATCGCACTACGCCCATCACCCCTATCCATCTACTTCTTCGATTTCGTGTGAGCCGTCAATCTGTCTCTAGATCAGACGACGATCGTTCAATCGCATCACGCTAGTCGCATCGCGTCCCCTCCTCTGCACTCCCCGATTACAATCTACCGATGAAGGTTTTAGCTGTCGATCTCCTCCTAATATCTGACGGTCCTAAGTGAATCGCCCTCCACCCACGCCGAGTCCCACCACATCGAACCGTTTCATATGTTTTCCGCGTATTTCCTATGTATTGCATTCAAAGTCCCAAACTTGGGTTTTTTATTGAATATCGTGTCATCCCTCCAAGCATCAAAATTTTAATTTTTTACATTAAAGTTTGCATTTCGCCCAGCTTCCACATACATTTTTCCCCCGTTTCACTACATTTCTCCACCACTGTCCATTACATCCGCCGTTCTTCCAGGCCTCCACAGCATTTCCTTCTGCCACCCTCTGTTTATATAATTGGTTTATTTTATTTTTGCAGGGTTTTACAGAGCGGTAATTCACTCCGTTCTCATAATCATAGCCATTGTGAGTCAGAACATAGAGAGGCCAATATAGCGGTCAAGCAAAACATTAGAGATGGATTAGAATGGGACCGAACCTGTTAATTGCATGTTTAACGCTTAATCCTACATTCAAAGGACTCAAGGCACAGTTTGAAGACCAAATGCACACGCAACAAGCCATATCTGTGTATACATCAGCAGAGCACCATTTCTCCGAAAGGACACCTTCTTGCAGAAGTCTCCATGTCTCCTCAAGCCCTTAAATTTATTTCACTGACAGAAGCTTCTACCACTGTCAGACAATAGTTATGAAGCACGGAGACCTTGCAGATTTTCCACCCAGTTCACCAATTCTAGAAGGCAGCGCAGAATACCAAACACCAAAAGGACTTCACGAAACATCAGAGGTCAATCTTGGCCTGACAGAGTCTCCCAGACCATACCAAAAGTACTTACAGCGATGCAGATTTCCATTAAGAAGAGTGGGCATGAACTCTTTCTCCACTCTGTCTTAATGAGATCCATTTAATGAATATCACCTACCATTGTTATTCTCTTCTCCTATAATAATTCCCGAGAACATATTGTAAAGGGTTGTTGTTCGGTTGTTGCCGACTTTTGTTAGAGGGATTCATTTTGACTGTTAGAATAGTCTTGGGAGGGATTAGCAGAGTAGTTGTTATGTAGTAGGCTAGGAGGAGAAGTTTGGATTGTATTCAGACCTTGAGCTCAGTGTATGTGACTGGTCCTGCATCAATTAATCAAGCGCATTTCACAAGATCCTAGTCTATTACTATTGGTGATGTTTTCCTTATCTTATTTTTTTGTTACACTTTCATGTTGTTCATTGGTCTGCTAGCTTGCATCAGAAATATAGCATAGGATTTACCCTTGTTAGGTACCCTATGTTTCTACTCTCCTTGCCTTTGATGTTTTCTGCTGATAGTGAATCTAAGAGTAAATTCAGCTAATTTAACTAGTGTAGTGGTTCCATATGTTGCTAGCTGATGTATGAATTCGTGGCTTGCTGCTTGGATATTTCTTACTGGTGTCAAAGCATTAAAGGTTCAAAGTCCTTCTTTGATCTATAGACCCTGGCTCTGTTAAAATTATCTCTGTTTTCCCTTGGAGCATGCTAAAGCTGACCTGGAGTTAAATGACCTCTGGTCCGATCTATAAGCTGCCCCTTTGTCCCTCCTTTGAGAGTTGCCTTTGAGTATGTCCAAGCAGGTCTGGAGTTAAATGACCTCTGACCTGATCTATAGATAGAAATCGGGTTGTTTTCCTTCTTTCACCTTCAATCCTTAATGTTCCATTCCATCATCAATATAAAAAGATCCTTTAGTGTAGATGACTTGCCCTCTGAAAGCCTTGGCTAGTTGTTGCAAGTAATTCTCCTTTCATGACTCCATAGCCCAAGGGATGGCACTCTCTTGACCTATCCCCTTTGCTGAAACATCTTGTTGCTTTGTTCCTTTATCTTATCACTTTCTTAGTCTATGATCTCATGACCAACCCAGCAACCAAACAACCAAATCATTTTAAACCCCCTTTGTGCTTCATACCTAGCCTACTATCTCATTTTAGCTTTAAAATATATATCATTCTTTTTATTTATGGAGAGATCCCTCTCCAGGTCCAAGAGGGCTAGATCCTAGGGCCCCAAAGTGGTTATGATGCTGTCTCATCTTTTGGTCTTGCCAGTCTGGCAAAAACATGGGAACCCCAACATAATGGCGGCTCCACTGGGGAAGCTTGAGTGCATCTCACCTTAAAAATTCTTAGGCACTCAAAGGACCCAAGATCTCTGGTTAGATTGGCATTCAATTGTTGATGATGGACATCATCCTGCTTCAAACATTCATATACATCCACCTGGCGACTCCACACTCCATAACTCCTAGAAGACCAAATGACTCCACTGGTAGAAGACTCTGAACTGGTAGAGAAGATATAGTGACCTCTTTCTGATTTAAAAACATGCTTCCACGCATACAGAGAAGATATGCCCCAATGAGTAGGGAGCATATCCCTAGATTCCCACACAAAATTCCTGAAGTGGACTCGTTAAAAAAACATGCCTACCTTTCAGGGTGAAAAATTTTATGACCCCTTGCTACATCTCATCAAGTTTCATATACATGTGTGGAAATTTAAAGTTGAATGGCATGAAGACTACCTAATGAAAATTTTCATGGCAACATTAGAAGGAAAAGTTAGGATCTGGTATGAATGGTTAGAACCTCGGAGTTTGTTTTCTTTAAAGGAAATGCACCAAGTATTTTACAAGAATTATAAAGGGAACTCTCCATCCTTATCATGGGATTGTTGTGATCAATCTCAGAATATCATACAGTACCTGTTAGATATTGACGAGGATTTGGTTAATATGCATCCTAAATATCTGTTAACAACCATTCAAGAATTTCATATGCATCGTAGCTATCACACGAGCATGGATGAATCAGCTGAGGAAGAAAAAAGTCAAGAGACCGTAGACATTCCGCAAGATATTCCTGGAAACTCAGATGTTGATCCATCATCCCTTGCAGTTGAGGCTTCAGATGACATTCTGCCTCAAATCCAGTCTTCAAATGAAACAGAGAGCTGTTGCACTTCTACACAAAGGAACACAAGACCATCTTCCCCTTTGACAAAAGAAGAAATAGATCAGATCATCAATAGACAACCAGCCTCTGAATTTTTTTTACAGATCAGACATTCTTGCCCATTCATCTGATGAGATTTGTTGTACAAATTTGGAAAGCTCACATGTAAATCACAGTGAAGAAAAACCTGCTGATAATCCAGTATGTCCAGTTGGCAGCATTACTTATATTCATTATTTTCCTATCTTTGATATATCTGATGATGATGTTCTCCAAACAAAAGATGATCTTGCAGGGTCATCATTAGTAGATTTATGGGAGGAGAATCAGTTCCCTTTACTTCCAGAGATTAATGAGCCAATGCAGGCTATTTATGATACTAATGAAGAAAGCTTTAAGAGTCCAGAAGAGGGTGAAGGATCTCTAGATCTTTGCTTCACTCCATTACAACTCATCAGTAATGGTTTTCACATGATTGGAGGTCAGCAGCCTTTCATCTTAGAAGATGAAGATGAAAAAAAGGAAGAGATCTTCAAGCAGTTTGAAAGCAAGAAGTTTTCTCTTGAAGAAGAGGAAGCAAAGGAACATACCCCTGCTCAATAATACATGGATCTCTTCACAGAGCTCAGCCCACCAGATCAAAGCATACTAGAACTCCAAGAGGACAACACTGCAATATATGATGAGTCCTCCAGTTCAGAAGATGAAGAAGTTGAGGGAGACTCTCTTTCTCAAGAGAGTCTTATTCTTGATCCAGTGGAAGAAAAAGAAATCCTGGTTGAAGCCTGCCTCCCAAATATTCATAGCCAGGTATCTTTCCATGATCCTTATGCTCATTTCCTGCAAATTTTTGAGGAAGGATAAAAGGTCTTTTTGAGCAGCATGTTGCAAACAGAAATAAAATTTTTCAAAGCCACTATTATTGAAAAAAAAGAGTGGGAGCTGCCCTACCTATCCAGCCTGCTCAAGGAGCTGAGCAGAAGGGACTAGTCATGGGATCACTTGATGGACTGGTTACATTGGAAGACAATGTTTGTAAGCTAGACTTGTAAATGTTCCAGTTAGAGTAGGGTAGGAAGGAAAAGCTCAATAAAGCTCAGTCTGTGAGCATGTAGTTAGTTTTTTTTAATTTCTGCAAAGTCCATCAAGCCAGACAGTGTAATCCTGGCTTGACTGTTTTCAATTTCTGTCTTAGAATGTAGAGAAGAAATATGCTAGACAGTTTAATCCTAGCAGATACTAGTTTAGGTAGAGAAACTATGAGGCCAAACGTCTAATATGGTCTCATGGAGTAATAAGGGTAGAAGTAGAATAGGTTTATTTTCCTGCTTGCAAAAAATTGATGATGTAAAGGGTCTGCAAGTCCAAATGCACCCAGAAGAAAAATGTTAGGAATATAGTGTGGGTAGGTAGTTGTTTGGGAGAATTTTACTGCTAATATGATGTCTTCATGATTTGTGGCAGCTGATCCAAGAAATAAAATGAATGGTTCAAGTACCAGGCATCTGGCCTACACAAAAGATTTATCTTCTAAATTCTTGACTCCTTCAAGAAGAAGCCATCCCCATGTGGAGCCACTGTTAGCCCCCCATAAATTTTTTGACAAGCAAACAGGGGGCTAAAATGTTTTTGAGCCTTCAAGGAATGCATTTCCTCTTAAAACACATCATCCTTGAAGCCTCCTTATGCCCTTTTCCTTTGATAAAATCCCCACTGTCATTTCCAGTTATAAAGCCTCCCTGTTTGTAAAGATATGCCCAAAAGGCCTCCTTTTTTCCCCTCATATCATCCCTTCTAAGCATTTGTTTTCGTCTTTGTCTTCCCCTTCTAAATTCCCTACTTACCCTCTAAATCCTCCCAAAATTCCCTTTAAATCCTACAAGTTCCCCTTGTTTGGTCTAATTCAACCTTTTTCCCTCTATCGTTCCCCTTCCTAACCTCAAAAGTGCATTAAAATGGGCAAAAAACCCACTTTTCAATTTATATTATGGTTTAGCCCCTTTTCCGCCAGCCCCGCAAACCACTTCCCCATATGCCCGCGCCTAGGACCAAGTGCTTAAGCCCTGGGCGCTAATCGCAATCGCAAAGTTTCGGGCGAGCGTGTTTCTTTGTTTAACCAAATTTATCGATGCGATTGAAGTTTGCTCTGAAAGCCCCGCACCACGATCTCCACTGTCGATCCATACAAATCTGATGGCTTGGCACTGATTGCATCGCATCGTGTTCCCTCCTCCGTTCTCCCCGATTGTGAACCCTCCGATGGCACTCTCCACCGTCGATCCACCTCTAAATCCGACGGCCATTGCGCTCTCGCTCCAATCGTAATCGCAAATTCCAATCGATGCCACTTTCCGCCCCTTGCGATTGCGATCCCTCGATTGAATCCAAGCCATCCATTCAGCAAAAATCCGACGGTCCCGTGCTAATTGAACTACGCCCATCGCCCCTGTCCATCCGCTTCTCCGATTTCGTGTGAGCCGTCGATCTGTCTCCAGATCGGACGACGGTCATTCAATCGCATCGCGCCAGTCGCATCGCATCCCCTCCTCTGCACTCCCCGATTGTGATCTACCGATGAAAGTTTTAGCCATCGATCTCCTCCTGAGATCCGACGGTCCTAAGTGAATCACCCTCCACCCACGTCAGGTCCCACCACATCGAACCGTTTCATATGTTTTCCGCGTATTTCCTATGTATTGCATTCAAAGGCCCAAACTTGGGTTTTGTATTGAATATCGTGTCATCCTGCCAAGCATCAAAATTTTAATGTTTTACATTAAAGTTTTCATTTCACTCGGCTTCCACATACATTTTTCCCCTGTTTCACTGCATTTCTCCACCACTGTCTGTTACATCCACTGTTCTTCCAGGCCTCCACAGCATTGCCTTCCATCACCCTCTGTTTATATAATTGGTTTGTTTTATTGTTGCGGGGTTTTATAGAGCAGTAATTCACTCTGTTCTCATAATCACAACCATTGTGAGTCGGAACACAGAGAGGCCAATATAGCGGCCAAGAAAAACAACAGAGATGGATTAGAATGGGACCAGACCTGTTAATTTCATGTTTAACACTTAATCCTACATTCAAAGGACTCAAGGCACAGTTTGAAGACCAAATTCACATGAAACAAGACATATCTGTGTATACATCAGCAGAGCACCGTTTCTCCAAAAGGGCACCTTCTTGCAGAAGTCTCCATGTCTCCTCAAGCCCTTAAATGTATTTCACTGACAGAAGCTTCTACGACTGTCAGAAAGCAATTATGAAGCATGGAGACCTTGCAGATTTTCCACCCAGTTCACCAATTCTAGAAGGCAGCGCAGAATACCAAACACCAGAAGGACTTCATGAAACATCAGAGGTCAATCTTGGCCTGACAGAGTCTCCCAGACCATACCAAAAGTACTTAAAGTGATGCCGATTGCCGTTAAGCAGAGTGGGCATGAACTCTTTCTCCACTCTGTCTTAATAAGATCCATTTAATGAATATCACGTACCATTGTTATTCTCTTCTCCTATAAGAATTCCCGAGAACATATTGTAAAGGGTTGTTGTTTGGTTTTTTTCGATTGCTGTTAAAGGGATTCATTTTGACTATTAGAATAGTCTTGGGAGGGATTAGCAGAGTAGTTGTTATGTAGTAGGCTGGGAGGAGAAGTTTGGATTGTATTCAGCCCTTGAGCTCAGTGTATGTGACTAGTCCTACATCAATTAATCAAGCACATTTCACAGGATCCTGGTCTATTACTATTGGTGATGTTTTCCTTATCTTATTGTTTTGTTACACTTTCATGCTGTTTATTGGTCTGCTGCCTTGCATCAGAAATATAGCATAGGATTTACCCTTGTTAGGTACCCTATGTTTCTGCTCTCCTTGCCTTTGATGTTTTCTGTTGATAGTGAATCTAAGAGTAAATTCAGCTAATTTAACTAGTGTAGTGGTTCCATATGCTGCTAGCTGATGTATGAATTTGTGGCTTGCTGCTTGGATGTTTTTTGCTGGTGTCAAAGCATTGAAGGTTCAAAGTCCTTCTCTGATCTATAGACCCTGGCTCTATTAAACTTATCTCTGTTTTCCCTTGGAGCATGCTAAAGCTGACCCGAAGTTAAATGACCTCTGGTCTGATCTATAAGCTACCCCTTTGTCCCTCCTTTGAGAGTTTCCTTTGAGTATGTCCAAGCAGGTCTAGAGTTAAATGACCTCTGACTTGATCTATAGACAGAAATCGGGTTGTTTTCCTTCTTTCACCTTCAATCCTTAATGTTTCATTCCATCATCAATCTAAAAAGATCCTTTAGTGTAGATGACTTTCCCTCTGAATGCCTTGGCTAGTTGTTGCAAGTAGTTCTCCTTTCATGACTCCATAGCCCAAGGGATGGCACTCTCTTGACCTATCCCCTTTGCTGAAACATCTTGTTGCTTTGTTCCTTTCTCTCATCACTTTCTCAATCTATGATCTCATGACCAACCCAGCAACCAACCAACCAAATCATTTTAAGCCCCCATTGTGCTTCATACCTAGCCTAATATCTCGTTTTGAGCTTTCAAAGATATATCATTCTTTGTATTTATGGAGATATCCCTCTCCGGGTCCAGGAGGGCTAGATCCTAAGGCCCCAAAGTGGTTATGATGTTGTCTCATCTTTTGGTCTTGCTAGTCTGGCCAAAACATGGGAACTCCAACAAGACACATGGAGTTTTTTAGTTTCACCTTAATGTTGACACCCACTAAAATTAATAATGACCTTGCAAAATTGTTTTATGACAAAGATGAAGTTTATACACGTAATTGTTTTGAAGAAAAAATTAAAACCCTAACAAACTTAACCAAATTGGTTCAAATACAAACCTAAGTGTTATATTGTATAACAGGTTCCATTAAACAATAGTGGATAGTTATTTAATATAAAGGGGTCCACTTTATAAGGACAAATAGATGGTTGGTACCCATTAGTGATAAGACCACAAGTATTTAGGATTCTTCTATTGTGAATATATTTAAAGAGAGTAAGAGTCTACATAATGTTTTGTCTTGTATTGTTGTATTTGGAGTTTTGCTCAGTAAAAGACTTCCCTACCTTAATAGGAAAGTAAACATTGTTTTCTTTCTTGTAATTATCATAATAGAAGGGTATATATCATATCAATTTTTCTACAATTATATTATTTGTATTCTTAGTTTTTGTTTCAGGTCTTAAGGTTAAATAACACCACAATTGAAATTAGCTAGGCCATGCATTTTTAAATGTTAATATGCATGTAACAATATAGTAGAAATCATTGTTTTTATTCATTTTTGTTTTGAGTGGGGGTGGCTGGAGTAGAGCTTTGCAAATATTTGGTGGTGATGATTGGTGTGGTGCTTTGAAAATGTAACCACGCTTAAGTATACAAAATTATTGACAAATTTAGTGATATTTATACTTATGAGAATAATAATTTTTACTATGTGTTAGCGAGGGATAAGGTCTCTTGGGCAAGACCTAGGTTCCGAGCGGATGCCAACAAGGTTTTCCATGGTAGTCTAGGACAATGCTGACATTTTCACCCTACTCCGAGGAGCAGAGAGTCTCACCCAAGGTGTGTCACGACCTTAATAAGGTTAGGAGCAGATCAAGTATCAATCAAGAATGAAAAATGCATAGACCAGATAGAACCAAGTGCCCTAAGTAAGTGTAAACACTCCGCAGATGACAATACTTATGAACACATTCAGAATGATAATCAAAAATTAAAATAACACTCACATTCAACTAAACTAGAACATAAAACAGAACTCAGAACAACAACCTTAGATCATGATATATTTCATTAATCAACAAAAGACCATTACAATGCTCCTCAGAGCGATCTTGGCAGAACTGATTACAATCGTGTCACACAAAACAGAACAGAATGAAAAGAGAGAGAGAGAACAAAATGAACAGCACGAACAGTCCTACGGCTCTTGTTCTCTGATCCCTACTGTGCCAACCTCCTTTCTCCGCGAGCTGGCTGCCTATTTTTTCCATCGCCAACATGACTAATATTTCTTCCTTTCTTTCCACTCGGTTGTTTGCTACTTCTCTATGATCGTCGGGAGTCCTATTGCTTGTCTTCTGTTTATCCCTTCTACCATCTGTGCTTTCTTCCGCAATATCCATGCCACCTATTCTTCAGTTCTTCACAACCATGACAGCTCCCTGCCTACTGTGGTTGCATTCTGCCACCCGTTATCTGTAACTCAAAACTGTTTAATTTCAAAACAAGGGCCCCAACAAGCCCCAACCACATCCTATTGACTCATCCTGAGTCAATTATTTCCTGTTGCCTCCGTCTCCATCAGTCTGCTTGCCTCCGTGACCCGTTATGTTTGCTTCTTTTCTGCTGCTTGTCTAAACAAGGGCCCCAACTCTGGGACCTTTTTTAGTGCTAATGTCTTGAGCTCTCGGAAGCTAGTGATAGCCTGTTTCCATCCCTGCATCAGCAGGTCTATTTTTGTTGTGACTTGGGCAACCTCTTTCTCCCCTGAGACGGCCGGTAGGCTACCAAAAACGTTATTGACTTAAATATTGGCCTCAGCGGCCATTTTCTACATTGCTTGGGTGGTAGTCTTTACAGGCTACCTCAGTTCTTGGAGGACTTGTTTGGCCATTACTGAATGCTCCTCAATTTGTTGTATTTGGACTTCCAGTGCCTCCGCTTGAGTGTATAATTGGTCAAGTTCATCGGGGTCTATGGCTTCATGGATCTCCTTCGACACTTGCTGTAGTTGCACTGAAACTAGCTGTGATTTCAATGTGAGCGAGGTTGAACACTCCTGTAGACCCTTCAGTAGGCCATATGCTTCCTTTTCCACAGTACTCATAATTTCTTGCATCCTGGCCACTTGGCTCTGCTTTTCTTCTATCTTCTCTGTGTAGATGACCACTGGGTCTGGTAGCATGTGTCTGGTTGCCAATGCTGCTTTCAATTCTCTGTTTTCCTTGTTGAGGTTCGAAAAATTCACTCGAATGTGAATGAACCATTCGACTATGTCACTATCTGCTACGTTCTTTGGTATCTGAGTGTTGTGAGCTATCATCGTGGGCCAAGATCCCAGAAAACCTTTGTTACCGTATCTAGTTGGCCTTGAAAATTGTCTTTCTATACCTTCAGTTGTTCGTGCTCTTCAGTAAGCGCGATGATTTGTACCTATTGCTGCTCGAATATTTGCTGGAGTTCTGAGTGAAGCCCCTCGGCTTGCTGTGCTTCCCGCTGAATGAAATTGTATAACTGCGCTGTCCCCCAGGTTTGCATGCTTTCAGCTCCAGTGATATCCTGGTTTGGCTGTCGTTCTTGGAGTGGCTGATAGCTTGAAATGGACTTTGCTGAGTGCTCCTGTGGTGATTGCGGCAGTGTTGGTTGCGGAAGCAGATTAATAGAGTTGCCCATGTTTAGATTGGGCTGCATCTATTGGCATATCAAATTGGCTTGCTAAAATGGGTTCAACTCAGTGAGCGAGGGTTCTGTGTCTTCAATAGAGGGTCCTCCTCAACTTAAAATTTCTTGGAAAGTAACCTGTTCAACTAGGGTTTAGTTAACTGTAGGTACATTGTTGTACCAGAGTTAACTTCTGCCTCAGTGTCCCCATTTTTTTTACTTATTATTCGGACTAGGTCGGATATGGTGGCTGATGTGGAAGGTGTGTGAGTTGGATGGTCTTGAGAGGTGAAAGAGGTGTGGGCCGATGTGTGGTGAGTGCGAGGTAGAGATACGTAAACATTTAGAAAAGCATAGGGGTTGATTGGTGGTAGCTCCCGAGTCACCTGCGGCTCGGTCACTAGCTCTTCTCTGATTAGGGCCCCTGTATCCATAAGTTGTGTTTGATCTTCCCCTGTGAGATCAACTACTTGGCTGGACACTGTGATTTTGACCTTCTTTTCCTTTGGCATAGATACTAGGGGTTTTAAAGCTTTACTCTTTCTGACAAGAGCCGTGGTTGTTGGTGGTGGTGAATTAAACAAATTGAGTGGTATGGGTGTGACTAGGGGGATTGCGATGGAAGAGGATGCAAAGTTTGAGAACTGAAATTCTGTAAATGTGGGAAACAAAGCAGAATCACTTGTTAAAGTTTGGAATACATGGTTAAATCCCTGTAGCTTGGTATTCATTTGCTCGATGATTGGGGTTAGCTGTAGTCGTGACATTCTAGCCATCGCCTCCTCTGATGGTTCTCCTGGGAGTGGGTCCAGCAGCATGCCATCAAATGAATAGATGTAGACTCTGCTTCTGACCTCCATTGCTACCCCTGGCCATGAACATACTTCTGTGTGGAAAGTTTGCTCATCGATCTGCAACTTTAGTGGCCTCATCTTGAAGGTCGACTCTGGAACACATGCTAGCTTGATGAAGGTTTGCTTATGGCTAACTCCAAATCATACTTGCACAGAATAAATATCCATCAAGTGACTTGGGATTCTCTGCTGGCTCATCACAACATCAACCATCTGATTGTACCAGAACTTGAAGGCTTCCTCGTTCATCTCCTTCATGTTGGGGTCCCCTGATGCTTTCCAGGGTGTGAACTTCATTGCTAATGGTTGGCCTAATGCCACTTCCAGAGGTTGCCTGATTCCTGGAAATGTCCATTTCCACATTACTAGCACCATTACAAGATGACCGTGGATGAACCCAGTGGCCCCCTTATAGTTGTCCTCACAGGCTTCAAACAACTCGTTAAGTAGAAACGAGCACCAATTTAGTTATGCCCCCTAGAGACAATGCTCCGCAACTGAGATGGTGTCTAGTGTACACTCCCCCTTTGTGTAGTGTCTCATCATTTTGCTTGCAATCAAATAGCAAGCAAACTTGATCGCTGGCTTGTTGATCAAGTCTATCTTGGCTCCTTCCCCACCCCTCTTGGTGTGTTACTTCCTGTAGTAATCACCATCTCCTGCTTTCTTTGCTCTATTGGAGATGTTTTGGAATTCTGTGGATACATCTCTCCCTTCTTGTGACAGCTCGGTTAATCTATGAATGTCTTCTACATGAATCGAGATTTCTCTTCCTAGCCATAGTGACCCATTGTGGATTCTACTCAGCAAAGACTTTGTGCACTGCATCACAGCCCCTATAATGCCAAATACTGGGAGATTCCTTAGGTTCAGTATAGTGGATTTCTTAATACCTCTGAACTCTGGAAATACTCTTGCTACTTCATGTCCCGCTTCTGTAGCATAATTCTCCATGTAGACCTGTTTCCTCATCATTGCATATTGGAAGGAGTCCATTAGGTCAGTATCAATCAGTGACGCGTTATCATATTTGCCTACCAGGGACTCCATATTCTGAATTTTGTCATCGAGCTCTTGCTCAACCACTATTGGTGCTACTCTCGTCATTCTAGCTCTTCTCTGATACACCTGCAAAGCAACTCCTTCTCTTTCCTTATGAACTCCTGCTTCTGGATACCTCCTCTGTTCTTCTTCTGGTGTTCTTTCTCTTGCTACTTTTGATGTTTCTAGTTCTAATTCAAACTTCTTCGGATTTCTCGAGCTTTCTTGCATGCAGGTTATGTAAGTAACTGGCATGCATGAGTTTGATAAGAGCCCATAACTAATTAATTTTCCCATGCCTTCCCCCGCAGCTATAATCATGTGATTAGTTACCAGGCTGAGGTGGGTTCTGACAAAGCTGACAGTGGCTTCAAGATTTGGGTAGACGTGACGGGTGATGATTATGGCTTACTATGGAAAATTTATTGCGGTATGGACGATGCTAATTATGGGTATTATTTCTCAAATCTTGGTAATCCTACAGACTGACATGGGTACTATGCATAATGATGATGGAATGATGTTCGACACACTTTTTCTTCTGACTTGGATGACACGCTAGACAATACCCTCCCCCCGACCACAATCGGTTTCGTTGCGGTCTCCGCAACACAACTTAATTTTTTTTCTCCTGTGATCTAAAACTTGTTTATTGTGAATCCTATCTTAGCTCTTCTCGGGTGCGAGAGAGTTATTGAATCTATCTAATCTAAACTAATCTATTCTATTGACTCCTCTCGGTTGCGAGATTTATTTTAAATGAAATATGGAACTTACTCGTAATAGGGCTTCAGGTGTGTGTCATTCACCCATCCTTATAGAACCTGGTCATCTAGTTGTGCTAACTGGACTGCTCCTGAATCCTTGATTTCTATTACATGGTATGACCCTAGCCAATGCATTTGTAGCTTCCCTGGGAACTTCTGGTACTTACTATCATAAAGTAAAACTTTTCCACCAAACTATAAAGTCTTGCACTTGATATGACGGTCGTGCCAATCTTTTTTTCTCTCCTTCTAGACAGTTTGGTGGAATTCTGCTAAAAATTTGTCTTCTTCGAGCTCTTGTAATTCTTTTAATCACTGCTTCAATGAGTCTTATTCTGATAGTTGGAGTGATGTTGTGATTAGAAGGATGGTTATGATGAATTCCACTAGGACTACAACTTCTCTTCCATACACTAGCTAGAATGGAGTCTAGTTGTTTAGTTGCTTGACAGTTGTTCTGTAAGCCCATAAAGCTGCTGGTATACGTTCATCCCAATCACCCCATTGAGTATTGAAAATCTTCGTTAAGCCCTTCTCCAGGATCTTACTGAATGCTTCCACTATCCCATTGGCTTGTGGGTGGTAAGGACTGCTTTTATGATGCTGTACCATGAAGCTTTCCAGTAGGGACTTAATGGTTGCATTGATGAAATGGGTACCTTGATCACTGGTCAGAATTTTCAGGCAACCAAATCAGCTGATGATGTTCTCAAATATGAATCTGACAGTTGTTTCGGCCATGCAATTCTTTACTGGCATTGCTTCTGCCCACCTCATCAAATAGTCTGTTGTCGTTATTATGTACATCGCCTGTGAGTGTCTTGCGACTAGTGCAATTGGGCCTATAAAATCAACAACCCATTTCTCAAATGGCTATAGTGCCTTTATCGGGTGAAGTGGGAGCTCATCTCTCTGGGACGGACGTCCCATCCATTGACATACATCGCATTTTTTTATAAAATCTTTACTGTCCATATGTACCGTTGGCCACCATAAACCCACTTGCAGTACTTTCCTCACCATCGGTTTCACTCCGACATGTCCTCCTGCAACACCACAGTGGACATTCTCTAGCCACGTGACCTTCTTGGTCACAGTTGTAACATCGTACTAGGCCTCTCCCTCCATCTCGGCCTCCTCTCATGCCTCCCCCCGTCCTCGAGGATCCTCATTCACTCTATATGAAGGCCTATCCAATCATTCTGCTAATGCATCCAGAGCCCTACACTGCTCTGTGTTGTGTGTTGTAGAAGCAAAAAAATCATAGTATATGTTATTCAGAACGTTGGAGTATTTCTATAAGATGGGGCATAGGCGGGGTGGATGTCCCATTCTTTTTCATATATCACAATATTCAGTTGTGGCTATATTCTGTTACGTAGGGAACCCTGCGTATTGGTGTTGTGGCGGATACATTACCTGGGTGTTTATCTGCACCACTCCTCCTATTGGTGGAGCTCCCTATGTCCTTGTTGCTGATGTTCCCCCATTATGACCCTGCAACCTAGGACATTCGGTTACCACGTGTCCTTCCATTAGACAGTGCGTACACCATACATTTGACCTTGCCGGCTACATCGGTTGAATTTACTTCAGTTTCTCTATTAGGCTAAATATTTGATGTTGTAACCCCAGTATGGAGGGGTCCTGAGCCAAAGCTCCTCCTTTAAATTCTTGCAGATATCCCTCCATTGCCTCTATCTTCATAGCTTGCTCCAATGCATCATGTAACGTCTCAATCTTCTATTGTGTTAATGGAGTTCTTGTTAATGGAAGAAGGGATTTGATGAAAAAATATCTCTAATGGTTTGGATCGATTAGATGGCTAAGTTTTCCAATTGCATCCTTGAATCTCCTCATTAGATCCCATGCAGTTTCTCCTTCTCACTGCTTGATCTCCCACATCTCTGACAAACCCTGCTGATCTGTTTGGGGCAGTTTGAATTCCTTAACGAAATCCCTCTTTACATCTGCTATCACTGGGTTCTGATGAGCCTCAAACCATTTTGTAAACCAGCATAGAGCTCTCTCCCTGAGAGTATTTTGAAGGAGATCCCTTTGTGGATCAAGGCTTTAATGGTAGACAAAGGATTAATGGAGTTCAAAAAATCTGAGATGGAGACCTAAACCTCTAGTACTGGGGGAAGGAGCTGAGGCAAAGATGCTACAAGTACTTTGAAAGGGGAATAGGGATATGGATGTCGAGACCTCTAGTAGGTTGAGGGAACGACGAGCACATTGGAGGGTGCAACTCGCGGAGAAGTTGTGAGAAAGGGTGATGAAAGAGTTGGAAAGATGAGAAAGAAATATAAAATACAAGGACGAGGTGCCTCAGATGACGAAGGAGATGGAAGGACAGACGTGTTCCCAAGACATAGGGGGGACCATCAAGGAAGTGCGACAGGTGTATAGGAGCCCAGCCCAAGCAGAGAAGGGAAAGGAGTATGACAAAGATGACGCGCACACTGAGGAGATGTGTGATGTGGAGTTGCATGTTGCGATGGAGTAGCTATTCCAAGAGGGGCTGACACCCATGATCCTAGATAACTCTATTCCCCAAAGTTCAAATATCTCTAGTCCCGACCTTCCCCTAGTACTCTATCAACCACTAGGTGAAAGTTTTGTTAAGTTATGAGAATTGGGTAAGTTGAAGAGTGTTCAGTCTACAGTAGTAATACACACTAGTAGCAGTGCTAGTAACACCGTTTCACAACCGAGACTCAGGGGTTTTGTTCTAGTAACCCCCACACAAGGAAGCATGGCGAGATCATTTACCCGGTACCCAGAGTTCTCTTTGCGGGGTAATGATGATGTGGAACAACACTGGTACCTTTGCGAGGCCATATGGAGGGCTCGAAAGACACTAGAGGTGGGAAAGTTGATAGAATTTCTAAATAATCTCATGGATCCTAGAAGAACTGATTACAATAGTGTCACACAAAACAGAACAAAACGACCACAAAGAGAGAGAAAAAAATGAACAGCATGAACAAAGCTCTCCTATGACTCCTATTCTCTGATCCCTACTATGCCAACCTCCTTTCTCCGCTGGCCAACTGCCTATTTGTTCTATCGCCAGTGCGACTGACAGTTCTTCCTTTCTTTCCACTCGGTTGTTTGTTGCTTCTTTCTGATCATCGGGAGTTCTACTACTTTTCTTCTGTTGCTTCCTGCTGCCATCTGTGCTTTCTTCCGCAACAGCTGTGCCACCTGTTCTTCAGTTCTTCGCAACCGTGACAGCTCCCTGCCTGCAGTGGTTGTGTTCTGCCACCTATTATCTGCAACTCAAAATTGTTTGATTTCAAAACAAGGGCCCCAACACTATGCTATCCGTATCAACATTACTAATGATTTTGAATATCTTAAAACACAATAACAAGGTTTTTGCAAGGAAATCTCCATAAATCTTTCACACAAAAGGTTCCATGAGTAATGAATTATTTTATCACCAATTATGAATTGGAAATGTAGTTAATTATATTATCACTATTTGTAAACTAAAAATGTAGTTAGTTACTATTATAATCCTTAATTACATATGTGTTCATTTATAAATTAGAAACATACAAACTCATTTTAATGTTATTTATAAATTTGAAATAAAATTATTATTATTATAATTTTAGCATATTATATATATATATATATATATATATATAGATATTAAATTAGCAAAAATACCTGCTTGATCAAGCCAGATATATATCACTAACCTATAAAACTATGCTCGAGAATTGAGAATAGAAAATTCATTTTCTAAGGAAAAATTCAGGTCAAAGAACCCAAGTTATGACATGATATGGGAATGATGATTCGTTTTAATGCTATGTCTATATTTTTTAACTTGGACTCAATAGGACATTGTCTTAGCGAAGATATAGAACATTTTTATGCATCACATGTTATTTCCAATGACACTTAGTCAATCACTTTTGCACTAAGTTTGTGTCATGAGCATGTACATCATGTTATATCAATATCATGGTGCGTAAATATGGGAGTTGATATTTCATATGTAGTGCATCATGATAACATGTGTTATGAATATTTCATATTGAGTAGTATTAGTCTTTATCTCAGCAGGGACTATAGCACTTGTCTTGTAGTCAAAGTGTGTTGATTCTCCATTATTTTGTTATTTTTTGTAATTTTAACCAAATTTTCAAGAAAATGTTAAATATTTCTATTTTCCCATAACTTCAAAAATATTTTTCTAATTTATGGAAATATTATTTCTAATTTTCAATTATATGAGTGAGTTGTGATGGGACATAATTCCCTTGGTGGAGGGTAATTTATTTTCGGTATTTGTCAATGCATGACAAATCATTTTAAAATAAAAAAACACTAAATTATTGAGTGGTCATTTTATCGGTGAGTGCTTTGACACTAACATTTACACAGTGTTTTGAGCAGGTCCTTTACGTAAGTTGGGGGGGGGGGGGGGGTTTGTGTTGGAGGGCATGTTTCATAAATGAGGGCTCTAACACTCACATTATGATAGGTACTTACAGTGTGTTTTTCTCTTATTTTGTTTTAAACTTTTTTTTTTTTTATCTCAAACTTTTATAGATTTTGCAATGTGGGAGAACAGGTGCATGGATTTGTAAATCTGTATAAAGTGAAGGATATCGAATCATATTTTCAATATTTTTAAAAGGCCAGAAATGAAGAATCAATAGTTGAGAGACCCTATCAGGTTATAAAACAATCACATATACTAGAATAAAAAGAATTCTATAAAATCATTAGAATGCTCAACCTAGAGAAAACAAAAATAGTGAGAAACAATGGAAAAAAAAAATTGGCCATTTTACGTATTTGTAACAGGTGGTGTGGGCGTTGAAAAACATTTAATGTTATAACATTATTCCAATCTCTAATTTTCATGTACAACAACATATTGGAATATAACCCAACTTAGCTATAAGGAATCATAATAACATATACATGGAAGGAAATTTTCAATGTGGATAGAATAATGTTTCATTCTGCATTTGATTTACCATTTAACAAATCCTATTGTATTTATATTAAATGTGAAAATATAGACACATTAAGAAAACATTGTGAAAAACTTTGTGTTATGATTATTGATGAGGTGTCTTTGATAGGTGAAACATTATTATACCAAGTTGATAAATGTTTATGGGAAATAAAGCATACTCCGTTTGGCTTATTTTTAAATACTGATATAATATTTTCAAATGACTTATTCCAATTGTACCCAATCAAAGATTCTCAAATTTTTGAGCAACCAATTTTAGCAAAGGAAAACACAACATATGATTTCTAGAAGGAAAATTTAAAATTCTATGAATTGCATACCACAACGCATGAAAAAGAAAACAATTTCATTGAAATCCCTAACCGAATGTGAGTGAATAATAATATGATGAAGACATAGAATATATAAATGATAAGTGTTATATACCTACTCCATTAGATCCATTTTTCCATATCTATTTTATAGGAACAAGGATGTAAAAAAGCATAACAAGAAATTATTGTTACATGTAAAGGAAGAGCTAATAGTTCTTGATGTGATAGGCGACTTTAACAATGAGGAAATAGGTTATGTAGCATATGAGAAAAAAATGAGATTACCATCAAGAATCCTTATCAAATGAAATGCCCTTGTTGAGATATATGAAGGAAACTATAATATAAAGGATGGCCTTGTTAATGGCATGGATAGAATATGAAAAAAATATACAAAAAATAGGGAAAATGTTTATATAATATGGATAAAATTTGTAAATATAGATATTGGTAAATTGCAAATAAACAACATGAAATATATGAACAAAACATTTCATCAAATTGGACTCCAATATTAGTTGTTGCAAAACCATGCAAAACCATTTTCATGTCATAGAAAGAGCTTTAAAATTATAGTGTGGAAACAATTTCCAATACAATTAGCTTGTTTAAGAACAATTCATCAATCACAAGTTTTAACGTTGAATAGACTTGCATTTAATATGAGTGTTATATCGACACATGGACTAGTGTTCACAACATTGTCGCATATTAGAAAACAGATTGTATCTTCTTTAGAAGCTAACAAAAAATAACTTTTGTGTGAATAATAAAATATTAGAAGAAATGAAATTATTAAGAACTAAAGCATCGTGGTAATTACAATACATACACAAGCCAATATAAAATGCAAATACTTCAACGATTGCAACTTTGAGTGAAAAAATTATACATTCTCATGTCAATTACATTGTATGTGATGAAGATCTAATGAATGCCATGATTCTCTATATCTAGGAAATGAATCTAAACTTTTTTCCATCAAATAATGAATTTTGCAAATGCAATTTCAACATATCAAATTGTCTTCAAGGAGTAATTACTTGCATACATGAAAACATAGAAATCGTATAAATGAAGAACATTTGCAATAATAAAATATATATATTTTTTTGTCAATAGTCTACTTCAAACATTGAATATGCATAATAAATGTATATGTTGCGCCACTTGTATCTGTTTCATCAATTATTGAAGAAATAGTAATAGCAAAGTTACAATTCATGCCTAGTGATTACATTTCTATACTGATTGGAGATTTCATTATTCACATCAATTCAAATAAAAAACAAGGTAAACAGTTATTAGACTACATTCACTTTGAATAATTACAATAAATAACAAGAAATTTCAATTTACGGGAATAAGATAATTATTAATCACATTTAGACAAATTTTCCTGTTTAAAAATTCCATTCTCATATTTCAAATTCATACTAGATTGATCATGATGAAATTCATGCTTTTCTACACTTTTTTTTGTTCTAATCCTGCAGAAGCTATGAATTTTGTTTTGAAGCAGTGAGCTTTTCCAGAAACTATAAATGTAATACAACAAGTTCTCGTAAAACCTATTGATTTTATATAGACTAAAATGATAAATTTGTTTGTTTGTTCTGATGCGGGTCCAAATTGGATAAATAATTAATTTAAATATTACAAGGTGATAAGAACTATAGATTGTAGGAATCATATATGATTTTCAAGTACGAGTATTCTTAAAGATTTAAGCAAGCGGTTTTATTTTTTCAATGTTTGGTGATTTAGATTTTTAATTGATTCAGGGGATCCAAAATATGCTCAAAAATCAAAGTGCTCAAAATGAAGAAATATAAAATTTAGCATTGGTTTTGCGTATGTGATTCCAACCGTATGTGAAAGTTATCGAATTCTGGAAGGATCGTATAGGTTAGGTTTCCGTATTTTTATTGGTTGGACCAATTGGGTGGTGCCATGTGGCCCAATGGGAGGGCACCATATGGCCCTCAAAGTTATGCAAAAAAAATTTGTTATGATTACCAACCGACCCCACCAGAATTGAACCCACAACTTCACATTGAAAAACCAAATGTCAAACTGTTACACCACCCTAGATACTTGTTATAATTATACGAGCCACATATACTTATTTTATAACTGTTGGTGCTTTTGGGGGAGGGGGGTGGGCAAGCTCGTGGGATCTCCGATCATTGTGACCATGGTGGAAGTGGAGGTGGAGGGCAGTTAGCCTAGCCCCTAGTTTCATTTATTGCATACAACCATTGACGGAGGCTACAGAGAAGGTTCGAGGTGTGGCACCTAGCCCGCGGGCACATGACCTGTCACATGACTAGGAGCAAGGAAGTTGGCGGGTGTGTGGCTTCTACCCTGCGCCCTTGGATAGGTTGAGGGTGACATGAACATTAAAAGGGATGGAAATAGAGGTTAAAGGTATCAAGTCAATGTTTCACAAAATGCATCGTTTATGAAAGAATTTTTGTCCTTCTCGCGCTAGACTGTTGCCTTGCGATTCTGCTAATGATTCATTGTCATTTTTTCCAATTTGGTCATTTTGCAGTCTTGACATATAGCATAGAAAGGAATAAAGAGGCCTATCTTGGCCAATTTTTTGCCTTTTTGAGCCAACAAAGAGCCTACACAGGGGTCTTTCGGTGTTCTAGACACAATAGAAACATTATTTTGTGATTTGAGCATTGTATGTTGATGTAATTGAAATTTTGAGCATACAATTCAATGGGCTAACATTGGAAGTTGGACCCAAAGATGTAGTCCATGAGGGGTGAACTTTTTCATCAATTTTTTTTTTTGTGATACTGCATGTTGTCTATTTTTCTCTGTTTAAATTTACAGAACTTAACTAAAATTACTAAGTTTATGCTCTTTTACAATTTCGATCCATTTCCCACAATACATAAACTAACTTGCAAAAATTTTCAAGAAACATTCAAATTTTTAATTTCAGATCAGTTTGGTATCATAGCATGGTTTTTTTGAAGGTTTGACAATTTTTTCAAGTGTTTTCTTAAATGATTACAAGCTATAAGTTGAGAAGGGGATAAGGAGTTCTTGGAGAACCAAACACTCAAATTTGTTCAAGAAGGTCACAAACTCCAAGAACTCCACCAGTCACGAAACATGAATAAGGACAAGATATAATGTTTGAGGATGAGAGATATTTCAGAAATGCTTTTTATGATATGTACGAGATGGTGAAAGTGTTTTACAATGAGCGAACAACAAGGTTTTAAGGAGGGAGTTCAAGTCAACAAAAAGGTAATGGTGGTGATGGGAGAAAGCCTATATTTCTTCCACCTCCTCCTTCACCTCCACCTTCACCTCCATCCTCATCTCCTTCTTCACCTCCTTCAACACATAGACATACTCCTCCTATATATCCAAAAGGAAATGCTAAGTCTCCTTTACTTAAGTTTAATGTCAAGTTTGAATTTCCTATGTATAATGAGGATGTACATGATGAAAAGTTGGATAATTGGGTTCAGCAAATTGAATTCTATTGTAGGATTAAAAATATTGTTGATGTTGTTACAAAGATACAACTTTCTACTCTTCATTTGGAAAGTGCAACCCTCATCTGGTGGGATGCCATAACTTAGGAAGGTTTGACAAAAAATGGTAATAGTAACTCTTATTGGAATGATTTTATAGCTACATTGAGAATAAAATTTTATACATCAACTTATACGCAAAAACCAATTATGGATTGGAAAAGTTTTAGACAAGCTAAAGGTTAGAGTTTTTAAAGTTACACACAATAATTTAGAAGAAGAGATTTAATCTTTGGTGTTGATGTGTCTTCACACGAAACTTTTCTTAAATGCATAGGTGGATTACATAGTTATTTGTGACATACTATACTTATATTTAATTCGACCAATGTAGATGAAGTATGTGTTTAGGAAACTAGTTTAGAATCAAGATGCAATAATTTTACTCAATATACTAGCAAGAAACCTTCCATATCTGCACAAAAAAGGAAAGGTGAAGTTTAAAGGCAAAGGAGAAAATAATGCTACAATCAAGAAAGAGGGAGAGAACCATACCTGTAAAAATTGTTCAAAATAAGCCCATGATGAAGACCATTGTTCAAAATTACATCCATAATGAGACCAAGAAGTTCAACAACAGGGGGAAGCAAAATATTGCTGCTATAACTCAACAAGATCTAGGATCAGCTTCATGCGATGAAATCAAAATCACAACCATGGGAATTAATATAAAGCTTCTAATTAAGTACTATTTCTTCTAGTAAGCCTATTGAGTCTCAAAATGATAAAGAAATAATTTAGATTTTTCATATTGGGGTCATTACAAAGCAATGTACAAAAGTTGATGCATTGTTTGATAATGGTTCCCAATTCAATCTTATTTCTAAAGCAATTTCCAAGAAGCTAAACTTAGAGACTACACCTCATACTAAACCTTACACTTTTGGTCAGGTATGTGAATATGCCAAATTGCAAGTGACAAGAAAATGTAAAATCAAATATTTCATCATTGAAAACTTTATTGATGAGGTAGAGCTTGATGTTGTACCACCTGACATATGTAGAATTATTTTATGGAGTGCATATTTGTATGACCAAAGTTCCATATTCTATCGTCAGGAGAACAAATGCCATATTTTTAAAGATGGAGTTGAGTATATTGTTAGAGCACATCACAGGAAGATGAAATTATCTCTTATAAGTGTTGATTAGATGAAAAGTCTTGTGAATGTTTGTAAGAATTTTTTGTTGTTGATGATTAAAGCTTAAGATACTACTAAATATGAAGCTTTCACAGGATGTGATTCTAAAATCAAGCATGAATTGGTTGAAGTCGTTAACATATGACACTATTTTTTAGGAACTTGAAGGGTTTCCTCCTAAAAGAGGAATCTAACATGAGATTCATTTGCACTGAGGATGCACCACTTCCAAACATTGGCATGTATAGAATGTTAGTTTTAGAGAATGCACAGTTCAAGAAGAAAATTCATGAATTTCTTGACAAAGGGGTCATTAGGCCTAGCACATCTCCTTGTGGGTCTCCTATTGTCTTGGTTCCAAAGAAATATGGAACATGGCACATGTGTGTGGATTTTATAGCTTTGAAAAAAATCTATGTAAATAATAATTATCATATTCCTCACATTGATGATTTGTTATATTAGTTAAAGGAACTTTCTTACCTCACTAAGTTCAATTTGAGAAGTGGTTATCATCAGATAAGGATTGTTGGAGGTGATATTTGGAAAATTGCTTTCAAGAAAAAACGAGGTTTGTTTGAATGGTTAGTTATGCCATTTTTGTTTTACAATGCACCTAAAACATTCATGAGAATCATGAATGATATGTTGAGACCATTGATTGATGATTTTTTCATAGTCTACTTAGATTATACTTTGATTTTCAATAAGACTCATGAAGACCATGTCAAGCATGTTAAACAATTTTTATATGTATTGAACAAATAAAACTTGTATTTGAATATGTATAAGTGTGAATTTGGGAAAACCTATTTGGTTTATTTGGGTCATATTGTAGGAGGGGGTGAATTAAATATTGATCCCTAAAAAGTTTAAGTTATTGTGAATTGGCCTAAACCCAACAATGTAACAAAAGTTAGGAGCTATTTGGGAGAAACCAAATATTATATAAATTTATAGCTAACTTCTCACTCATTACAACACCATTACATGCTTTAACAAGTGTGAAACATGTCTTTTAGTGGGGAGGTAAGCAAAAAAAATCCTTCAAATTTTTTTAAGAGAAAATCAATACAACACTAGTTCCAGCACTTCCATATCTTAAGCAACAAATTGAGATTTAAAACTATGCAAGTGATTATGCCATGGGAATAGTTTTGATGTAGCATGGTAAGATTATGTGTTATCATTCTGAAAAGTTTACCAATGTAGTAATTAACTATCCAGCTTATGATAAAAATTTATATTATTTGGTAAAATTTGTGAAGAAATGGAATCATTATTTGATGGGCAAGGAAGCGATTATTCTACTGACCATCAACCTTTGCAATATTTACAATCGCAAACTAAGCTACAACAAGATAAGCATTTCAGGTGGATGGGATTCCTAAATCAATCTTATTTGGTAATCAGATACAAGAAAGGTATATACAAATTTTTTTATGATATGTTATCAAGGCCTATTATTAACGCATCTATCATTCTTAAGAATAACTCAATCATGCACAAAAGCTATATTGAACAATATTCTCAAGATGTTGATTTTAAATATGTTTATGCAACTTTGATTGAAGGAAATCATGTTGAAGAGTTATATTATCATGTTAATAACAAATCGTTGTATCATATTAACAAGTTATGTGTTCCATAGGGTGAAAGATTCAATGTCATAAGGGAGTCCCACACTTCTCTTATTTTTGGTCACGTTGGTGTAGGAAAAAAAGTTGCACCAATTCATAGGTATCATTATTGGCATCACCTGAATATAATTGTTTCAAGACATGTAAAAGGGATATTTCATGTTTTCTACTAGAAAACCTAGCAATAGGAAATTGGGTTTATATACTCCACTTCCTATTATGTCTCGTCCTTGGGAAAGTATTTATATGGATTTTGTAGGGCGCCTATCAATGTCTAGGAAAGGTCATGATTATCTTTATTTTGTTGTGGATCGTTTAATAAAAATGTGTGTGTTGACTCCATGTAAGAAATATGTTATAAATGAATAGGCAAAAAATATGTTCTTCCAAAATTTCTGGGTTCAATTTGGGTTACTCACTTCTATTATTTTTTATCGAGATTCTCGAATTGTTAGGAAATTGTCGTTAAGTTTATGGGAACTCATAGAGACAAATTTTAAGAAGAGCATTGAATTTCATCCACAAACCAATGACCAGAAAGAAGTGGTAAAAATAAAAATAGTGCATCTCCTTCATGGATATTGTGGTAAGCATTCTAACTTTTGGTTGAGAATTTGCATTACAGCCATCATGCCCCAATCGTACAAAGCACTCATCTATGCAAGTATCTCCATTTGAAGTTTGTTTTGGTTATTTTCCAAAGTATCCTTTCGATTTCATATTTGGTAAAGATATTGCAGTAGATGGACATTGTGATGTGGAAAAATCCAAGAATTTCATTAAAAAAATTCATCTAGTGCATCAAAGAGTACAAGAGTATCTAGAAAGAAGCAAATCCAAGTAAAAATCAAGGCATGAAAAGCATCGAGTTGATCATGATTTCCAAGTGGGAGATCAAGTTTGGTTGTATATCAGCAAGGAAATACTTCAAGGTGAAGGTAAAAAGCTTAACAAAATTAGATGTAATCCTTTCGAAATTTTGGAGAAGATTGGTAACAATGCTTTCTGATTAGATTTCCCAGCTTACATGCAAATTTATTCTATTGTGAACGTGGAAAACTTGATATTGTATGAGCCTCCAATGATTAATGCTCATGAAGAGAATGTTTAGATTCCATATATAGAATATTTTTCTCCTGAATTTTTAAATGAATTGCTGGAAGACTCAATTATTGATAGGAGGATAAGGACTTCACGTAGAGGAAATGTGGAGTATCTTCAAGTGGGGCTCAAAGGTACCAATCGAATTAAAGTAAGGTGGATTGAGATCATGAAAGTGAGGGAGTTGTACCCTCACTTACTTGCTGATTGAAAATAGAATTTTGGTGCTCCAAAATATTCCAATGGGGAGGAATGATCTAGGGGATAAAAAATATGCTCAAAAATCAAATTTCTCAAAATCTCATAAAAATAGTGCCAAATTTTAGATCTCATTGTTCTGATTCCAACGAAAATTGAATAGCCTCAATCCAAAACCATATGTGAAAATTATCGCATTGTGAAATTTTTGGAAAATAATTAAAAATTTTGCTTGCATGGTTGATTGGACAAACCATATCGTGACATGGCATTGACATTAGTAGGTTTATTGAGCATGTATGATGGTTGGACAGGCAAATCCTATGATGACACATGGCATGATCGTACAGGTCAACTTGGAAAATTTTCATTAGTTTGTGAAGATTGGTTGGAACAATTGGGAGGTGCCATGTTTCCCAAGGGAGGGTGCTACATGGCCCTCAGGGTTGTATCAAAAAATTGTTATGGTTTTCATTCAACCCCGCAGGAATAAAACCCATGACCTCACATTGAACAACCAAACAGTAAACTGTTACACCACCAGATCCACTTGTTATGACTATATGGGTCTTATATACTTATTGTATAATCATTGGCAGTTTAGGGGAACGCAGGCTGGTAGGCTCTCCTGATTGGAGCCAACCTCAAGTTATATGGTTATCATTCTGAATATGGCAGAAGCGAAGGGGGTGGGTGGTTAGCCCATCCCCCGGTTCCATTTATTGCATACAATCACTGACAAGGGCTGAGGAGAAGGGTCAGCGCGTGGTGCCTAGCTCACAACCACATCAATTATCATATTACCAAGAGCACAGAAGCCAACTGGTGTATTGCATCTAGCCCACACTCTTGGCCACGTTTAGCACCACATGACTATTAAAAGGGGAAGAAAAATATGCCACATGTTTCAAGTTAAATTTTTGACAAAATTCATAGTTTGTGGTGGAATTTTCATCATTCCTATGCCAGATTGTCGCCTAGCGGTTCCGCCAAAGTAAGATCCAGTTCCAGTTTTTCCAGTTTGGTCATTTTGTGGGACGGACAGGAGAGAAATGAACAAAGAGGCCTATCTTGGCCATTTTCCATCCTTTTTTAGCCCAATAAGAGTTTACACATGGATTTTTGGGTGTTCTGGATACAATGACAACATTATTTTTATGATTTAAGCATTATATGTTGTTGTAATTGACATTTTGAGCATATAATTTAAAGGGCCAACATTAGAAGCTGGACCCGGAGATGTAGCCAAAGAGGGGTGAACTTCGCCGTAAATTTTTGTTTTGTGATGCTGCATGTTGTCTATTTTTCTCTGCTTAAATATAAAAAACTTAACTAAAATTATTAAGTTTATGTGATTTTTTGATTTCAATCCATTTCACATAAGACATAAAATATCTTGCAAAACTTTTCAAGAAACCTTCAATTTTTTTTTTTTTTTAATTTCATATCATTAATCGTGTTAACCTAGCTTAAGCTAATTTTTGGTTGCACAAGTATAGAAGATGGGAAATATGCATAAGTGTTATGTCGAATATGCGGAAGTTTTGCTATTTTTTTTTGCATCTTCCTTCCTCCATACACATTCGTCGCTTCACACTTTTTCTTCACATACTTCCATCTGATGTCTTTGTAAACAAAGACAAGGTATGGTTAACAGATAAGAGAGTGAATCAATTTGCAATGATTGACAAAATTTGTATGTGTCTCTAGATTTTCTCAAATATGTGTGTTAGGCTATTGATAAATAATAATCGACAGTGACATAGTAGTGGGGACTAATCAAGCGATCAAATTGCTTTTTTGTCAAGATAATTGAGCATAGTCTCCGCACAATTTTTATTTTAAAATTTCCTTACAAACTTTCGGACTAAGAGTTATTATTTACAACATGTAAGATAATTTCCATCATCACAAACAATTCATATTTATTTTACATCATAAACTTGCCGCGTATGAAGTGTATATTAGTGACATTAAGGCATAAGCAAGGTGTGTAATAAATGTATGAGATGGTTTTTTATTTTTGATATTTATTTGCACTAGCTTTCATAAACATTATATTTGGTATCTTCAATTTCTATTTATTGAAAATGTATTTTATAACAAATTTCACACTTTCAATAGTAACAAATAATTTCACACTTACAATAGAAATAGTTGTTGATTATATAAGGAACCAAATTGTGCAGTTAATTGGCATTGAGAATGTGATTGATTGAGAGACTATTTTCAGGTACAAAACATAAATGCCTAACAAAGGAAGGAAAGAAGTTATTTCCACTTATACGATTAACTCACTTTCTCATATTGATGAGAACTTTCAGTAGTTGACTCTATATGAGTGGTATGTGAATATTGCAATGGAAGATAAGAACAACAACAATATATGGAATAGCGGATTGGTGAATGTTGCACGTGTTACAAAAAAATAAAAAATCAAAGAAATTGTTCACTTGGGTGCAAACAATTTTGATTCAAGAACAAGAAAATTTGTGCTACTAGCAAAAAATATTCCTCTAAATCCAAAGGAATTAAAATGGATATTTAAGATACTAGAACCTAATAAGTTCTTAAAATTTCTAGAAGAAAATAGTTTCCTGAAGTTAGAGGAAGGGTGCTGATAAATATAGGGAAGCCAGATTAGGGTGATTTATCTTACTTTGATAATTTCTTCTGATTTTATTTTATTTAACAATAATATTATTGTAGCTAAATTGTTATTATATTGATTATTATAGTGTTCTTTTATCATCAATAAACTACCAAATAATTAATTTCAGTGAGACAAGAGGACATAAGGCATAGGATGTTAACTAGGGCTGAAGCATCTCCTCTTGAGGGGAAAACCCACAAGAATTCTTCTCTTCTTAGAGAATCTAAAAATGAGGAATTCCAAGACCTAAGACCCTTGACAAACCCTTCCAAGAACACTTCAACATGTTATTTGATGAAGTTATCTTCCACAAAGTCAACACCAAACAAAATTACTCCAACACTTTATATTTCAGCCTCTTTTTAGAATTTCATCTTGCTACTTCAGGACTGTAATATTTGACCTATAATGCAGAAAACCTAGTTGGCACGTGTGAGAAAATTACGGTGAGTTTTTCCTCCTTTCTATTGGGAAAAATACTGAGAGGGGGGGGGGGTGAATCAATATTTAGGACTTAATCAAAACTTTTTACTTTTCCATTCACTAAAACCCATATGCTACTTTGATGAAGCTAACTAGCGTATACACGCGGATATCCTTCATAAAACTCGCGTATACACAGAGATATTATTATGCCATTAATTCTTCACTTATATCATTCCATCATTCATTCATTAGATGTTCAATAAACTGTAAACATGTGCAGTAAGAACAGAATAAATCATCACACATAAGCAACACACATGAAAACCAGGATTTTAGGTGGAAACCCAAGTCGGGAGAAAACCACCGCTGCCGTTGTTTCACCCTTCAATATTTTATTATAGAGAAAACATCTTACAACATATGTGCTAGCGCAGCCTCCTACCAGCACGCAAGCACCCACCTACGCTCGTTTACCAGTTTTACCAAAACTTCTCCGAAAGGAGCTACACCGCTCTCGTTTACCGCCTCCTAGAAGGGAGCTACGACCTCGATCTCATTTCCTGAAATTTCTCACCTGAAGGGAGCTACAACCCCCCGACCGAAGGCTACAACCCTCGCACCACCATGGACCACGTTTCATCAATTTTCACACTGATCCAAAGCTTTTTTTAGGAACACAACTCGTTGTGCCACGTTTCATCATATTTTCAGACTGGACCCACTCCATACATTTGAGCTCAATCATACATCATCAACAGATAGCAGTAACATAGCAGAACAGATCAGACATTTGATACTTCATACTTCAGCAAACCCTAATCTTCATACATGCTTTCCTTTCACTGATCCTGCGTATATACGCGCCTTCAACCATACAAACCCGCGTATACTTTTGTACATATTACAGAGCTAATTTTACTGCCCATACGCACTTTCTCTTCAGCAAACCCGCGTATATACGTGCTTACTCTGCGGCGAACTAGCGTATAGTTCTTCAGACATTTAGGTCATTGCAATTCTTCAGAACAGATACATCACTCAGATTTTACCCTTTACTTCAGACAGATGTTCGCCTCATCTCAGATCTAATTATTCCATAAACAGATCTAGCAAATACAAATACATTTCAGATCTAGATCCCCTTCTTCATCATTTTCTTCTTTGGTGCATCATGCATTCAGATCTATCATTCAACTGTAACCCTTTTCCATTCAGATATGCTTCAGAGAGAAGTATTCATTCAAGCTCAGACTTCTTTCCCCCATTTGCATAATGAATTTCTTCTCCTTATATAGGTTTACCCTTTATCAATACCATGAGCCAAAACCACATTACTTTCGATGGTATTCCTGGACGGGGTCACATAGACGAATCATTACTCAATACAATGGGTCAATACCATGGTGGTTACCCATGGTTTTACATATTTAGAGCGCTTTTGCCCATACGCGACTTGGCACGTTATTTCCCGCGTGCATACGCTACTTTGTCTAGACAAATCCGCATATGCCTTGAGACATACTATTTTCATCATGTTCTAGCACATACTGACATTCCTTCCATCATTACCTTCTATACTCATTGTATATACATCAAGATTTACATCATTTAACAAGACATATTCCATCAGGGACAACTTCATCAAGTAGGTTTCCATCATCTTCATCAAGTGGGTTGCCATCAAGGACAACACTCAGCATCATATTGCCAACAATCTCCCCCTTTGGACTTGATGGCAACCATGATGGTGTTTGATCACCACAACAGATAGATACATTAAGAATACAATGACACTATGTCACTCTTGACAACATTCTTTCTCTTTATTCAAACACCATGTCACTCTCCCCCTTTGACATCAAGGGCAAAGGGCGGACCAAAACCAACACAAGGTTTTTTTTTTTTTTTTTGTAGAAGGAAGCGTTCTGCAGATATGATGTACACTGAAGTGACCATGCTCCCCCTGAGTTCATGCTGAACCTACAAACATATTTTTCAATGAAGTACATGACTCTATGACCTTCCTATCACCAATGACTCATATGTACATCAAAGATCCATCCAAGTGGATTTACATATGAGACTCAAATACCCTACCAAGTGGGTTTACACATCTCAACTCAACTACCCAACCAAGTGGGTTTACAAATTTGACTCAGCTACCCAACCAAGTGGGTTTACAAATTTTGACAAGTCCTTACATGACCGAATATTACAATTTTACATCATGGGTCTCAACAAGACCTTTTTATCAAATTACAAGTATGAATTTTTATGACCAATACCAGAAAGACCTCAAGAGAGAGATCATATTTCAGAATCATCATAATGCCAACAATGCATTATACTCAACAAGACTAGTGCTCCCCCTGAAAATGTGCATCCAAACATCCTTTCCATATGTCCAAGGCTCCTCCTTAGCTTGTGCAATCTGAATACTTTTAATAGCAAGTCATCAGCAACAATCTCTGCATGATCTGTCCGGATCTCCGAATCATAAGACTTCCATCATATCCAAAAGATATTCTTCATCAAATAAGAAATCCGGGCTCATCCATAATCTTCAACATAAGAAACCATGTATCATTTCATTAGCATGAGTATAACCAGAATAATGCTAACAGTACAATCATTAGCAGTCAGACTGATGTTCCCCCTGAACCTCTGCTCCTAATCTTTAGCTGGCATCCCAATTCTCTTATCATCAATGCATACGTGACTGTGTCTGCTGGAACTCGCGTGTATACGCAGATTTAGTTCATTGAACCCGCATATGGAAAGTGAATTATAGAAAATTTCACATTCCTCCATCTCCCCCTGAATTTGTCCTTCCTGTACCTGTCTTCTTCATGTCAGATGCTCTGTCAGCAATAATCATAACCATATTTACCAAATCAACCATGAGAATCCTCATACCTCGCTCCCCCTGTATCTCACATCACTTCTGCAGTCATTAAGAGAAGTAAGCTTCAGAAGCTGATGAATGCAGTAGGGTCAATATTACCTACGTTTCTGACCGGTCTTCCTTCCTTTTCCAGCTTTGCTTGAAGTTTCTTATTGTGTGCTGGAAATTGTTCAATTTCTTAGATCTGTTCATCCTGCATTCTTTTTCTACATGTCCATACTTGTTACAGGCATAACATCTTGCATGACCAGAAAAGTAAGCATATGGATCATAATGTGTTTTTCTATACTTTCTTCTATTGCAATCAACTGCTTTATGACCATACTTGTTGCATGAAAAACATTATCCCTTAAAGAACCCATAGTACCTTTCTGTATAGAATCTGTTTGTTTGTGACTGAAATAATCTGCTTTTGCAATTTGCTGCAACATGCCCATAATTATGACATTTAAAGCATTCAACATTATTGATCAAAGGAGGAAATTATTTCTTTTGAGATTTCATGATTGTCGGTTGACCTTTTTCTTCTTTCAACACTTCAGGCTTTACATTGATATCCTTTGAATCTTTAGCACTTCCTTGTGAACTAGATTCTCCTTTAACAGTTTCATGAAAACCAAGACCAAGTTTAACAAAAGGAGACCTTTGACTACTAAGAATATTGTCTAGAATCTTAGTACTATCTTGAAACCTCAAGAACTTATCATTTTCTTCTAATTTACCTTTGAGAATGTTTACTTCAACCTCCAATTTTTGGCATTGCTTCATCATGCTTTCTTCAACCCTTTTTCCTTCTTCTACTTGATCATTCAAATTTAAGATCTCTTCTTTCAACCCATTTTCTTGCTCTTCAAATATTTGTAAAAGTTCTTAATTCTTCTTATTTGATTTTTCCAGATCTGTTTTGAGCGAGATGATTTCTGCTTCACGTCCTTCCTTTTCAAATGATTGTAGAAGTTCTTCATTCTTCTTATTTTATGCTTCAAGGTCTGCTTTCAGAGAGATGATTTCTGCTTCAAGTCCTTCACTGTGAATGGTTACTTTGTCCTGTAGTCTTTGATACATTTCTATCTGTCCCTTCATTGTTTCTATCTGTTCATTCAATCTAGAGATCACATCCTTGAGAATAGATTCCCTCCTTTTAAATTGATTCCAAAAATTACTTTCATCATTGATCTTGAGATTTGCTTCTAGACTTATACTGTTACTTTCACTATATTCATTATTGCATGCACAAGTGAGTGGATTACAAGAACAACAATCAATACCTGTTTCCTCTTCTTCATTTTCTAATGCACATGTTTTCTGAGATATCTTCTTTTCTTGAGTAGCCTTCTTCTTTTGCTTCTTTGCCATGAGCACTAGCAGATCTTGGTCAGAATCTTCTTCATCTTCACTTGACATTTCATTATTATCTTCATTTGCATAATAACTCTTTCCCTTTTCAAATTGTTTATAAGGACATTTAGCAACATAATGACCCACTCTTCCACAATCAAAACATTTGAAGGGTAGCTTACCTTTGAATCTTCCAGTACCTGGTTGGAGTCTCCTTACAAAATTTGCTTCTTCTTCTTCTGATATATAACTTGATTCCTTGAAAACTTCCTTTTCTTTTCCTTTTGCACATGCCTTAAAAGCAGCTTCTTTGATTTGAAAGGGACCTCCTTGTCTCATTTCATAAGCAGTCAGAATACCATGTAGTTGAACAATAGTAAGAGTTTTCAGATCTTTCCTTTCTTCAATAGCTGACACTTTTGACTCAAATTTTGAAGTTAAAGATCTTAAGACTTTTTCCACCAGAGTAGTATCGGTTATGGTTTCACCCAAACTTCTCATACGATTTACAATATCATCTAGACGTAAAAAGAAACTGGCAATACTCTCATCACTATGCATCCTTAAATTTTCATATTCAATTTGGAGAGTTTGGAGTTTTGCACTTTTTACCTTTGTATCTCCTTCATAGCTCAGAATGATTTTGTCCCATATTTCTTTTGCTGAATTTAGCTGCATCACTTTGGCAAATTCTGGTTCAGACATGCTTCCTAATAAGACATTGACGGCTTTGGCATTGATTTCATATTTCTTCCTTTCTGCTGCATCAGTAGGAATACTTGCCGGATACTGATAACCTCCTTCCACGATTTCCCATACTTCTGCACCAAGACTTTTCAAATATGCTTTTTTTCGGATCTTCCAGAACAACAGATTATTTCCATTGAATAGAGGTGGCCTTATAGACATTATCCCTTCATGACTTCCCATTGCGACGGATCTCCTTCAAGCGATCAAGCTTCTGCAGAAGGACCTAGCTCTGATACCAATTGTTGGGAAAAATACTGAGAGGGGGGGGTGAATAAGTTTTTAGGACTTAATCAAAAAATTTTACTTTTCCATTCACTAAAACCCATACGCTACTTTGCTGAAGCTAACTAGCGTATACACGCGGATATCCTTCATAAAACTCGCGTATACACAGAGATCTTGTTATGCCATTAATTCTTCACTTATATCATTCCATCATTCATTCATTAGATGTTCAATAAACTGTAAACATGTGCAGTAAGAATATAATAAATCATCACACATAAGCAACACACATGAAAACCAGGATTTTAGGTGGAAACCCAAGTCGGGAGAAAACCACTGCTGTCGTTGTCTCAGCCTTCAATATTTTCTTATAGAGAAAACATCTTACAACATATGTGTTGGCGCAGCCTCCTACCAGCACGCAGGCACCCACCTGCGCTCGTTTACCAGCCTCTCCTGGAAGGGAGCTACGACCCCCTGCTCTCGTTTACCAGCCTCTCCTGGAAGGGAGCTACGACCCCCTAATCTCATTTACCAGCCTCACCTGGAAGGGAGCTACAACCCCCTAACTGAAGGCTACAATGCTCAGCACCACCATGGACCACGCTTCATCAATTTTCACACTGGATCCAAAGCTTCCTTTAGAACACAACTTGCAGGCCACGTTTCATCATATTTTCAGACTGGACCCACTCCATACATTTGAGCTCAATCATACATCATCAACAGATAGCAGTAACACAATAGAATAGATCAGACATTTGATACTTCATATTTCAGCAAACCCTAATCTTCATACGCGCTTTCCTTTCACTGATCCTGTGTATATACGCGCCTTCGACCATACAAACCCGCGTATATTTCTGTACATATTACAGAGCTAATTTTACTGCCCATACGTGCTTTCTCTTCAGCAAACCCGCGTATATACACGCTTACTCTGCGGCGAACTAGCGTATAGTTCTTCAGACATTTAGGTCATTGCAATTCTTCAGAACAGATACATCACTCAGATTTTACCCTTTACTTCAGACAGATGTTCGCCTCATCTCATATCTAATCATTCCATAAACAGATCTAGCAGATACAAATACATTCCAGATCTAGATTCCCTTCTTCATCATTTCTTCATTGGTGCATCATACATTCAGATCTTTCATTCAACTGTAACCCTTTCCATTTAGATATGCTTCAGAGAGAAGTGTTCATTCAAGCTCAAACTTCTTGCCCCCATTTGCACAATGAATTTCTTCTCCTTATATAGGTTTACCCTTTATCAATACCATGAGCCAAAACCACATTACTTTCGATGGTATTCTTGGACGGGGTCACATAGACGAATCATTACTCAATACAATGGGTCAATACCATGGTGGTTACCCCTGGTTTTACATATTTAGAGCGCTTTTGCCCATACGCGACTTGGCACGTTATTTCCCGCGTGCATACGCTACTTTGTCTAGAAAAATCCGCGTATGCCTTGAGACATACTCTTTTCATCATGTTCTAGCACATACTGACATTCCTTCCATCATTACCTTCTATACTCATTGTATATACATCAAGATTTACATCATTTAACAAGACATATTCCATCAGAGACAACTTCATCAAGTAAGTTTCCATCATCTTCATCAAGTGGGTTGCCATCAAGGACAACACTCAGCATCATATTGCCAACACTTTCACCTTCACTTGTTTAGACTTCTATTCCTTGAAAATTCGTCCTACAAATTTTATCCTTTTCACACCTGATCTCGGCCTCCAAGGTGACTACAATTTTCAGTCTTGTTGCTGTAAAAACACAAGCCCTAGTTTTCTCGCACGTGCAAAGGATGACAACCCAAAAAAAATTCAAAAAACTTCACTTTCTCTTCCCCTTTTTTTGGCTAGGCTTTAGGCTTCTTTTATTGTCTTGATGTATGCTTCAATGGACTTGATAAATGTATCTAAAATGAGGTTAATTACCTATTATATATTTATATACTTCTCATGGTGGTCAAATAGCCCTTATGAGTCTAACTTGTTATCCCTTGAAAGATGACACGCTAATGGATAGGTTGACTTGTCTTGGAGGGAGTCTTATGTGAATTTTTTTACTTACGTGGTAGAAGAAAATATTTTCATTTTAATCACAAACAAGACTATTTGTGATTGACTACATTATTATTATTATTCACGTGTTCTATCATTCAAGATTGTTGCATTGTAACTTTCCATTCAAATTTTTTATTTCATCATTCAAGTTATTAATAGTCTCTATCATCTGAACAAACTGAGGTAACTTAGCATATTTATAATTAAAATGAACAAATTAGTATTAAACATATTTAGCATATTTAAAGTTATCAGAATAATTATATTTTCAACAACCACAGTTGAACATGAATGACACTAGCCTAGATCCATATTAACCAAAGTTCTATCAAGCACCTAGCGGGATCAAATCTATTTGCATTCGGGTTTTTGTGAGTAGATTTATTCAAATAGCTATCTTCCAAATACATCACACAAATCTTTTAAATTGCTGATGCATTTTGAACCAACTAATGGCATTTATCTTCAAGATGATTTGATGAAGAGAATCCAATCCAATAAGGGGGATAAAAAATGGTGGAGAACCTGCAATCTCAAATATTAGGTCAAAGATCATAGAAAATAGTCATTAGGAAATAAAAAATAAAAAATAAAAAAAATTATTACAGAAAATAACCAAGGTAATTAAATTATTATAAAATGTTAATAATAAATAAATATAACTATGACAAATAAATTTTAAAATTAATAATATTAAGGGTTAAATATGAAATAATATAAATAATAATAACCTCATATACATACATATGAATACTAAGACTAAGGAATATAAATTTAGGTTATTAATATTAAGGGATAAATATTAAAAAATCACTAATATGAGATAATAATATTGGTCAATTAAATTATTATAATAAAATATTAATAAAAATAACTAATATTTAGGGTTAATAATAACTAAAGTCAAAGGAACATTTATTTATTTTAAAAGTTATTATGTAATATTTAAACATCCATAATCTCAAATTATTATAAATAAATTATCATTAATAAATCAATATTTAGGGTAATGAAATCCTAAGCGAAAGATATAAAAATTAGAGAAAATAATATTAAGAGTTAAAATTTAAATATTAAATATTAAATTATATTATTATTAAATAAATAAATAATCAAGTCCATGGTGTCCTTGATGGAGGGTGATTGGGTGTGTTGTTAAGGCACTCCTAGATGTCAATTCATGAGTTCAATTCCCCCCTATTCGAATTTTTTTCTTGGACATGTAGCATGATGGAGCCTCAACAATACCAAACTTACAAATAATAATAATAAAAAATCTCAACCAAAAGTTAAAATATTATATAATATTTAAATATTAATAATATACTCTAATATATATATATATATATATATATATATATATATATATATATATATCATTGTATATATTAATGTATATTATTATTAGGGTATATTATATAATTTTTAAATTTTTGGTTGAGATTTAGTACAAATATTATTATTATTATTATTATCATCATCATTATTATTCATATTTTTGGCATTGGTGAGGCTATATCATGCCACATGTCCAAGAATAATACCCGAATAGGGGGGAATTGAACTAATGAATTAACATCGAGGAATGCTTTTTTTTTGTCAAGTTGTTTGTGATTATCTAGGCTTTACCTATGGCTTGAGGAGTCATGACCTAGGGGAATCTAAGCCGTTAAAGTCACCCGAGGATCACACCAGCCCTTAGTTGACTGGATTTTTAGCAAGTCTCCTCCCCTGGAACAGGGCATAACCACCCCTCGTGAGGTTTGATCCTAGGTTGCCTTGACACATCTAGGAGTGCCTTAACAACACACCCAAACACCATCTATGAAGGACCTTTGGAATTTATTATTTACTTATTTAATAATAATATAATTTAATATTTAGTATTTAACTTTTAACTCTTATTGTTTTCTCTAGTAATATATACTAATATATGCAATGATATAAATTGTCATATATATATAATATATATATATATATATATATAGGGTTTGAAATGTCGACCAACAAATAATGTTGATGTGATTAATCTGAAAGAAAATTTTAAAAATTCAATATGGATCACAAAATTCCAAGATCAAATAATATATTAATATATTATTGTTAAATCAAGAAATAAATTAGAAATCAATAATAATAATAATGTTAAGAAAAGAGTAGAAAATGATGAGGAAGACAAGATTCAAGAGGAAGCAGAACAAAAAAAAAATGATATAATGAAAATAAAGGCAAGAATCTAGTTACTACTGATCTTCCAACCATCATATTTGTTCAAATTTCCAGAGTGTTTTTCAATTTCAATGGCTTCTGTGAAATTCATGTGATGATAGTGATTTATCTTAAATAGGTGATCCAGGTCCGTGAGCTATCGGATTTACCCATGATATTTTACTTCTATGATGTTGTTAGAATTGAATTTTAAAATAACATAAAATAACACATGTGCATGCTATAAAGAAGGGAAACAAGACAACCATCAGCAACATGAGAACACGAGACGTTGATAATGGAGTTCACCCAGTGCGGGCTACGTCTCCAAACCCAGTGTCAAAATGGGGTAGGCCGCTTCATATATTGTTGTAAATGGGAAGATATACATGGACGATGTTCTCTCAACCCCTGAAGTTCGCTGAAGAAGTGGATGCTCATCTGTTGAATCTGGCTACACCATCGAATTTGTGGCATCGAGGGCATAAAATCGATTTTCCACACTTGATAATCAAACACTTTCACTCCAATCTGGAAAATGACCAAAAAATGGGAAGCTCTGCTACTAAAACATACATCACCATCGGATTCCTGTCACCGAGAGGTGTAAAATAAACATAAAGTTTGTCAAATTCTGACTCCTGCAATTTCGGGGCCTTAAGGAGTATTTTGATGCCCTCAAGATTCCATAAGATTTTGTTATGGTAGGAATCTGCAAATATGCTGGTCATATGGCCATTCTAACTTCACCATCATGTTCCCTATGAAATTCTGGTTAAAATGATAGTAAACTTCATATCATTTAGACAAAATGAAAATTTACCTCCCAATGGAATATTTTAGGCATCAAGTAATAATTTCTGCAAAAGATTCTTTTCCTCAAAAAATGTGCCCCCACATGGTTTCGCCTTGCAATTAAATAATATAAAACTCAAAAATCGTGCCAATCTCCTCCCGCTCCTGCGTTCTGCTCGGCCTACGTTTTCTTGGCGCTCCCCCCACCCCCCCTGGATGCACTGTGGAAATGGTTTTATAAGGTGGTGGGGTGGCGGAATTTACAAAGTCGTCACCCGTGGCGTGGTGGTTCAGCATAGTAATGGAGGTGGAGAGGTCAAGGGATTAAATCCTGCCTCTCCCCAATTTAGGTGTGGTTACTATTTAATAATGATGGCGCCACCATTGGGTGGTTGTGAGACCATTCGATAATGGTCAGCCACGTGGGCCGGGCGGGTTTGAGCCCCACCGATCTCAACGTATAAGGTGGCGGTGCACTGTTATACGAAGTCTTTGTTTAAGCTCTAGTGGGCAGGGTCCGCTCCATGCAGCTGGTCCCAACTTTGGTTTTTTTTTGTTTTAATATAATACGCCATATATATATATATATATATATATATATAAATGTTGTTATGGTTCCAGGGGTGGAGGGGGTGGCAGCCCGCCCCCCATCCATTTTGATTTTTATGATATGGTCATTGGGGGGGGGGGGGGTGGTGGGGTTAGTGGCCCACCACCCCATTTAAAATATTTTTTTATTTTTTATAACAATAATGGGCATTTTCATATTTTCTCAAAATAAGGGTTATTGGGAAAATTAAAGAGGCCACAATTTTTCCCATTTTCGGGAGCTAAGTTTCATCCCAATTGACGGTGAATTTGTTGGACACTTAAACCTGGCCCACTACCCAACTCTGACGAAATTTTTTGACTCGCTCTAACTTCTCCATATAGGCTCAACTTGGAGATTTGTTCGCACCATTGGAATGAGGACGAAGAGCACTTTAATCTGAAATTGGTTTGAGATCAATCCAACCACTTTGAATTTTGACCATTTATGAGCCCTCTTGCTCTCCTAAGAGTTTCTGGAGCCACCTAGATCAATCCTCCCCACTCAGGAGCTTTTTTTCCAACAAAATCATGAACATAATCTATAGCTACTTTGTACATTGTCTGCACCATAAGTGTATTGAAAGGTCACCCTTCATTCTCCTTCACCTTTGTCCTTTTGAGCCATAAGCGATGAGCCGACACCTGAATTCCCTACAAACCTATAGTACAATATTCTTACAAATTACATGCTTTATTACATGACCAATATATGACCCAAGCATTCCCCACACTTGCCATGAGTTTATAACCATACTCTGTGGTCAAGTTTACATCAAATGGAATCAATACCCTAGCTATCAATACAAGCCCAAAAAATCATTGTTTCTTAATAAGTGATGGAAAACACATCATCACTTTTACATTTTAAATTGAAACACATGATTTAAAAAAATAAGGCCTTAGCATGCTACCACACCTAGAAAAACCATCTCTCACTTATCAAAGTGAATGGGTCATCTCTCTGTGGTGCATTTTCTTGTCAAACAATGGACACTTTGTCTCTAAGGCGCTACACTAGATGGAGCCTCCAACACGTGGCTCTTTGATGGAAACTTCTCTCACAATGACTGCAATGAGTCTTCTTCCTCCAAACCTGCTTTACCTTCTTCTTTTCCTGTGGTGGAGAAGGCATTTCACGCCTCATCCTCTTTTGTGTTTTCATTCTTTTCCAACACTTAGCAAATACATGGTTATATAATCCACAAAAACTACATGTTTTATGATGCCATGATCTATGTTAATTGTTAGCGATATGTTTGTAATCAAAATGAAAATTAGAATATCAAGACTTGTCATACCTTTCTTGGTTGTCTTTGGTACAATCATGGTGACGAGAGCTTTCCTCAGCTCTTTCTCTGCAATGTGCACTTTCAGAGGATGATGGTGAAGTGTTCCCATCAATCTCTTTCCCCAATGGTTTCAACCATGCATTGGAAGCTTATGACAGCTTCGAGCATTGTCCTTCAATGTATCCCAAACCTGCTAATAGAGGTCTTTGCATGACCTCCAATGGCTGAATCATGCCTTGGCCATTAATGCCAAGTCCTCCTCCTTTTTATCCCATCTTGGTGAGGAGTCTCATGCTAGTTACTGTAATGGGTATCTCCACATTTACCACAGAAATGATAGCATGTGAAGATGAAACTGAAGAAACATCAACATTTTTTACCTTAGATGTCGATTCAGAAAGAGGTGATGATGGCTTCTTCAAGCCTTTATTGCACTTCAACTTGTCCAAGGCCTCTTCTGCAGCTCGTAGCTAAAGCTGTAGTATCTGCTTATCCTCTTTCTCTTCTTGTAGAAGCCTCCTTAATTTAGCATCCTTTTCTCGAAGACTTTGGTTGATCTCCTCATTCTAAGGATGAGAAGATGATGAAGGTGATGAATAAGATGCATAAGAACTGGAAGGTGTGAATAAAGAATTGCTTTTTGCTTCTTCTTTCTCCCGTCTCTCATACACTTCATACATCATGTCCACCATTTTGGAAATTCTGAGCATGGCCTTGTACATGTATTTTCCATCCTTCATTGCTACACATTAAATTTTTTTTCATGCTCTCAATTCGCATCAGCAAGAAGACCGCTCTGATACCACTTGGTCTGGGTCCATCAGCTACTACCCATGATCTTTTACTTTTGTGATGTTGCTAGAATTTCATTTTAAAAGAGCATAAAATAACACATGTGCATGTTGTAAAGAAGGGAAACAAGATGGCCATTAGCAACATGAGAACACGAGATGTTGATAACGGAGTTCACTCAGTGTGGGCTACGTCTTCGGGCCCAGTGTCATTTTTGTTGGAATCACGATTGCCGTTAGACCAAAACCCGCAGGCATTAGTCTCTGCTACAATCGCCGAAGTTAGGATCCATGAGAGGCGGTTAGTACATGTCACTAAACACACGGGGAGTGTTGAACCCAATGTCCAACAATGACTCCCCCCCAATGCAAGTCAGGTGAGTTTCGAACTCGAGACTTGTGGCTCTAATATCACTTGTTAGAATCACGATTTTAGTTAGACCAAAACCCGCAGGCATTATTCTCCACTACAATCGCCATATTTAGGATCCACGAGAAGCGGTTATTCCATGTCTTGAAACACATGGGGAGCATTGAACTCAATGTCCAAAAATAATGGGGTAGGTCATTTCATATAGTCCTGGAAATGGGAAGATGTACATGGATGATTTTCTCTCAACCCCTAAAGTAGGTTGAAGAAGTGGATGCTCAGCTACTGAATCTGGTTGCACCATCAAATTTTTGGCATCAAGGGGCACAGAATCGACTATCCACACTTGAGAATCAGAAATTGTCACTCCAATCTAGAAAATGGCCGAAAAATGGGTAGCTCTACTACTGAAATGAACATCACTATTGGATTCTTGTCATTGAGAGGTGTAAAATTGATATAATTTTTTTTCGAATTATGACTCCTGCAACTTCGAGGCCTCAAGGAATATTTTGATTCCTTCAATATTCCCTAATATTTTTTTCTACCAGGAATCTACAAATTACTACTCAGATGGCCATTCTAACTTTACCATCGCGTTCCCTGTGAAATTCTAGGTAAAATGACTGTAAAATTCGTATCATTCTCACAAAATGAAAATCTACCTCCCCATGGAATATTTTAGGCATCAAGGAATAATTTTTGCAAAATATCCTCTACCTCAAAAAATGTGCCCCCACATGGTTCCGCCTTGCAATAAAATAACATAAAACTCAAAAACCGCGCTAGTCTCCTCCCACTCTTGAGTTCTTCTCGGCCTTCGTTTGCTTGGTGCTCCCCCTCGAACGCACTATGGAAATGGGTTTATAAGGTGGTGGGGTGGTAAAATTTACAAATTCACCACCTGTGGCATGGTGGTTTGGCAAAGTAATGGAGGCAGAGAGGTTGGGGGATCAAATCGCGCCTCTCCCCAACTTAGGTGAGGTTATTGTTTAGTAATGGTGGCACTTTTTTTTAATTTTGGTTTGCATTGAATCCATCGTTGGGTGGTTGTGAGACCAGCCAGTGGGGTCTATTGGAAATACTAAGAGGGGGGGGGGGGGGGTGAATCTGTTGGAATCACGATTTTCGTTAGAACAAAACCCGCAGGCATTAGTCTCTACTACAACCACTAGAGTTAGGATCCACGAGAGGTGATTAGTCCATGTCACGAAACACACAGGGAGCGTTGAATCCAATGTCCAACAATCTCCCCCCCAACGTGAGTTGGGTGATTTTTGAACTCGAGACCTAGAGCATTAGTTAATCTTCAATTATTATCAGTGTTTGTACAATTATAGTAGTAAACAAAAGGAACACAACTGCACACAGTTTTTAAGGTGGAAACCCTCTTCGGGACAAAAACCACCTGAATGTTTTTCTAATAATTCTTTAATATTCAACTCCAATTGAAAATAAAGCTCCAACTTCCTATAATCTAGAAAATAATTCTTCTCCAGTTCCCACTGGATGGACGCTCCAACGACCGAGATTCTTCAGTAGTCAACTGAACGGATGCCCCAACATGCAATGAGCTACAACTCACCCTAGTACCACCCTACCACCCTGAAGTTTTCATAGGATTGAACCTGTTGGTGACTTCATGCACCATCCTAGCACCACCCTACCACCTTATATAAGAGTAAAAGAGGAATGGACTCTCGTACCATCGAAAATGGTCCACTTTACATTGATATATAATGATGTTGAAGAAGAAGACACACTAGACCATAACCCCAACTATGACACCAATACCTAATGATGATCCTAGACCTCGTGACATTGCCTCTTCACTTCTTGGAAGATAGACACTTGTAAAAATTTTACAATGATTCTTTTACAATGACTCAGTACAATGATACCTTTACAATGACTGTATGCAATGCTGCCCACGTGAGGACTTCATGTGGTAAACTTCTTACTAATGTTCTAATACTTGATTTCTACTCTTTCCATGCTACCCTTTCTCACTCTTCGTAACATTAGATCATTAATTGAGACTTATCTTGATGAATATATAATACCTACAAAAATTCTTCAAGGAAATACCCATGACATGATAATAACAAAACTTACCTCATCCTACAGAGAATATGTCAGTGATAAACTGAAAGAAAAAATTAGAATACAAATAACCTAATGCAATTGAGAGATGAACATGCATATACAGAATGTACTTACCTAGATCTTACCTCTGCTACACCTTACTTTTCTTTTCTTCCCTAGAAATTCTAGTCCTTTGCAACCCTTGACAACACATGATCTAGCTTTTTCTTGCCTTCTAGGAGCTCAATATTGAATCTGGTTTATCTCTATTATTTCACATCCCAAATATGTTATTTTTGGTCTTGTAGTATTCCTCTGAGTCTTCTTTCCAATGCCACAGGTCTGACCCAATTTAGATTCTTCAAGACAAAGTTATTCCTAATCTCTCACAATGACCCAATTATGGAATGGTTCAATAAAGTGAACTTGTATGGTGTGACACGCGTCACTGTTTATTTATTCAACTCTGAAATTGATACAGAGAAAACTACAATCCATGCACTATCCACCAATTTTTACATAATTCCAATCTGATATTCACAGAGATATTTATAATGATTTTCCCAAGGTCACCTCTTTGAGATGAAGTTCAGAAGCATGCCAAAAGCCTAACTTCCACAGATCATATCTCTGAAAATGTTGTGCACCACCCACTAAATTTTTTATAGGAGCTTCCTCAGGATTTCAAATTCGCCTCAGAAAAATTTCAGCTTCTAAACCTTTGTAGAAAAAAAATTATAGTGCAAATTCCACGATGACCTGTTCCATGTAGCAAAATCCCCACATGAGGAGGATATGAGGATCACAATTTATATAAATACTTAGGTTTAGAGGGAATTCAACAAGTGAACGTGGGAGGGATTTTAGGAGCTTAAAAAATTATTAATTATTGACTTTTCAATGACCCATGCCACGACCCTGGGGTTTTAGCCCACTAACTGGGATTACTAACTTCAAACATAAATATCTCTCAAACCGTGAAGAATTACGTGGCGTGCCATATATCAACAGAAACATCTTGACAAGAAGAAACCATAAAAAATATCCTTGACTCAGAATATAGTAATTTGGTAGGTCAAAATTCCCATGCAAGTTTTGGGTAGCTCCTGGTGCTTCTTGGGTTGACATCAATGACAACCACTTATCAACAATCTACCCCTTTGGCATTGATGGCAACACAAGTACTCCCCCTATGATCATGATACCTCTTCCTACAACATTATCTCCCCCTTTCACATCAATGGCAAAGGTTAACTCCACCTGACACACAACCACCCTGCAGACCTGTACACACTTCCACTCCCTCTTTATATTCTGAATAAGGAAAATGTAATGAGAATTTGGGAGAATCCAAAGCTTATAGAAAATATATTCAAATGCTTCACGAGGTAAAGGTTTAGTGAAGATATCAACAATTTGTTCTTTTGTACCAACATATTCAAGTTTGATATTATTTTCAGCGACTTGTTCTCTAACAAAATGATATTTGATCGGAATGTGTTTTGTTTTTGAATGCATGACATAATTCTTGGAGATGTTGATGGCACTGGAGTTATCATATAATATGAGAATAGACTCATTGAATTGTACTTGAAGATCTTGCAAAGTTTGTTTCATCCAAAGGACTTGAGTACAACAAGCTGTCATTACAATGTATTCTACTTCCATTGTAGATAACAAGAATGAGGTTTGCTTTTTGCTCAACCATGATACAAGAAAAACACCTAGATAGAATGTTTCTCCACTGGTACTCTTACGATCATCAACGCTTCCTGCCCAATTTGCATCTGTAAAGGCTTGAATAGTGAGATTGTTACCCTTGGGATACCATAAGCCATATTCTGTTGTGCCCTTTAGATATCGAAGAATTATTTTGACGACAATAATATGTGATTCTTTTGGTGCTACTTGGAATCCTGCTACTTGTCCAGTTTCTTGCATAACATCTGGTCGAGAGGTTTTTACATATAGAATACTACCAATCATAGTTCTGTACAACCTCTGATCCACATCCTTATATGAGTCGTCTATGTGCAATTTGAAACCTGTTACCATCAGAGTAAGGACGGGTTTGCAATCTTCCATTTTGAATTTCTTGAGCATTTCCTTGATGTACTTGGCTTGACATATAAATATTCCTTTCTCTTGCTGAGATATTTTAAGCCCTAAGAAGTATGTCATTTCACCAAGTGAAGACATCTCAAACACTCTTTGCATATTTGTAGCAAATTTCTTACTTAGTCAATCATCATTGCTACCAAAGATTATATCATCCTCTTTTTCTAGTAGACGTGCTTTGGTTGCTTCATCCAGAACATATATGTCGTTTGGAGCTCGACTTGTCAGATGGCCAATTTACTCATACCGCTTCGATTTCACATGTGTCCATCACACATTTGTCCAACACTGAACAGATTGTGATTCATGTTTTCAACCAATAGAACATTCTTGGCTAGAGCATATTTTCTTCCAAGAGTGATGGTACCTGATCCTATAAAATTTGAAGATCCATCATTTCCAAAGGACACGGTTCCATCCTTCTTCTATTTCAGAGATACAAATGTCTTTCTATCTCGAGTCATATGCATTGAGAAACCGCTATCAACATACCACACATATTTTTTGTTTTGAGCCTTCAAAGCGAGATCACAATTATCAATCTTTTTCTTTTTCCATGTTCATTCATTTTGTGGCTTAGAAGATTCTTCTGGAGGATTTTCAAGTTTGCAGTCTCTGGCTATGTGTCCAAAGTTTCGACATTTGTAACATTCAATATTATTTCTTAAATGTTCAAATCTATTGATGTTTCGTTGAGCCCTAGGAGGTTCATATTTGACAAATCTCTTGGAATTGTATTGGTTCCTAGGGTACGTGCAGCATTCTACATCTTTATGACCAAATTTTCCACATGAATAACAATAGCCATGAAAAATATGATGGTACCTGGATGGAAATCTTCGTTGAGGAATTGTCTTCCAAGGTTGTTCTTGCGAATCTTGTCCAATGAAATCTACATGCATGTAAGATCTCATAGGTTCATTGTATTTTGTTGTGGAAGGTATTGCTTCTTCTTCTTCGTTGATTTTTGATGAGTTCTTCCAATTCCCTTGAGTTGTTAGCATAGTTTTGGACAATTTTTTCCTTCTTCACTTCCTTACGCAGAGAGACTATTTCAGCTTCTAATTCTTCCCTTTCTTGGTTACTTTCTTCCAACTTCTTTTGAAGTGACTCTTCAATACATTTTTGTTCTTCAACTTCAATTTTGAGACCTTGAACTTTTTCTTCAAGAGTATTGGAACTGATCTTCTCAGCCTTAAGCTCTTTTATAAGCTTTATTACCTCCTTAGAAAATTCTTCTATGGTCAACCCTTATTCTTCATTGTTTGATACCTCTTGTTTTTTGTGCTTGGCCTTAAATAATACTCTCTCATTGGCTTCTTATTCACTTTAATTGTCTTCATCGGATGATGAGATATCTTATTTAGAGAGAAAGTTTCTTTTGAATTATTTCTTTTTCCTTGCTTGTTGAATTTCTTAAAACCTTTCTTTTCTTTTGAGTTGCCATCACTTCTGTTCAGGCATGTAATATTCCTAAATTAGCCTACAACTAATTGGAATATTAAAGTTTTGTTTTGTCACTTAGATAGGTGAATAAGTGGGTAGGGAGACCCATAAATTTCTTTATTATGAATAAAACCACTTCTCATGTGAAAGTGGATCATCTTTTCAGCTTAATAAAGCACCCTAAGGTGTGAAAAAGGGCTAAAACATGTGGAATGGGTCAACTTTGACCAAATTAACAATGTTGTCAATGGAGGAGTGGACATTAATGAAGGATCGACGCAGTTTTAGATGGAGACACAATGCAAGGAAGTAGTGTCATTAATGGATGGGGCTTAGGCTTTGGAAGCTCATATCTTATAAAAGGAAGAGGATGGCAGCCATATTATTCATCTTGGTATATTTTATATTTTGATATATGGTATGTTTAGACATATAGCTTTCTTTAGTTGTTTAGCTAAGATTGCATGTTTTGTTTAGCATAGGGTGTTCCTGATCGGGAGTCCCACCTCTTCCATTGAGGAGCTCTTGAAGGATTTTTCACTATACTTCCACAATCAGGCATTTGGGCGAAGCTTCAGTCTCATGTACAGTGCAGTTCTGTTTAAAGTTGGGTTCTGTTGCAGGGGTGTAGCAGTGGAGGAGAGAAATCTCTATTTTCTGAGCTATTTTTCCATTGGAGGGATCATCCTTTCATCCGAAGGCTTGTGAGGAATACTTCAGGGCTTCATTACACATTTTGGCATCAGGCCAAGTAGCAGTCATCAGCTACAACGCAGTTTCTTGCAGAAACTGCATTATTTTGGAGAGCAGCTGCAGTGGTGGGTTTATTGCCCTATTTGGAGTGTTTTGGTTTCCTGTGTGGGGATCAACCCTTCATTTAGGAGATTTGTTAGATGAGGATCAGACATATTTTATATCAGATCAGACATCTCCCATCAATGATTTATTTGCGAAGATTATTCAGCCCTAAGGCCAAATATGCTATTTTTTGTATATTGTGTATTTCCGGAAACCTTTTCTGGGTTGTCCTGAAATCCTATTTTGGAGCATGGATCTCTAGCCTTGTAATTTTTTGGAGCATCATATCAGTAGCAATATATTTTTATATCTTTCAGCTATTATTCTCTCTTAGACAGTGCAGTTTTCTAGGTATATGTATTTCATGTGTTAACAACATTTTAGATCTAGGTGTATGCTTTCATGAGAGGCTTATTTGGTCAACTTGAGTGATCTTTTCCTCAATATCTTGTACATATTTGTATGTTATAATCATAATGGAATGGATCTACTATTGTCTCATGTCTTTATCTATTATATTTCTGCTTATTTCCAGTTTTATGCACTCTATTCCTGCTTTTCCCATTTGGGAATATTACAATGGTATCGGAGCATAATCTTGGCTTAGCCTGTGTACTTCAGCCATTATGTCTTCTAAGGAGGCTTCTCATAAGAAGGAGAATATATGTAGAAGAAATGAAGCCAAAACCTCATTTTCAAGAGGGAAGGAGTTTTCAAAACTTCTTCTTCAAACTCTGCAATGCATTAGCAGAGACATCAAAGAAATGAGAATGGGGAAATGTAGAGATTCTCCAAGAGGGCTTATATATGAAGAAAGCTCCAGATTTTCACATTATGGGTGTGAGAATTCATTTACATTATCAGATCTACAATGTGGTACCATGCCTATGGTCATGGAAAGAGATATGGAGGAAGGAGATGTACCAAAGGAGGAGACACTTGGTGACTACCTTCAAGAGTATGAATCTCAAACTCAGAGATTTAGAGATCATCTAAACTTCCAAGGGTTTTGTGAGATCAAGGAGGATAGGAGATATAGCAAAAATGGTAGAAGCACAAGGTACAAGAAAAATTATGTGGGTAGATTCTTTCTATCTACTTTGATGGATCACCTAGATGTTTAGCTAGGGCTTGGGTGGAGGAGTTAGACACCTAATTCCAGCAACACCAAATTTTAGAAGATGAAGCCATTAGAGTAGCAGTGCTACACCTTGAAGGTAAGGCTTATGCCTGATGGTTTTATGAATATTCTTCATTAAAAGATGCAAATATGTTTACTTATGCAAGGTTCACTATGAAGATAGTAAAGAGATTTGATGAAAAAAATTATGAAACTTCCTTGGTTGAGCTAGCCAAGCATACACAAACAAAACCTTTGCATGAGTTGGAAGGATCTATAAATCCAACTCCATTTCAAAAAACTATTGAGGGGATTAAAAACTTTCACAACACCTTGCTAGAGGCAAGAACCCCATTTCAGAAAGAGCCCTCTTCTCAAAAGGAAGACATGGAGGAACTAAACAAAGAACCTCTTAATGTTGATATTCATGATGAAGGAGAAGAGAAGGTAAGAGGTAACAACATTGTCACAACAGTAGAAGATATAGTACCCCATGGAGAGGAATATGGAGCATTTTCTCCAAAGAGAGAAACTCTTGCACTCTTGCAAGGAGTTCCAAAGAATCTCACATATGGAGATCAGGGCACACTCCATGTGTAGCATGTGCCATCATTGACAAATTGTGAGATCTTGAAGATAGAAGGAGATAAAGGGGAAGACAATAATCATGTGATGAGGAGCACAAACCCCTCTCTATTTCATAGGGTTGATGCAGAGAAGAGACAGGAGCATTTATGCAGTGAGGATAAGGACAAATTAATCCACTCACATATACAGCCTGATCGAGGCCTTGATGTTTCATTACATGGAGGCATTCCACCAGGGAGACCCCCTGATTGGAAGATGAATAAAGAGTTCTCTCAACATGGTGCAACATTGATATATTTAGCTGGGGAAGGAGCCTTGGGAGGAGCTAGCACAACGCAAAGAACGTTTGATGGGTTCAAAGGAGGAGTGAGAAATTTTTTGATATGGACATTGCTATCTCCCACTCAGCTATTTGCGCTAAAAGATGATTCAAAAATATATGATGACATGAGCATGGTGTCAAAGGGCTACTCCATATCCTTGGAGCAAAAAATGATACTTCCACACATGAGGAATATTTCTGAATGTGACAAGAGGTTATTAACACCCTTGCATGCATTGGAAAAACTATGGAAGTTTTGGAGGAAAGATACCTTTTAAGAGGAGGTTGACCTCCATGTACTTCAATCTTGTCTTGAGCAAGATCAGTTGCAAGAGAGGCAACAAAAGTTTCGTAACAGTACTCCAACATGTGGCTTTAGCATTGAGCATTTCAAAGAGGAGAGTTATGATGTGACAAGAGCTTCATTTCAGATTTATACATCACTATCATTGTTGGGAAGCCTAGATCCATATTAGGTGGAATATTCAAAGAACCTCTTCACATGTAAGGTTCTTGATGGGAAAGTGGTAGATGGGAGATATAGAGTGTTTTATGGAGTCATTTATTTTCATGATCGGATTTATTTAACTAGAGACTCTAACCTCAAGAAGGGGATTCTACATGCAGCATATGAGGCACTCTCTTTAGGACATGTAAAATCCATTGAGTCTTATCACACCATCATGGAGGGATTCTATTGGGAGGATCTCAAAGAAGATGTGCACCAACATATCAGGAGACATGCAGCTTTTTTGATGTATGAGGAGGAGAGAAAACACCTTACAAGGTTGTTCCAATCACTTCCCCTTTTGATGGAGAGATGGGAAGGCTCATCTATGAACCTCTTCACCAAAAATCTCTACAATATAAGGTAAAGATTGTGTTTTGATGCTTATATATCAACCAACAATGTATGTGAACTCCTTTACCATGAATTTGCAACACATTGCTCCACAAGAGAGAAAACCTCTTTGTGGATTTCATGGTCCTTTTGGGAATACATTCAGTGATGGGGATGACCACTTTATGGAGGACTTTGGGCAAGATGTGTTTTGTTGGGATCATATTCAGCCAACACCTAATGTCCTCTACTATTTTCAAGCTTTTGAGAATCTTATGATAGCAAGAAGGTGGTTGGATGGCCACTTATCATATCATGTTTGGAGACAGCAAGAAGAAGAACAATGTTGGTCTCACTTGAACGACTATTGTCACCATCCAATATGTCATATGACACTTAGTCCATGTTTCTTTTGGAGCCCATATGGTGATGACACTCTATTCACTATATGAGTGGAATCATGAGATTCCAAGTATATTTTGGCTTCGTGAAGACTATATTATTGCAGCCCAGGATCATCAGCTCCAAATTTATCATAAATGGAGAGAGAGACAACGTAATTTGAACAATATTATCTCTCATTTTTATCCATGCAGCCCCTACACGTTGCCTAATCAGGGGATTGGTGACTATTTCTATGAGCTACCAAGGATGGCTCACTTTGTTTGGATGATAGCATGGAGATTGGAGTTTCTCATGGGGGTGAGGTACCGAACATTCACCTCATGCCTTAAGGAGACTAATGGATAGCATATAGCTCTTTCCATATATCACCCACTTTTTCATGATGAGAGCTATTTGGTTTATCCACCAAAAGCTAACGTGTATTCTTGGGGAGAGACATATCCATTGGATATTTTGCAGTATCCTTGTAGTTACTTGAGGACAAGAAACATTTTGGAGGGGAGGACTATAATATTCCTAAATTAGCCTACATCTAATTGGAATATTAATTTTTTTTTGTCACTTAGATAGGTGAATAAGTGGGTATGGAGACCCATAAATTTTTTTATTATTAATAAAACCACTTCTCATGTGAAAGTGGATCATCTTTTCAGCTTAATAAAGCACTCTAAGGTGTGAACAAGGGGCTAAAACATGTGGACTGGGTTAACTTTGACCAAATCAACAGCATTGTCAATGGAGGAGTGGACATTAATGAAGTATCAGCGTAATTTTAGATGGAAATGCAATGCAAGGAAGTAGTGTCATTAATGGATAGGGCTTAGGGTTTGGAAGCTCATATATTATAAAAGGAAGAGGATGGCAGCCATAATATTCATCTTGGTATATTTTCTATTTTGATATACGGTCTATTTAGACATATAGATTTCTTCATCTGTTTAGCTAAGATTGCATGTGTTGTTTAGCACAGGGTGTTCCTGATCATGAATCCCACCTCTTCCATTAAGGAGCTCTTGGAGGAGTTTTCACTATACTTCCACAATTAGGCATTTGGGCCAAGATTCAGTCTCATGTACAACACAGTTTTGTTTAGAGTTGGGTTGTGTTGCAGGGGTGTAGTAGTGGAGGAGAGAAATCTCCATTTTCTGAGCTAGTTTTCCATTGGAGGGATCATCCTTTCATTCAGAGGCTTGTGAGGAAGCCTTCAAGGCTTAATTACACATTTTTTCATCAGACCAAGTAGCAGTCATCAGCTACAGTGCAGTTTCTTGCAGAAACTACGTTATTTTGGAGGGCAGCTGCAGCGGTGGGTTTATTGCCCTATTTGGAGTGTTTGGGTTTCCTATGTGGGAATCAACCCTTCATTTAGGAGATATGTTGGAGGAGGATCAGTAATCTTGTATATCATATCATCCATGTCCCATTAGTGATTTATTTGTAGATATTATTCAGCCCTAGGGCCAAATCTACTATATTTTGTATATTGTGTATTTCTGGAAACCTTTTATGGGTTGTCCTGAAATCCTGTTTTGGAGCGTGGATCTCAAGCCTTGTCATTTTTTGGAGCATTATATCAACAGAAATATATTTTTATATCTCTCAACTGTTATTCTCTCTTATAAAATGCATTTTTCTGGGTTTATGTATTTCATGTGTTAACAACATTTTAGATCTAGGTGTATGCTTTCATGAGAGGCTTATTTGGCCAACTTGAGTGATCTTTTCGTCAAGATCTTGTACCTATTTTGCTGTTATAATCATAATGGAATGGATCTACTGTTTTCTCATATCTTGATCTATTATATTTCTGCATATTTCCAGTTTTATGCACTCTATTCCTGCTTTTCCTATTTTGGAATATTATAGGACATTTTGCTGCGAAATTCCCAACCTCACCACAGCCAAAAAATATTAATGGAAGTTTACCTTTGAATTTTCCCTTACCAATTTTTATTTTTCTCGTAAAGTAAGCATATTCTCCATCTGAAAGACCTTCTTCATCTTCTTCCTTTTCTTCACACTTGCAGGTGTAGGTATTTTCCTTTGAAAGTTGTTTATCCTTATTGGTTTTCTTAGATGCAACGAATGCAGTTTCTAGATGTGAAGTACCCTCTTCATCATCAAGTCTCATTTCATATGATATGAGAACTCCATGTAATTCCTCTTTGCTGAGTTTTTCCAAATTTTCACTATATTCTAAGATCAATACCTTTGGGTTGAATCTCCCTGGTAACGTTCTAAGAATATTTTGTATAATAGTCTTCTCGTCAACAGACTCTCCCAATCCTTCCAGAGTGTTGGTTATTTCATCAATGCGTTGGAAGTATGCAGCAATATTGCCATATTCTTTCACTCTGAGTTGCTCAATTTTTTCTCTGTAGATTTGAAGCTTTGCTTCTTTTGTATTTGAGTCACTTGCATATATATTCTCAAGCTTGTCCCATACATTTTTGGCATTTTTACAACCTAACACCTTATGATAAGAAGATTCAATAAGTCCATTGATAATAATATTCTTTGCTTTTACATCATTTACCAAATTCTTCTTACCTTGTTCATCCTGATTGACGTAAATCCATTTTGAACAGTGTCTCATACTTTGTAACCTTACACAAAGAGATAAACCTCCATTCTTCCTTTCCAAAGTGCATAATTATTTTCATTGAATGGAGGTACACCATGCTCCATGACCTCCTTCCAGCTGTTAAACTATTATTGAAGGAACCAATCTCTAATAAAAATTCTCGGAAATAATGAGATGGGGGGGGGGGGGGGGGCCCCCGTGAATCTATTGGAATCACAATTGTCGTTAGACCAAAACTTGCAGGCATTAGTCTCTGCTACAATTTCCAGAGTTAGGATACATGAGAGGAGGTTAGTCCATGTCGTGAAACACATGGGGAGCGTTGAACCCAATGTCCAACAGGGGCCGGCCATGTTGGCCTGGCAGGTTGGAGCCCCGCCGATCTAGGCATATAAAGTGGCATTGCACCGTTATGTGGAGTCTTTGTCTAAGCTCCAGTGGGTGGGGTCCGCTCCACATGACCCCGTCCCAACTTTGGTTTATTTTTTGTTTAATATAATACTTGATATATATTTACTGTTATGGCTTTGGGGGTGGTGGGGGTGGCAGCCCAGCCCCCATTCGTTTTGATTTTTATGATATGGTCATTAGGGGGTGGCAGGGTTGGTGGCCTACCACCCCATTTTATATATATATATATATATATATATATATATATATATATATATATATATATATATATATATATATATATATATATAGAGAGAGAGAGAGAGAGAGAGAGAGATTATAACAATAATGGGCATTTTCGTATTTTTTCAAAATAAGGGTTTTTGGGAAAATTAAAGAGGCCACAATTTTTCCCATTTTCTGGAGCTAACTTTCATCCCGACTGGTGATGAATTTGTGGGACACTTAAACCTGGCCCATTACCTAACTTTTACCAAAGCTTTGACTTGCTCTAACTTCTTAATATGGACTCGGATTGGAGATCTGTTTTCAATTTTGGAATCAGGACGACCAACACTTTAATCTGAACTTGGTTTGAGATCAATCCGAACACTTTGAATTTTGACCATTTATGAGTCCTCTTGGTCTCCTGAGGGTGTCTGGAGCCACCTAGATCACTAGGATCCCAAAGTCTTCAATGAAAATATGGTGCTTGGTTTTCTCTGCATGCTTCGTAAGAGTAGAGGAGTGTGATCCATGATGCTTAATGTTAGCTATATATTCTTGAATCCTTTACTTAATAGATATATTTGTTTCACCAACATAGGCATCACCACATGAGAAAAAAATTAAGTATACACCTTTCATGTTAGTAGGGTCAATGGGATCCTTGACCAACCTCAAAAAATCTTGAATCATATTTCACATTTTGAAGGAGGCAGGAAATTGATGTTTTCTTAAAATATGAGAAATCATATTAGTAGTTCCTTAATTAAAGGGAAGTTGAACCTTGGGAATATGATCTATAAGGTCCCTTTTTGGTCTACGGCCTTGCCTAAATCTATGAAAATCCTTGATGTCCTTGCATTTATTATAACCAATTTTTCACAAAAACATCCAACATGTGGGTTTTCTTCTCCAACGGGTGACCAAGGTGTTTAACATGTTGAATTTTTTCATTGGATGATGATGAGACTTTTCATGGAGATATTTATTCCTGTGAGTATTTTTACAAAGAACCTATTGCAAAATAGAACCATCATAATATATGGAAATAATAATACCAAGGAAAGGAAGACTACCATTACTTTAAACCACCATAGTAAACTTGATAAAGTCAGATTGACTATTTAGATGTTGCTTGAATAATTCTAACTTCTTACGACCATGGGGCAAAATAACACAAGTATCATCAGCAAATTGTTTCCGAAGTTTCAGAAATTTGATCCCTCTCAACACTTGATATATCTAGGACTAAGATAGATCTAGGATGGTATAATAAAATATTAATGAGATAAACTCGTAATTTGAGTAGTTTTAAAGATTTTAAACAAATGGTTTTTTGAATATTATAGGTTTAAGTAGAGAGGGATGTAAGGCCTATATCTCTCCATTAAATTTAATAACCGAATTAATTCTAGGAAGAGATTATAGAATGCAAAGCCTCTAAATATACTATAATTATGATGAGTGACATTTTAAAGAGAAAAATGAAAATAACATAAATTATTTTAAATAGATGTCTCCCAACAAGAAAAATTATAAGAAATATCATCCATTGGCATTGGATTACTTTATATTTGGATGATTTCACCCCTCCCATAGAGGAGGAAAACGCCCTACAACCTTCTTGTGAAAAAACCATGAATTTCTTTCCTTGCCATATCAAGTTTATTGACACCCCAAACATAGAATTTAATTGATTTTATCAAGGAAAAATAGGAAAATTGAATTTGATTGATTTATCAAGTAATAAAAAATGATTTAGTTGATTGATAATGGTAACAAACATGATTTTATTAATAGGAGATTAACTAAAGTCACCCATTTTTATGTTTTTCCTATGTCTTATTTTCAAATTATGATATTTGATGGTGGTATGATGAAATGTGGTGGCCAATATGAAAATTTGAAACTCCAAATGGGTGAGTATCATCTTATAAGTCACATGTTTACTATTGAAATGGATAGTTACAATGTATTTCATGGTAGGATGGTTACACACTTTGGGACCTATCACTGTGGACATCAAGGATTTATACATGAGCTTCACTAAATAAGGGTACAAACGTACCCTCAAAGGGCTTACATATATTTTTATCAAAATCATCTTCCCTCGAAATTATTACCTCTCATTCCATGCAGAATTTATTGGAAAATGTCACTTAATGAAATATTTAAACCTTTTACAGTAAAACAATGCACAAATAGGTGCTTGATAAATAAAAAAGCAAACAATGATAACCATACACATACACAAATATTTACCTTAGAAACCCAAATTGGGAAAACTAGCAAAACTTGAGAACCACACCTATAATTTTTATCATCAAGCAATGAAATTATTAGCAATAAAATATATAGGGTCTTGTGACATCCAAAAACCATAATCCATTGACCCGGGTTAAATTTTAGTATTAATTCCTTAATAAAAATGAGAAAAATGTGGGTTGAAATAACATATGCCATAAAATTACAAAAAATAAAAATCTTGTGCTGAAAATTGATAACATGGACATACAAAACTAGGTAAGCATAAGCATTGTGTGTCATCCCAAAATAGATGGTCCAACCAAAGTGATCTATAAGTTCTTAGACACCTATTTTTGATGTTTCATTTTTGAAGAATCACATCTATGGGGATAATGGATTATCCTAGTATAATGGTGGTACTCCACCACTTATGAGAGGGATATTAAAATAACATCATATGAAGTTGTCTATGGCTTGAAACCATTGTTAATACCTTCCTATTTACTTGGAATATCTATGGTTTAGACAATGGATAATGCACTTCATAACAAATAAGACATTCTCTACACATTTTAAAAAAAAATGTTCATGTCTCAAAATAGAATGAAACCACAAATAGACTAGCATCTCTCCAAATATTATTTTATTGAAGGGGATTAGATGTTTCTTTTCCTATAACCTTATAAAAAACCACCACTCAAAGTAAATATGCACCCAAAAATTAGCACCAAAATTCCATGGAACCTATAAAAGAATGTGATGTGTTTCATAATTAACTTATATCTTGTCTCTTCTAGCACACAGTTTTTTCTCATCTTTATAGTGTCTCACATGAAGAAGGTCATGGTATCAATGTGCAAGGCGCAAACTAAATTATTAGAAAAATATGAAGAGTCTATTTGATTACAATTAGAAGTAGTATTGAATGTTAGACAAACCAGAGTGCATTAATGCACAGTTCAAGTACTAATTCAGTGAAAAGATATGCAGCCTACATATGTAACATGGTAATCAATAACAATTTTGGAGCAATTTCCTCATCTATAGCCTTGAGGAAAATGTTGATTTCAAAGGGCAAGGACATCTTAATCTCCTACCCTAATCTCCATACTTTAGGCAACCTAGGATTTAATCAATTGATGTATGCAACCATGATATTTGAATAAGTTCAATTGAACGATAGTGGGTAGTTATTTAATATAAAGGGGTCCACTTTATAAGGACAATAGACATTTGGTACCCATTAGTGATAATACCACAAGTATTTAGGGTTATTGTATTGAGAATATATTAAAGAGAGTATGATCCCACATAATGTTTTGTGTTGTATTGTTGTATTTGGATTTTTTCTTAGTAAAGGGCTTCCCTACCTTAATAGGGAAGTAAACGTTGTTTTCTTTCTTGTAATTATCATAATAGAAGGGTATATGTGATATAATTTTTTCTACAATTATATTATTTGTATTCTTAGATTTTGTTTCAATTCTTAAGGTTAAATAACACCACAATTCAAAATAGCTAGGCCATGCATTTTTGAAATCTTAATATGCATGTAAGCAAAGCTCCATAATGCTTTCACACAAAAGGTTCCATGAGTAGAGAATTATTTTATCACCAATTATGAATTGGAAATGTAGTTAATTATCTTATCACTATTTGTAAACTACAAATGTTGTCAATTACTGTTATAATCCTTAATTACTTATGTGTTCATTTATAAATTGGAAATAGAATTATTATTATCACAATTTTAGCATTTTTGAATATTTTATAAATTTATATTAATAAATATATAATGAATAAATATAAACACATACACACACACACACAGATATATATATATATATATATATATATATATATATATATATATATATATATATATATATATATATATATATATATATATATATATATATATATATATATATATATATATATATATATATATATATATATATATATCTTAAAGTAGCAAAAAACCCACTTGATCAAGGACGAGATATATGTCATTGCCATATAGAACTATGCCCGAGCATTGACAATAGAAAATTCATTTTCCAAGGAAAAATTCAAGTCGAAGAACCAAAGTTATGACACAATAGGGGTATCATGATTTTTTTTAATGGTGTCTTTATTTTTCAACTTGCACTCAATAGGACATTGTCTTAGTGAAGATAGAAACATTTTTATGCATCACTTGTTATTGCCAATGACACTTAGTTAGTCAATCATTTTTGCATTAAGTTTGTGTCATGAGCATGTACATCGTGTTATATCAGTATCATGGTGCATAAATATGGGAGTTGATATTTCATATGTAGTGCACCATGATAGCATGTGTTATTTTATATTGAGTAGTATTAGTCCCTACCTCACCAGGGACTATAACACTTGTCTTGCAGTCAAAGTGCATTGAATATTCATTATTTTTTTGTTTTTTTATAATTTTAACCAAAATTTCATGAAAATGTTAAATATTTCTATTTTCCCGTAAATTTAAAAATATTTTTCTAATTTATGGATATATTATTTATAATTTTCGATTAGATGAGTGAGTTGTGATAGGACATAATTCCCTTACTGGAGGGAAATTTATTTTTGGTATTTGTAAATACCTGACAAATAATTTTAAAATTAAAAAAGACTAATATTTGAGTGGTCATTTTATCGATGAGTGCTTTGACACTGACATTTACATAGTGCTTTGAGTGGGTCCTTTACGTAAGTTGGTGGGGGTGGGGGGGGGGGCTGGGAGGGCATTTTTCATCAATGAGTGCTCTGGCACTGACACTATGATAGGTACTTCTATAGTGTCTTGCCCTTATTTTGTTTTAAACATTTTTTTCATGTCAAAAAATTATAGATTTCGCTATGTGGGAGAACATGTACATGGAGTCATGAATCTGTACAAAGTGAAGGATATCAAATCAGATTTTCAATATTTGCAAGATGCGAGAAATGAAAAATCAATAGTTGAGAGACCCTATCAAGTTGTAAAGCAACCACATATACTAGAAGAAATATAATTTTATAAAATAATTAGAATGCTCAACCTAGAGCAAACAAAAATAGTGAGAAATAGTGGCAAAAAAAACCAGCCATTGTACGTATTTGTAACAAGTGGTGTGGGAATTGAAAAAATGTTTATTTTTATAGCATTATTCAAATCTCTAATTCGCATGTACAACAACATATTGGAATATAGCCCAACTTAGCTAAAAGGAATCATAAAAACATATACATGGAAGGAAGTGTTCAATGTGGATAGTATAATGTTGCATTCTGCATTTCATTTACCATTTAACAAATCAGATTGTATTTATATTAAATGTGAAAATATAGACACATTAAGAAATCATTGTGAACAACTTCATGTTATGATTATTGATGAGGTTTCTTTAATAGGTACAACATTATTATACCAAGTTGATACATGTTTATGTGAAATAAAACATACTCTGTTTGGCTTATTTTGAAATATTGATATAACATTTTCAGGTGACTAATTCCAATTGCAACCCATCAAAGACTCTCTAATTTTTTAGCAACCAATTTTAGCAAAGGAAAACACAACATATGATTTCTAGAAGGAAAATTCATTAGAGGAAATTTTAGTCTAAAAGTTCCCATGAAAATTTCATGTAATTCATGTCATAATATGTAAACCAATCAAAATTCTTTAAATTAAAAAAGGGTACATGTAAATATTTTGGAGGAAAAGAAGAAAAACTATTTTTTTTAATTGTATTTTTTGCTTATGTCCTTATATATTTACTCAAATTTCAAGTATAGACACTAATTAGGTGCAGAATTAAATTCCACATCCAATGAGTACCTATTATGCATACTTTAAAGAAGACCCACCTTCATAAAAATTGCAGATATATTAAAAAAGCGTGTTTTCACATGTTTTTTAATGTCTCTGCAATTTTTATCAATCTGGGTCCTCTAACAAGTATACATAATGGGTACTTGTTGGATGTCTAATTTAATTCCACTTATAATGAATGTCTAAAATAAAAATTTGCATAAACCTATAAGGAGTTAAGATCAAAATACAATTAAAAATAGTTTTTTTTTGTTTTCCCTCGAAAATTCATAAATCTTATTTTATTATTTCAACTATTATTTTATTATTTTTCCTTAGGATGCCACTTTTAGGCTGAAATTTCCTCTAATGTAAAATTATATGAATTGCATACCACGACACATCAAAATGACAACAAATTGATTGAAATCCCTAACAGAATGTGAGTGAATCAATAATATGATGAAGGCATAGAATATATAAATAATAAGTTTTATTGACCTTCTCCATTAAATCCATTTTTTCCATATCTATTTTATAGGAACAAGGATGTACGAAATCATAACGAGAAATTTTTGTTGCATGGAAAGGAAGAGCTAATAGTTCTTGATATGATATGCAACTTTGATAATAAGGAAATAGGTTATGTAGCATATGAGAAAACAATGAGATAACCATCAATAATCCTTATCAAATGGAATTCTCTTGTTGATATATATGAAGGAAACTATAACAGAAATGATGGCCTTGTTAATGGCATGGATGGAATATGGAAAATACATACAAAAAATAGGGAAAATGTTTATATAATATGGATAGAATTTGTAAATCTAGATATTGGTAAATTGCAAATAAACAAGTATCATGAAATATATGAACAAAACATTTCATCGAATTGAAATCCAATATTACGTGTTGCAAAACCATTTTCATCTCATAGAAAGAGATTTAAAACTATAGTGTGGAAACAATTTCTAATACAATTAGCTTGTCTAAGAACACTTCATCAATCACAAGGTTTAACGTTGAATGGACTTGCATTTAATATGAGTGTTATATCAACACATAGAGTAGTGTACACAACATTGTCACGTGTGAGAACCAGGGATTGTATCTTCTTTAGAAACTAACAAAAAATAACTTTTGTGTAAATAATAAAATATTAGAAGAAATGAAATTATTAAGAACTAAAGCATCGTGGAAATAAAAATACATACGCAAGCCAATAGAAAATGCAAATACTTCAAGGATTGCAACTTTCAATACACAAATTATACATTCTCATGTCGAATACATTGTATACGATGAAGATCTAATGAATGTCATGATTCTTTATATCTAGGAAATGTATCTAAACTTCCTGCCATCAAATAATGAATTTTGCAAATCCAATTTCAACATATCAAATTGTCTTCATGGAGTACTTACTTGCAGACATGAAAACATCGAAATCATATAAATGAATAACACTTGAAATAATAAAATTTAATTTGTTTTTTCGGAAGTCTACTTCAAATGTTGAATATGCATAATAAATGTATATGTTGTGCCATGCGTATCTATTTCGGAGGTCATTGAAGATATAGTAATAGCAAAGGTATAATTCATGCCTATTGATTACATTTATATATTTATTGGAGATTTCATTATTCACATAAATTCAAATAGAAAATAAATTAAATAGTTATTAGACTATATGCACTTTGAATCATTACAATAAGTAACAAGAAATTTTAATTTATGGGAATAAGACGATTATTGATCACAGTTAGACAAATTCTCTTGTTCAACAATGTCATTCTTATATTTCACATTCATACTAGATTGATCATGATGAAATTCATGCTTTGCTACACTTATTTTTATTCTAATCCTACAGAAGCTATGCATTTTATTTGAAGTGGTGAGCTTCACCGGAAATTATAAATGTAATGCAACAATTTTTTGCAAAACCTACCTATTTGATATAGGTTAAAACAACACATTTGTTTGTTTGTTCGGATGCAGAGTCCAAAATGGCTAAATAAATAATTTAACTATTACAAGGCGATAAGAACTATAGATTGTAGAATCATATATTATTTTCAGGTACAAGTATTCTTAAATATTTAAGCATTTGGTTTTATTTTTTCAATGTTTCGTGATCTAGATTTTTTAATTGATTAAGGGGGTGAAAAACATGCTAAAAAATCAAAGTGCTCAAAATCTCCCAAAACCAATGCTAAATTTTATATCTCGTCATTTTGATTCCAACGATGATTGAATCGCCTCAATTTGACACTGTATGTGAAATTTATTGCGTTCTGAAGTTTTTGGAAAACAACTAAAAAGTCAACTTGCAGGGTTGACTAGGAAGCTGATTGGGCAGGTCATACGGTAACATGGCACTAATTTTAGGAAGTCGAATATAGAGGTATGATGGTCAGACATGCCAATCCTATGCCGACACGTGGAAGGATCATACAGGTTCGGTCGGCATATTTTGATTGGTTGGATTGATTTAGAGGCGCCATGTAGCCCAATGGGGGGCCACCACAAGGGCCTCAGAGTTATGCAAAAAAAAATTTATTATTATTATCGACCAACCCCACCATAATTGAACCCACAACTTCACATTGAACAACCAACTGCCGAACCATTACACCACTGGAGCCACTTGTTATAATTATATGGGTTGCATATACTTATTACATAACCGTTGGTGGTTTTTTTTTTGGGGGGGGGGATGGGGTGCAGGTGGGAATATCAATGAGATCGCTCGATCATTGTGAGCATGGTGAAAGTGGATGGGGAGGGCAGTTATCCTAGCCCCTAGTTTCATTTATTGCATACAAACACTAACGGAGGCTACAGAGAAGGGTTGGCGTGTGGCACCTAGCCCATGACAACATGGCCCGTAACATGACTAGGAGCAAGGAAGAGAGTGGGTGCATGGCATCTATCCTACACCCCTAGCCACATTGAGTGCCACATGACCATTAAAACAAGTGAAAAAATAGGTTGTAGGTTTCAAATTAACGATTCACAAAATGCATCGTTTATGAAATAATTTTGGTCATTCCTGCACCAGATTGTTGCCTCGTAGTTCTGTTAAAGGCATATTCATTTTCATTTTTTCCAATTTGGTCATTTTTAGGACATATAGCAAAGAAAGGAACAAGGAGGCCTATCTTTTCCAATTTTCAGCCTTTTTGAGCCCAAGAAGAGCCTACAGGTTTGGGTGTTCTGGACACAATGGTAACATTATTTTTGTGATTTTAGCATTGAATGTTGATTTAATTGAAATTTTGAGAATATAATTCAAAGGGATAACATTGGAAGCTAGACCCAAATATGTAGCCTAGGAGGGGTGAACCTCGTCATCAAATTGTTGTTTTGTGATACTGCATGTTGTCTATTTTTCTCTAGTTAAATCTACATACATTAACTTTAATTACTAAGTTTGTGTGCTTTTACAATTTTGATCCATTTCACACAATACATAAACTAGCTTGCAAACTTTTTCAAGAAACATCCAAATTTTTAATTTTGGATCAGTTTGGTATCAGAGCATGGTTGTTTTAAAGGTTTGGCAGTTTTTTCAAGTGTTTTCTTGAATGATTACAAGATATAAGTTAAGAAGAGGATAAGGAGTGCTTAAATAACCAAACCCTCAAATTTGTTCAAGGAGGTCACAAAATCCAAGAAATCCACCAGTCATGGCACATGAAGAAGGACAAGATATCATTTTTGAGGATGAGAGAGTTTTTATAAAGGATTTCTATGATATGTATGAGATGATGAAAGTGTTTTACAATGAGGGTACAACGAAGTTCCAAGGAGAGAGTTAAAATCGACCAAAAAGTAATGGTGGTGATGGGAGAAAGCCTTTATTCCTTCCACCTCCTCCTTCACCTCCACCTTCACCTCCATCCCCATCTCCTTATTCACCTCCTTCAACACTTAGACATACTCCTCCTATATCTCCAAATGGACATGCTAAGTCTCATTTTCTTAAGCTTAATGTCAAGTTTGAATTTCATATGTATAATGAGGATTTAAATGATGAAAAGTTGGATAATTGGGTTCATCAAGTTGAAGTCTAATTAGGGATTCAAAATATTGTTGATGTTGTTACAAAGATACAACTTTCTACTCTTCATTTTGAAAGTGCAAACCTCCTCTAGTGGGAGGCGAGAACTCAGGAATATTTGAGGAAACGTGGTAAAAGTATCTCTTATTGGAATGATTTTATAGCTACATTAAGAAGGAAATTTTATACATTAGCTTATATGCAAAAACCAATTATGGATTGGAAAAATTTTAGATGAGCTAAAGGTCACAGTGTTTAAATTTACACACAATAATTTAGAAGAAGATCTTTAATCATGGGTGTTGATTTGTCTTCACAAGAAACTTTTCTTACATACATAGGTGGATTACATAGTTATTTGAGACATACTATACTTATGTTTAATCCCACCAATGTAGATGAAGTATGTTTTTAAGAAACTCATTTAAAATCAAGATGCAAGAATGTTCCATGAGATACTGGCAATAAACCTTCTGAATCTGCAAAAAAAAAGGAAAGGGGAAGTTTAAAGCAGGGGAAATTTTAAGGATGGAAAATTATTTTTAAGTTTAAAAAATTGGTGAATCTCACTAGTCCCTAATGTGAAAAATATAAAATGTTTGTTGATGTATTTGTAAAATTATTCAAATTTATAATGATATTATATATATTTTCTATATATATATATATATATATATATATATATATATAACGTTGGCGATTTTTAAGGTAAAATAATTTTATATTGTAAAATTTGGGCAAATCACTTTTATAAAAAAAGGGAAATTGGCGAATTGTTTTTTTGGAAAAACCATGGAAAATTAGCCCACCTGTGAATATTAGCCCCTAAAATTTTCCATGGTTTAAAGGAAAAGGAAAAAATAATGCTACAGTCAAGAATGAGGAAGAGAAAATTAAATGTAAAAATTGTTCAAAAGAAGGCAATGATGAAGACCATTTTTCGAAATTACATCCAGAAATGAGACCGACAAGTTCAAAAACAAGAGGAAGCAAAATATTGCTGCTACAAGTCAACAAGAACTAGGATCAACTTCAGGTGATGAAACTAAAATCAAAACCATGGGAATTAAAGATAAATCTTCTAATGTAAGTACTAGTTCTTCTAGTAAGCCTATTGAGTCTCAAAATGATAAATAAAGAATTTAGATTTTTCATATTGGGGTCGTTACAAAACATACAAAAGTTGATACATTGTTTTATAGTGGTTCACAATTCAATATTATTTCTAAATAAATTTCCAAGAAACTAAAATTAGAGACCACACCTCATACAAAATCTTACCCTTTTAGTTGGGTAAGTGAATATGAAAAATTGCAAGTGATAAGAAAATGAAAAATAAATTTTGTCGTCAGTGCAAACTTTATTGATGAGGTAGAGCTTGATGTTGTACCACTTGACATATGTGGAATTGTTTTAGGGAGTGCATACTTTTATGACCGAAAATCCATATTCTATTTCCATGAGAAAAAATATAATATTTTTAAATATGGAGTTGATTATATTGTTAGATCACATCATAGGAAGATGAAGGCTTATCTCTTGTAATTGTTGGTCAGATGAAAAGGCTTGTAAATGCTTGTAATATTTTTTTTTTTTTGATGAGTAAAGCTAAAGATACTACTAAATATGAAGCTTTCATGGGATGTGATTCTAAACTCAAACATAAATTGGTTGAAGGTGTTAACACTTCTGAGAGTCATTTTTTAGGAACCTAAAGTTTTCCTCCTAAAAAAGGAATCCAACATGAGATTCATTTGCAACAGGCTGCACCACTTCCAAACATTGGCATGTATAGAATGTTATTTTTGGAGAATTCAAAGTTCAAGAAGAAAATTCAAGATTTTCTTCACAAAGGGGTCATTAGTCCTAGCACATCTCCTTGTGGGTCTCCTATTGTCTTGGTTGCAAAGAAATATGGTGCATGGTGCATGTGTGTGGATTTTAGAGCTTTGAAAAAAACATGGTAAAGAATCATTATCCTCTTCCTCACATTGATGAATTTCTAGATCAGTTAAAGGAAATTGTTTACCTCACTAAGTCATATTTGAGAAGTGGTTATCATTAGATAAGGATTGTTGGAGGTGATATTTGGAAAATTGCTTTCAAGAAAAAATAAGGTTTGTTTGAATGGTTAGTTATGCCATTTTGGTTTTACAATGCACCTGCAACATTCATTAGATTTATGAATGATGTTTTGAGACCATTCCTTGATGATTTTTTCACGGTCTACTTAGAAGATATTCTGATTTTCAGTAAGACTCGTGAAGACCAGTTCAAGTATGTGAAACACATTTTAGATGTCTTGAACAAATAAAAGTTGTATTTGAAGATGTCTAAGTGTGAATTTGGGAAAAACTCTTTGATTTATTTGGTTCATATTGTAGGAGGGGGTGAATTAAATATTGATCCCTAAAATTTGAAGTTATTGTGAATTAGCCTAAACCCAACAATGTAACAGAAGTTAGGAGATTTTTAGGAGGAACACAATATTGGAGAAAATTTATTTCTAACTTCTCACTCATTACAACACCATTAGATGCTTTCACAAGTGTGAAACAAGTCTTTTAGTGGGGAGGAAAGCAGCAAAAATACTTCAAAAAATTGTAAGAGAAAATCAATACAACACCAGCTCTAGCACTTCCATATCTTAAGCAACCATTTGATATTTAAAATGATGCAAGAAATTATTCCTTGGGAGTAGTTTTGATGCAGCATGGTAATATTATTTGTTATAATTCTAAAACCTTTACCAATGTAGTCATTATCTATCCAACTTATGATAAAGAGTTGTATTCTTTGGCAAAAAAGGCGAAGAAATGGAAGCGTTATTCGATGGGTAAAGAAACAATTATTCATACTGACCATAAGCCTTTGCAATATTTACAATCACAAACCAAGCTACAACAAGATAGACATTTCAAGTGGATGGGATTCATACAACAATTTCATTTGGTAATCACGTACAAGAAAGGTATATACAACAAAGTTGATGATATGTTATCAAGGCCTATTGTTAATGCATCTATCATTCATAAGCATAACTCAATCATGCACGAAATTTATATTGAACATTACGCTCAAGATGTCGATTTTAAATATATTTATGCAACTTTAATTCAAGGAAATCATGTTGAAGAGTTGTATTATCATGTTCATAACCAATCGTTGTATCATCTTGGCAAGTTATGTGTTCCATAGGGTGAAAGAGTCAATGTCGTAAGGGAATCCCACACTTCTCTTATTTTTGGTCACTTTGGTGTAGGAAAAACAGTTTCATAAATTCATAGGTATCGTTACTGGCCTCACATGAATATAGTTTCTAGATATGTAAAAGGGATATTTCATGTTTACTACTAGAAATACTAGCAATAGGAAATTGGGTTTATATACTCCACTTCCTATTATGTCTCATCCTTGGGAAAGTATTTCTATGGATTTTTTAAGGGGGGCTACCAATGTCTAGGAAAGGTAGTGATTATATATATGTTGTTGCAGATTGTTTAATAAAATTGTGTGTGTTTATGCCATGTAAGAAATAGTTTACAAATTAATAGACCGCAAATATGTTCTTCCAAAAAGTATGGGTTCAATTTGGGTTACCCACTTCTATTATTTCCAATCGAGATTCTATATTTGTTAGGAAGTTGTGGTCAAGTTTATGGGAACTCATAGACGCAAAGTTTAAGAACAACACCGAATTTCATCCACAAAACGATGGCCAGAAAGAAGTGGTAAACAAAAAAGTAGTGCATCTCCTTCGAGGATATTGTGGTAAGAATCATAAGCTTTGGGATGAGAATTTGCATTACATCCAACATGCCTCAATCGTAACAAGCACTCATCTATGCAAGTATCTACATTTGAATCTTGTTTGGGTTATTTTCCAAAGTATCCTTTGGATATCATCTTTGGTAAAGATATTGCAGTAGATGGACGTTGTGATGTGGACAAAGCCAAGCATTTCACTGAAAACATTCAGCTAGTGCATCAAAGAGTACAAGAGTAGCTAGAGAAAATCAAATCAAAGTAAAAATCTAGAGAGAGACTTCAAGGTGAAGGTAAAATCTCAAGACAATTAGATATGGTCCTTTCAAAATTTGGAGAAGATTGGTAACAATGCTCTCTGATTAGATTTCCCACCTTACATGCAAATTTATTCTTTTGTGAATGTGGAAAACTTGAGATTGTATGAGCCTCCAATGATTAATGGTCATGAAGGGAATGTTTAGATCCCATATATAGAATATTTTACTCCTGAATTTTTAAATGAGTTGTAGGAAGACTCAATTCTTAATAGGGGGATAAGGACTTCACGCAGAGCCAATGTGGATTATCTTCGAGTGGGGCTCAAAGGTACCAATCCAAGTAAAGAAAGGTGGATTGAGATCAAGAAATTTAGGGAGTTGTACCATCACATACGTGCTAATTAAAAATCTAATTTTAGTGCTCCAAAATATTCCAATGGGGAGGAATGATCCAGGGGATCAAAAATATGCTCAAAAATAAATTTTCTCAAAGTCTCCTGAAACTAGTGCCAAATATTATATGTCATTGTTCTGATTCCAACGACACTAGAATTGCCTCAATCCAACACCATATGTGAAATTCATCACATTTTGAAGTTTTTGGAAAATAATTAAAAAGTCTACTTGCAAAGTTGATTGCACAGGCCGTACAGTGACATGGTGCTTACATTAGCAAGTTGATTGTGCAAGTAAGGTGGCTACAGAGGCCAATATTGTGATGATACATGGAAAGATCATAGAAGTCAAGTTGGAAGATTTTGATTAGTTTGTGAAGATTGCTTGGACCAATTGAGAGGTGCCATGTTGCCAAATGGGAGGGTTCCACATGGCCCTCAGAGTTGTATCAAAAATTTGTTATGGTTACCAGTTGACCCTGCCAGAATTAAAGCCACGACCTCACATTGAACAACCAAACACTAAACCATTACACCACCAGAGCCAGTTGTAATAACTATATGGTCTTTATATACTTATTGTATAATCATTGGCGGTTTGGGGGGATGCAGGCTAGTGGGCTCGCCTGAATGGAGCTAGCCCTAGGCTATATGGTTTATCTTTATGACTATGGTGGAAGCGAAGGGGGCGGGTGATTATCCCATCCCCCGTTTCAATTTATTGTATACAACCACTGACAAGGTTTGCAAAGAAGGGTCAGCATTTGGTGCCTAATCCGTGGCCACATGTCCTATCATATTACTAATAACACAGAAGCCGATGGGTGTGTTGCATCTACTCCACACTCTTGGCCACATTGAACACTACATGATTGTTAAAAGGGGTAGAAAAATCGGTTACGTATGTAAAGTTAACGATTTGAAAAATGCATTGTTTGTGGTGGAATTTTATTCATTCATGTGCTAGATTGTTGTTGGGTGTGTGTTATATTCCTTCCACGACTAGAAGCAGGTGCAAAGAGGGGGGTTATAGGAGGGTAGGAGCCCCCATACGCTTGTGCCGGGCACAACAGAGGTGTCAGAGGGGGGTAGTAGCCGCCCCTATCGTGGTCTAGGGCAACGACCGAGGAAAATTTTTTTTGGACCCTTTATTAGGTGGGCGGATCTGCTTATGGTTTTTTGCATGGGTTTGCACATGGTTTTTGGAATGATGGTTTTCTGCTCACGGTATTTTGTAGATCTGATCAAGAAAACTATAGTTATGGTATAATCTGGGGTTAATGGATTGGAGTTTATGAATGCTTTGGAATGTATGTATATATGTGTGTGTGTGTGTGTGTGTGTGTGTGTTGTAATAGTAAAAGGAATATAATGAAAAATCAAGCTTGTAGTTCCGATTTGGGATCTACGGGAAAAACTATGTGTATATATGTTTTATGTTTTATGCTCTTGATATTGTTTATTTTCTATTTTTAAGAATTCATTTGAAGATAATTTCTATACAGGGTTAAAACCTACATTTGGTATCAGATTTGTTTCAGCTTCAAGGGGATGCCTTTGCTACTAAGGGGTTTTTTGCTCGGGCCTATGGTAGACCCTATTCAGTGGGAGAAATTTAATGGTTTGAGTTTTGAGTCATGGAATCTAAATATGGAGGATCTACTCGTAGATAAATATTAGTGGATCATAGTAGATTTGGGTAGTAAACCAACGTCAATGTGAGATGAATACTTGGCGAAAATGGATCAGAAGGAAAAGAGAACAATAAGGTTGTGTATCTCAGATTCGGTATTGTTGAATGTATGGGGAAGATATAGTGAATAATTTGTGGATCAAGTTAGGGACTTTGTACCAATACAAATATCTGGCAAATAAATTTTTCCTACAAAAAAATTTGAATAACTAGAGGATGAAGGATGAAGACTTGGTGAAAGAGCATCTGGATGCCTTCAATATTGTGGTAAGGCAGTTGTTATATATTGATATTAAAATATCATATGAAGATAAGTGCATCGTTTTTTTGTGTTATCTGCCATATTCATGGGATAGTCTAGTTATTACAATAGGTAGAAATACAACTACCTTGAATTTTGATGAAATTGTCTCAGCCTTGCTATCGGAGGAAATGAGACAAAAAATATGGAGGGCCAGAATGGAGGTGCTTTATCTGTAAGAGTAAGGTCCTAGAACAGAAACAAAAATAAGTTTCCAAGTGGGATATCTAAATCTAGAGGGAGATCTAAATCTCTAGGAAATCCTGTAAAGGTGTTCTAGAAATTTGGAAAGGAAGGGCACTTCAAAAAGGACTACAGATCTAAATCTCCTGAGAAAGGAAAGGGATCCAATGATGCTTCTTCTCCAGAGGTGAAAACCACCTCATATGAAGGTGTGGATGTGTATTTGGCTTCTTCCACAAATACACATGTAGATCATGAGGCATGGTTGATTGACTCGGTGCATCCTTTCACTTCACTCCCCATAGGGAGTGGTTCTGCGAGTATGAGAAGTATGATGGTGTTGATGTATTATTAGGGGATTGGGCGGAAGTAAAAAATCATTGGACGTGGAAAATTCAAGTTGAAGTTACAAGGTGGAAGGATTAGAACACTTCCTAGTGTTCTACACATTACTGCATTGGCTATAAATTTGAATTATGTAAGTAAGATGGATGATGCAGGTGTAAAAACATTGTTTGAGAAAGATACCTGCAAGATGATTCGATGAGCATTGTTATTAATGTAGGGATTTCAGATTGGGACTCTGTACAAGCTTCTTGGTAGCATTGTTATCGATGGATGCAACAGTTTTGTGGTTCCTAAAAGTGGAGCAGAAAGCCTTACGGTCTCTGGAGAAAGTACCATGTTATGGCATCAAAGGCTTGGACATATTGGAGATAAGGGCCTTCACATAATGCACGGTAATGGTATGGTAGAATGTATGTATAATTTCTATCTGGATTTTGATTTTTGTAAAAATTTTGTATGTGGGAAGCAGAATTGGTGAATTTTCCTTCTAGTGCTAAGAGGGTGAACAAAATATTAGAGCTTGTGCATAGTGATGTATTTGGACCTATGTCAGTTCCATCACTCGGAAACTATGTGTACTATGTGTCATTTATAGATGAATTCTCAAGGAATACATGGATGTATTTCCCGAGGAAGAAATATGAAGTCTTTGACAGATTTAAAGAATTTAAGGCTCTGTTGGAAAACTAGACAGAGGAGAAGATAAAGTGGCCGAGGACAAATAATGGTGGAGAGTTTTGCAAGAAGGAATTTGAGGAGTTCTGTAAGAAGTGTGGTATAGCACGGCATAATTCTACTCCATACACACCTCAAAAAAATGGAGTTGTAGAAAGAATGAATAGAAAATTGATGGAAAAGGCAAGAAGCATGCTTAGTGGTACCGAGTTAGGACAAGAATTCTGGGTAGAAGCAATGGAGACTGCATGTTACATGGTTAATAGATCACCTTCATCAGCATTGCAGGATAAGACTCCACATGAGGTATGGACTAGTAAGAAACCCTCTCTTTCACATATGAGGGTCTTTAGATGTGATGCATTTGTACATGTTCCAAAGGAGAAAAGGACCATGTTGAATGATCAATTTTAAAGGTGCATCTTTATTTGGTATAAGGATGGTTTAAAAGGTTACAAGATTTGGAACCCAAAAATAAGGTAGGTTGTGTACAACCGAGATGTGGTGTTTTGAGAGGTGAAAGATGTTTTTAAACATGAATTCCTACCAAAGGAACCTGAGAATATAGAGTCTGAGCTAAAGGAGGGAGAATCAGACTCTACAACTAAACAAGATTCAAAAGAGGAAGATACACAAAATCCAGCTATGAGAAGATCATTTCAAGAAAGAAGGCAGGCAGAAAGGTATAGTCCATCTACTTTCTGTTCAAATTTTGCTTTAACTATCACTGATGATGATCCTAGACTTGTTAGGGAAGCAGTGGATTCAGAGGATGGAAAACTCTAGAAGGAGGCCATGGTTGATGAAATTGCATTATTGCACAAAAATAAGGCATGGTATTTGTTGGAGTTGTTGGCTGGAAGGACGCCCATTGGGAGAAAATGGTTGTTTAAGATGAGGATGAATTCAGAAGGAAAGGTGGAGAAATACAAAGCTCAGTTGGTATCAAAAGGTTATTCCCAGGTGCCAAGAATTGATTTTGGTAATATTTTTTCTCCTATTGCCAAGGTTACTTCTATTAGATTACTTGTCTTTGTTTCATTTTCATTTGATTTTGAGGTAGAACAGATGGATGTGAAGATGTCATTTCTTCATCGGGATCTGTTAGAGGAGATCTACATGAGGCAACCAGAATCCTTTGTGGTTAAGGGTAAGGAAGAACGGGTATGTAGGTTAAAAAATTCTCTATATGGGTTAAAATAGTCACCAAGGATTTAATATCATAAATTTGATACCTATATATACGGACTTTTCTTCACAAGAAGCAAAGAGGATCACTATGTGTATTTTAAGTTAATTGGTGACTGTGTTATTTACTTGGTATTGTATGTGGATGATATGTTTCTAGTTGGAAATGATAAAGAAATTATCCAGGATTTGAAGACCCAATTGTTCTCCAAATTCGATATGAAGGATCTTAGTGTTGCAAACTATATTTTGGGCATGAAAATTAAGAGAGATTGGGAAAATAGGAAGCTTTGGTTAAACCAGAAAAAGTATGTCGAGACAATATTACAGAGTTTCAATATGCAGGATAGTAAACCAACGAAGGTTCCTATTCATGTAGGTGTGAATTTATTTTTTGTACAGTGTCCCAAGACACAAGAAGAAGAAGAGGACATTTCTCGTGTTCCATGTGCAAGTGAAGTGGGTAACCTGATGTATGCAATGGTATGTACTAGACCAGACATTGCACATGCAATGGGAGTATTGAGTAGGTTATGTCAAAACCAGGGAAGGAGAATTAGACAACAATGAAGCAGGTTTTCAGATATTTGTGTGGCACTATTGATTATGGTTTGTGCTACCAGGGAATACCAAGATTGGATAGAGTTTTGGACATCCATGGTTTTGTTGATGTGGGCTGGGCTGGATATCTGGACCAAAGAAGATCTACAAGTGGGTATTTTTTTAGCCTATTTGGAGGTGTAATTAGTTGGATTAGTAAAAGATAGTTTGTAGTGGCTCTGTCAACTATAGATGCAGAATACATGGCAACCACTCATGCAAGCAAGGAAGCAGTTTGGTTGCAGAGATTTTGTTCAAGTATGGGGTTGATGCAATGAGATATAAGGATAGAATGTGATAGCCAAAGTGAATTTTTTTGGCTAAGAACCTTGTTTATCATTCAAAGACAAAGCACATTGATGTTCAGTATCACTTTGTGAGAGATATGGTGAGGATAAAAAGATGTTGTTGGTAAAGGTGGACACTTTGAAGAATGTTGTAGATGAATTGGCGAAGTTTGTGAGCACTGAGAAGTTCTCTTGGTGTAGAGAAACAATGGGTATTGCAGGGTTGGACCAATGACTAAGATCTCTCGTGGACCCCTGTTGAAAGAAAACAACAAGTGGGAGAATGTTGGGTGTGTTTTATATTCTTTCCATGATTAGGTGGGCGGACCCACCTATGGTTTTGTGCATGGGTTTGCACATGGTTTTGGGCATGATGGTTTTCTGGTCATGGTATTTTGTAAATATGGTCAAGGGAACTATAATTATGTTCTAATATAGGGTTAATGAATTGGGATTTATGAATGCTTCGACATGTATATATGTGTTATAACACTAAAAGGAATATAATGAAAAATCAAGATGGTAGTCCCGGTTTGGGATCTAGGGGAGAATATTTGAATATCTGGTTTATGTTTTAAACTCTTGCTATTGTTTATTTTATGCTTTTAATAATTATTTTGTAGATAATTTATGTACATGGTTAAAAACTACAATTTTTTCCTAGCGGTTCCACCAAAGGAAGATCCAGTTCCAATTTTTCCATTTTGGTCATTTTGCGGGACAGATAGGAGAGAAATGAACAAGAAGGCCTATCTTGACCACTTTTCATCCTTTTTTAGCCCAATAAGAGCCTACACGGGGGTTTTTGGGTGTTCTAGACATAATGACAACATTATTTTGATTTGAGTGATGTATGTTGATGTAATTGACATTTTGAGCATATAATTTAAAGGGCCAACATTAGAAGTTGGACCCAGAGATGTAGCCCAGGAGGGGTGAGCTTCACTATAAACTTTATGTTTTTTCATGCTGCATGTTGTCTATTTTTCTCTGGTTAAATATGAAAAACTTGAAAGAATTATTAAGTTTATGTTCTTAGCAATTTCGATCCCTTTCCCATAGGACATAAAATAGCTTGCAAACCTTTTCAAGAAACCTTCAAATTTTTAATTTCAAATAGTTAATTTTGTTAACCTAAATTAAGCTAATTTATGGTTGCACAAGTATAGAAGATGGGAAAGATGCACAAGTGTTGTGCTGAATGTACGGAAGTGTTGGTGTATTTTTTTCATTTTCCTTCCTCCATACACATTCATCGCTTCACGCATTTTCTTCACATACTTCCATCTAATGTCTTTGCAAACAAAGACAAGATATGGTTAACAAATAAGAGAGTGAATTAATTTGCAATGATTGACCAAATCTATATGTGTCTCTAAAATTTTTCAAATATGTGTGTTGGGTTATTGATAAATCATAATCGACATTGGCATAGTAGTGGGGACCAAACAAGTGATCAAATTTCTTTGTATTAGAGATAATTGAGCAGAGTCTCCGCACAATTTCTATTTGCAAATTTCCTTACACACTTTTTGAATAAGAGTTATTATTGATAACCTGTAAGATAAGTTCCATCATCATAATGAATTCATAATTATTTTACATCCTAAAATTATCACTTAGGAAGTTTATATTAGTGACATTAAATCATAAGTAAGGTGTGTAACAAAGGGACGAGATGGTTTTGTATTTTTGAGATTTGTTTGCACTAGATTTCGTAAACATTAGGTTTGGTATCTTCAATTTCTATTTATTGAAAATGTGTTGTAAAACATATTTCACACTTGCAATAGTAAAAAATAATTTCACGCTTACAGTAGTAATATTTTTTGATTATATAAGGAACCAAAAAATGTGTAGTTAATTGACATTGAGAATGTGATTGATTGAGAGACTATATCCAGGTACAAAATGGAAATGGCTAACAGAGGAAGGAAATAATGTATTTCCACTTAAACGATTAACTCACTTTCTCATATTGATGATAATTTTTACAAGTTGACTTTGTATGAGTGGTATGTGAATATGTTAATGGAAGAGAAGAAAAACAACAATATTTGGACTAGTGGATTGGTGAATGTTGCATGTGTTACAAAAAAAAATTATTTGAGTGAATTTTTTCATTTGTGTGAAAACAATTTTGATTCAAGAACAATAAATTTGTGCTACCAGCATAAACGATTCCTCTGAATCCAAAGGAATTAAAATCGATATTTAAGCTACTAGAACCTAACATGTTCTTAAAATTTTCAGAAGAAAATGGTTTCCCGAAATCAGAGGAAGGGTGTTGATAAATATAGGGAAGCTAGATTATGGTGATTTATCTTACTTTGATAATTGTTTGTGATGTTATTTTACTTAAAAACAATATTGTTATAGTTAAATTCCTCTTATATTTATTATTATAGTGTTATTTTATCATCAATAAACTTCCAAATAATTAATGTCAATGAGACAAGAGTATATAGGATGTAGGATGCTAACTAGGGATGAAACATCTCCTCTTGAGAGGAAAACCCACAACAATTCTTCTCTTCCTATAGAATCTTTAAATTAGGAATTCCAAGACCTAAGAACCTTGAAAAAGACCCCTCTAAGACCAAGTCAAACTATCCTTTGATCATCTTATCTTCCACAAAGTCAACACTAGACAAATTTTCTCCAATACTTTAGATTTCAACCTCTTCTCAAAATTTCATCTTGCCACTTCAGGACTGCAATATTCAACCTCTACTGTAGAAACCTTACTTGCAATGTGTGAGAACATAATGGTGATTTTTCCCTCCTTTATCCTTCACTTGATTAGGCTTCTCTTCCTTGAAAATTATTCCTAATTTTTTTTTCCTTTTCACACCTGATCTCGGCCTCAAAGGTGACTAAAATTTTTGGTCTTGCTGCTACAACATATGCCCTAGTTTTATCGTATGTGTAAAGGATGGAACCCAAAAAAAATTCTAAAAAATTCACTTTATCTTCCCCTTTTTTTTTGCTAGGCTTTAGGCTTCTTTTCTTGTCTTGATGTATGTTGCAATGGACTTGATAGATGTCTCTCAAATGAGGTTAAGTACCTCTTATATATATATGCTTCGCGTGGTGGTCAAATAGCCCTTATGAGGCTAACTTGTAATCCCTTGAAGGATGACGTGTTGATGGATAGGTTGAATTGTATTGGAGGGAGTCTTATGTGACCTTTTTACTTACAATAGTTATTTTGACATGATATAATATTCCCAATGGGGTCTTTTACATATTACAACGACTCAATTAACTTCTTAACTCTATGGAAAACCCTAGAAGCACTCAATGGGTGCTTAACCTATAAATAAAATTACCTTGAGCATGAAACCCATGCTACAATAATAATAATAATAATAATAATAATAGTTTTCTTTCATTTTATAAAGTACAATAATAAAGAGTGCATTTCATATTTATGAAGACTGGACCTAGTTACCTATTTCAACACTCCCTCTTAACTAGGGAGGTATTCATAATCCATATAAGGTACTTGGAAATTCTCATAATGAACAATTATCATAAGAATATTCATATTGGTAAGACATCTCATAAGCTATTTATTCTGCTTATATTAGTGCATCTCATCATATCAACCAACATTTTCATATAGAAATTCCTTGACTAACAACTTTATCTCTCCAAAAGAATAGAGCACAATTTTGAGGAGACAAATGATTATATACACCTTCATGTGTTAGGTCCCTATATTACTAGTGAATTCTTTTATTGTTGTTATTATATCCCCCTTATGACTCATGAAGAGGAATAAGTGAAACATGATATATCAAAATTAAAAGAGCAAGTGCACCAAATTTCGCTCTCGCATAGACCATAAAAAAATGAAATGCAAGTTTTGAAGAAAGGCATGGAAGCTAAGATGGATGATTTGAAGAAAGGAATGGAAGCTAAGATGAATGACATCGATGACAAAATTAAAGACAACATGAGAGACATGAAGAATGATATAAAAGAAGACATGGAAGTTTTGAAGGAAGGTTTGACAAAATTTATTAAAACAAATGATTCCTAATGGAGAAATGATAGTAGAGGAAACTCATGATGAGAACAAAATAAATGTTAATCGTGATTTCATAAACTCTAATTTTGGGATGGAATACCCACCATATTCCAAACATGGATATGAGGAATTTTGATGGTAAGGATCTCGTAACATGGATAGTACAGATGGGGCAATATTTTGATCTCCATAATGTGAAAAAGACACAAAAAGTACCCATTGAAACTTTAAATTTAGAAAAAAATGCATTTGTATGGTATCAATGGCTTTTCTCTCTTAATAAAATTATAACTTGGTCAATTTTTAGGGAGGAAATTATAGCACATTATGGGGATACAAAGAGCAACACCTTCTTTAGCCAATTGATAAATATCAAACAAAAGGGTTCAATGGCGAAGCACATTGAGGACTTCCAAAAATTGAATATAAGGGTAGATGATATTGCAGAGAATCACAGGATTGATGTCTTCATATGGACTTTAAAGGATAACATCCAACATGAGGTTTGCCTTTGGGAACCTGATTCATTAGAAAAGGCATTCAGGTTGGGAAGAAAAATTGAATGTAAAATTATGGCAACAAGGAAGCCTACCACTCACATCTATAAAGATGAAAGTGTTGCTACTCCCCGAATTCCACAACCTACAAGGTTGACACCACAAAAATTGGAAGAAAAAATAGCAAAAGGACTTTGCTATAGTTGTGATATCAAATACACTAAAGGTGATAAGTGTGCTGAGAAGAAATTATTTTACATAGATTGTGAAGAGGAGGAATAAAATGAACAAGAAACTTCAAAAGAAGAGGATATACACCAGGAACCAACCCTAGAGAGAGAAGAAATGAATCTAAACATATCCTGTAATGCATTGGCAGGATTTACCACTCCTCAAACTCTCAAGATAGAAGGACATATCAAGAAGAAAAATGTAATAGTGTTGATTGACTCGAGTAGTGCCCATAATTGTATTCAGTGTAAGGTAGCCAAGGAATTGAATTGGTTCCTATAACCAGCACCAGAATTTCAAGTGATGGTTGCAAATGGAGGAACTATAAATTTCTCTAGAAAATTCCATAATATCAAGCCAACCATGGAGGAATATGTATTGAATATTCCAATGATTTCCATTCCAATGAGAGGTGTTGGTGTTGTACTAGGATTACAATGGCTACAATCTTTGGGGATGGTAGCTTTTAATTTTCAAGAAATTTTCAAGAAATGTTTTTTGGAAGGAAAGGAATTTGAACTACGGGGTATCGTGGGGAATCCAAGAAAGATAATAATCTCTAATATCGTGAGAAAGCTTCTGAAAAAAAGAACAATGAGGCTCAATTGCACAATTATGCTCACTAGAATTTCTAGCATCAAAATCATCTATTTCTCCAGATCTTCAAAAAGTAATAGACAATCATTCCAAGGTGTTTGAAACTCCCAAAGTAATCCCACCTATTAGTGATCATGATCATGCTATTCATTTGATTCCAAGAAGTGTTCCTCCAAACATCAGTCCTTACAGATATCCTTATGTCCAAAAGAGCGAAATTGAACGTATGATTGCATAAATGTTAGAGGCTGGTATAATTAAACTGATCCAAAGTTAATTCTCTGCTCCAGTAGTATTGGTGCACAAGAAGGATGGATCATGAAGCATGTGTCCGATTTATAGGGATCTCAATAAGCTCACTATTAAAGATAAATTTCCCATTCCCGTGATTGATGAATTATTGGATGAATTACATGGAGCAATTTATTTTACCAAATTGGATCTTCGCTTAGGATATCATAAAATTAGAATGAAGACTAAAGATATTCCAAAAACAACATTTCAAACTCATGAGGGTCATTATGAATTTTTGGTCACGCCTTTTGGCCTTACTAACGCACATTCTACATTTCAAGGGTTGATGAATTCCATTTTCAAACCCTTCCTTAGAAATTTTTTTTTAATATTTTTTGATGATATACTAATCCACAGCAGGTCTTGGAAGGATCATGTTCAAAATTTTGACAAGGTGCTCAAAATATTGGAGGAGAAACAATTATATGCAAAAACCTTCAAATGTTTCTTTGGTGTACAAGAGGTGGAATATCTAGGTCATATTGTATCTCACAAGGGTGTTAAGCTAGACCCTAAAAAAATTAAATCCATTAAGGAATGGAAATTCTCCACAACCATAAAGAAGTTGCGAGGATTTATCAGGTTAACAGGGTATTATCGCAATTTTTTTAAGAATTATGGGAGAATAGTTGCACCTTTAACAACATTATTGAAGAAAGATGCATTTTCATGGACTCCTGAAGCAACTAAGGCCTTTGAACATATTAAAGAGGCAATGTGCCTAGCACCATTATTAGATATGCTAGACTTCATAAAAACCTTTATTGTGGGATGTGATGCCTCAGGAAATGGAATTGGTGTTGTTTTAATGCAAGAAGGAAGACCCATTTCTTTTGAAAGTTGACCAATCAAAGGATAGTATTTACAGAAAGCTATTTATGAGAAGGAAATGTTGGCAATACTACATACACTAAAGAAATGGCAAACTTACCTAATGGGAAGACACTTTAAGGTAAGAAATGATCATGATAGTCTTAAATACTTTTTGGAACAAAGTCTATCTTTAGAAGAGCAGAAAAAATGGGTCATAAATATGTTGGGTTTTGACTTTGAAATCATCTACAAAAATGGGAAGCTAAATGTGGTTGTAGATGCACTCTCAAGAAAGGATGAAGAGGTGGAAGCATTGCTTTGTGCCATCTCTATTATCCAACCAGATTAGATAACCAAATCAAGGGATGAATGGAAAAAGGATGAAGAAGTATGGACACTCATTCAAAAATTGCAGCAAGATACTACTACATCTTATACATTTAGTTGGAAAAATGATTCCTTATGGTACAAATATCGCTTATATCTTTGCAAGAATTCCCAACTAAAACAAAAAATTCTTTTGGAATTGCACACTTCTCCCTTAGGAGGACACTCAGGATTTTTAAAAACTTACCACAAGGTGAAGAAGGAACTTTTTTGGGGTGTCCTTAAATCTGATATTCAAAATTTTGTGGCGGAATGTGTGGTTTTCCAACAAAATAAAGTTGAGACAATTAAGACCTCGAGTCTTCTACAACCTTTATCCATTCCAAGTCAATGTTGGGAGGATATTTCAATAGATTTTATCATAGGTTTACCTAAGTCCAAAGGAAAGAGTGTCATCATATTGGTAGTTGATAGACTTACCAAGTATGTACAGTTTTGTGCATTATCTCATCCATTTAAAGAAAGTACAGTTGCTACTGCATTTATGGAAACAATACAAAAGCTACATGGAAGCCCAAATATTATTGTAAGCGACAGAGATCCCATTTTTACTAGAAATTTTTGGACGGGATTATTTTCTTGTTTGGGTACTCAACTAGCTCATAGCTCATCTTATCATCCTCAATCCGATGGGAAAATCGAGATAGTGAACAAATGTTTGGAAGGATATCTTCGTTTTTTTTGTTTGATAAAAAAACTCAATGGTTCAAGTGGTTACCTCTGGCTGAATGGTGGTATAACACTTCCTTCCATACTGCAGCAAAAAAGGCCCCATTTATGGCACTTTATGGATGTCATCCACTATTCATCACATCATCTTTAAGAGAAAATTCTAAGGTTCAAGCAGTGAAATATCACATCGAGCATCAAAAACAAGTTCTCCAACTCTTAAATTATAACCTAAATTTGGCACAAAATCGAATAAAGCAACAGGAAGATCAACATCGCAGTGAGAAAAGTTTTGATGTAGGAGACTTGGTATTTTTACGGCTACAACCATACAAACAAATGTCCCTCAAGTAATCTAAGAAGGATAATAAATTATCGTCAAATTACTATTGTCCTTACAAGGTGTTGCAAAAGATTGGTACTATGGCATACAAATTGGAGCATCCTACTTCTTCTCGAGTGCATCCAATTTTCCATGTTTCATGCTTAAAGAAGGTTATAGGTGACAAACTTCCAGTTCAAACAATATTGCCAGAACTTGATGAGGAAGGAAAAATCATATTGGAACCTAAAGTATTCACAGAAATGAGAACTCGACAGATACGAAATCAATCAATTTCAGAGTATCTCATCAAGTGGAAGAACTTACCCAATGAAGATTCTACATGGGAGGATGAGAATTTTATACAGAAGCATCCAGAGCTACTCAAGCATTGAGGACAACATTTTTTTGAAGAAGAGGGGCATGTTAGGTCCCTATATTACTAGTGTATTCCCTTATTGTGTTTAGAATAGCCCCCTTATTGTTATTGGTGTACCCCTTTAACCCCCATATTATTATTATTGTGTCCTTACATTATTATTGTTAGGTCGGGTAGGATTATATTGTGACCCCATGGAATCATATATATAGAAAGGAGGTTTTTTCATTTGTATCATCCAAGAATTGTTTATTTATGTAATGTAAATGAGGTTTCCCCCTCAAAGTGGTTGATTTATAAGGCATTGATATCTCTTTTCTTATATTTTTGTAGTTGGTTTCACAAAACATTGTCTCTCTAGGAACATGCCCCATCCAGATGTTCACAACATATCTCCTTCTAAGACCATTCCCATCTTGGATTAACACATCCTCATGGAAATTCCTCTTCAGTTACTCTTACTTATTGGATTCCCTACCTCATCCTCAATGAGTATCAAAATTAATCTAATATGCTTACATAATCCTCCATTCTTTCTTCATAACATGAATACAAGAATGATGTGTCTATCTCTCCCTCTCAACTAGGGAGGATCTACTCATTTCTATAAAAGGAATATACTCAAGCTCCCTCTTAAATAGGGACTTGTTACCAACAAGAGTTATTGGTTCTTCGGTGGAGATCATGGTACTATTAACTACTTGTAGGGATACTTCTTATGTCATGGATGAAATTCAACTTATTCCTCATGTAGCCTTCTTCTTCTTTGTATGGCATCAACCATCTTCTTCATCACTTCCCTTCAACCAAACATAGTGTTGAAATAATAGTCATGTCATATTTTTTATTCATTCGGTAGTGACCTTCTACTCCACATCTATATATCCTTCGTATCGACCTCCTCCAAGTCATGTTTCTTTTAAGATATTTCATCAAATCTCATGATTAATAGTTATAGGTGTCTTCTGAAACCCTCTTTCTATATAATTCTTTCAACCCAAACAAATGGTTTTTCAAAAATCAAAATGAACATTAAATCAAAGTTATCTATTTGTGATGGTCATTCACCATGACATAAACTTCTTGGAACATCAACATCCTTTTGAATACTATATGAATCTATGTCCAATAAATTCATTACCAGTGTTCTTCTTCTCCAACATAAATATCAATTTATTCAAACCTTCTTCATGGAGATGTCATATCTAATCCTTATTGTCATCAAATGTTGATCATTTATCTTATATTACATGAATATAGATACATCTTCATGAAATCTTCGTTCATTTTATGCACATATTATTTCCTCAGGATCTTCTATACATGGTTCTTTCATCATAGGAACAATGATTTTCAACCACCTCATATTCTTCATGAGGTTATATTATGTTGATTTCATCTTGTCAATATATAGAAGAATTCAAGGCACATTATCTACATGCCTTCATGCATCATTCTAATGGAAGAGGTTCTTCTTCATTCATCATGCTCATGAGATAGAGAATTTTGACAATTTTATTTTAAATCTTATGATCACATGATTTTATCTATCAAATATATACATACCTATAGGCTTCATGTAGTCATATATACTTCCTTCTAGTAGCTTCATTTCCTTACTTGAAGATGAAAATACTTAAACCAACTTGACATGATGCACATATTTTTAATCATACCATCATCCTTCTAGATTGTGTATCCCACACTAGGTGGAATGTGATTCTTTCTTCTTCAAATAATGATGAAACCTTCTAAAAGGGATTTCAATGAAGTATCTTAATGATCCGCATTCTACAAATTATTCCTTCTAATGATGATGATGTATAATGATCTCTTTATTTTGCTATATGAATTTCTTCAATCATTCAACCTGTTACTTCGATTATCCTTATATGCTTCCAATGATGATTCCATGAGATTTTTATTTTCTATGTTGATGACTGCTTCAACCATATAGACTTCTACTTCGGCTATATGTCAATGATGTCTACTAAAATGCATCCTATACTTGTGATTCTTAACGTCATGACTATTATCTTCTACAAATTGAAAATAACTTAAGTATATGATGTCATCTTAGTCATAGTACTTCAAATTTTTTCCTCTTTTCATAATTTTGGCTTTCTACTTCAGGACTGCAATCTTCAACCTCTAATGTAGAAACCCTAGTTGGCATGTGTGAGAAATAAATGGTGAGTTTTTCCTCCTTTCTCCTTCACTTGACTAACCTTCTCTTCCTTGATAATTCCATATGAAAATGTTATCCTTTTCACACCTGATCTTAGCCTCCAACATGACTAAAATTTTCCATCTTGCTACTGTAATATTTTCTCTAGTTTTCTTACATGCGTGACGGATGACAACCCAAAAATGGTTCTAAAAGAAATAACCTTCTCTTATCCTCTTTTTCGCCAAGATTTAGGCTTATTTTCTTTTCTCGGTGTATGATTCAATGAACTTGATAGATGACCTCTCATAGTAGTCGAACATCCCTTATGAGGCTGACTTGTCATCCCTTGAAGGCCGACTTGTTGATGGCTAGGTTGAATTTTCTAGGATAGAGTCTTATGTCACTTTTTTTCTTACAAAATCTCTTTTGACATGATACAATAAACCCCATGGGGTATTTTACTTATTGCAATGGTTTAATTGACTTCTTGACTCTATGAAAAACCCTAGAAGCACTCAATGGGTGCTTAACCTATAAATAAAATGGTCTTGAGCATGAAACCCGTCCTACAATAAAAATAAGAATAATTTCCTTTCTTTTTACAATATATAAGAATCAAGAGTACATTTCATATTTATGATGATTGAACCTTGTAGATGCTCAAATTGTCCCGGTAATTGATGAAAACTTGAGACAACATCACTGTGGATCCTAGATCCTCCCACTCTAGGTGATAAGGGTTGAACCATAGGGAGTATTCTTCGGTAATAATATTAACTAATTATTTATTAATTTATGTTATTTCCCTATAATATTGGTGTATCACCTTATTTTTATTGTTAGTGTAGCCCCCTTATTGTTATTTTTTCGCCCATGTAGTCTGAATATTTTTATTATGGTGCCCCATAGAAGCCCACTATTAGTATTTTTGTTCCCTTGCATTATTATTGTTATGTTGGCTCTGATTATATTGTGACCTGTTATACTCCTCTATATAGAGAGGAGGTTTTTTCATTTGAATCATCTCATAATTTTTCATTTATGTCATGTAAAGGAGGTTTTCCCCTAGAAGTGGATAATTTTTAAGTCATTGATCTAACATTTTTTCTATTTTGTGAGTTGGTTCCATAACATTTTGCATCGAAGCTTTGGATTCTAGTGTTTTGCTTATCCAAACAGGCATCTTGGTATTTGCGCTATAATTTTTTTCTATGACGCTTTAGAAGCTGAAATTGCAACCACATGGAGCTGAAATCTTGGTGAACATCGTGTAAAAAGTTCAAATCTTGGTTTTCTATAATTTTAGAGACATGATCTGTGGATTTTAGGGTTTTTCCAGGCTCCAAAATTTAGTCTCAAAGAAGTGACCTTGGGAAAATCATCATAACATTCGTTTCAGGCATCGAATTTGAATTCTGTAAAAAATGGCTAAAATTTAATGGATTTTATTTTTTCGTGTAGAAATCTCAGGGCCAAAGGTAGAAATGGTGACACATGTAAATCTGTGCAAGTTCCCTCTATTGAACTAGTCTATAATCAGGCCATCGTGAGAGATCAGGCATAACTCTTTGTTGAAGACTCTGATACCAGTCTGACTTGTGGGGATGGAAATTAGATTTAGATGGATACAATAGGAAATAATTTCAGACCTTGGAGATCTGAAATTACAGAGTTACAACAGTTTCAACGTCAAGCTCCCAAAAGCAAGAAAAAGGTGTGTTTTTATTTTTAATTGCATAATGTTTGTTTGAAAAATCAGTTTGAAATGATTCCAAAGGAATATTGAAGCATAGATATCAGTATTGGGTTATAAAATTCCTCCCAAATAAAAATTTTCCACACCCATTAAGCCCTAAAAAAGCTCTACTATGATGCATGAAGAGGAAGAATTATAACATGATATCTCAAAATTACGGGACCACGTGAAACAAAGTTTTATCTCACAAGGAACAACAAAAGATGAACTAAAATATGACATGGATGGTTTAAAAGAAAACATGGACATTAATATGGATGGTTTGAAGAATAGCATGGAATCTCGGATGGAAGAATTTATGGATGGCATGGACGCTAAGATGGAGGGTTTGAAAGCAGACATGGAAGGTGTGAAGGAAGGTTTGACAAAGTTGTTGCAAGACAGGCTTCTCGGTGGTGACAAGGTAATCCATGAAAATCATGATGAGAAAAAAAGGAATATGAATTATGATTTTAGAAACTCCAATGTTGGGTTTAAGAACCACCATATTCCAAACATTGATAGGAGGAATTTTTATGGTAAGGATCCAGTAACATGGATAATACAAATGGAGCAATATTTTGATCTCCATGATGTGCAACACTCACAAAAGGTACACATTGCAACTTTATATTTAGAACCCAACAAGTTTCTATGGTATTTATGTCTTTGTTATCCTAAAACACTTGTCACTTGATCAATTTTTATGGAGGAAATGATAGCACATTATGAGGATACAAAGAGAAACACCTTCTTTAGCCAAATGATAAATCTCAAACAAAAGGGTTCAATGGCAGAGCACATTGAGGACTTCCATAAATTGAATATCAGGGTAACAGATATTCTAGAGGAGCATAGGATTGATTGATTCATAGGGACTTTAAAGGTGAGGTTCACATTTGGGAACCTGATTCATTGGATAAGGTATTCGGGGTGGCAAGAAAAGTTGAAAGGGGAATTATGGAAACAAGGAAATCTATAAATCACAACTATAAATATGGAAGTGTTGTTTCTCCTAGCCTTCCAATACCTATAAGGTTTAAAAAGAAGAAATTGGAGGAAAGAGGAGAAAAATGGCTTTGTTATAGTTGTGGTAGAAAATACACTAAGGGTCATAAGTGTGTTGGGAAGAAATTATTTTACATAGATTGTGAAGAGGAGGAAGAAAAGGAACAAGAAACATCAAAAGAGGAGGATATACACTAGGAAAAAACCCCAAAGAAAGAAGAAATGAATCCTACCATATCTTTTAATGCATTGGCAAAATTACCAATCTGCAAACTCTTAAGATAGAAGTTGTTAGACTCCTATAATTCACAGTATCAGAAGGTGACTGATTATTTCTGTTTAGATCATGTATATTGAAAATAATATTCCATGACTGTCATTTATTTCTAGAAAAAGGAAGGGAAATATTGACTGTCAAAACTTCAAAGGAATCAATTTTCCTTTTCAATTCAGCTCAAAGAGGAAAGTGTTGTTGATAAAGTGTAATGGTGAGAAAACTTCAATTCTTCCCTCATTCATTTCATTTATCCTCTTTTACCCTTCATTTTTCCAAACTCTAAAGTCCAACACTTCATTTCTTTAAAAACCCCTTTTTAACTATTAAAATTCAATTTTTATAGTTAAAAAGAAGCTTCGCCCACCCACTAATAGCCATATCATATATCCCTTTAAAATTACTACATATTCCTTTTATCGCAGCTCTACCCACACCATAACAAAACTTATATGTGTGTGTGTGTGTGTGTGTGTGTGTGATATAGTATTTATCATTTTCCACACTTAACTGTATTAAAACCTTTACCTTTCATCGCAATTCTCTTATCACAGTTGCACCTACTTCCACCTCATTCCCCAATATGCGATTTGCGATATTGGCTGGGACCCATCACCTTTTCGTATCGCACGTTCACAAATATTACTTACCACTTGCACTTACTTCCACCTCATTCCCCGATATGTGATTTGTGATATTGGTTGGGACAAATCATCTTTTCGCTTCGCAAGTTCACAAATATTACTTACCACTTTCACTTACTTCCACCTCATTCCCTTATATGCGATTTGCGATATTGGCTGGTACCCATCACCTTTTCGCATCGCAAGTTCACAAATATTACTTACCACTTGCACCTACTTCCACCTCATTCCACGATATGTGATTTGTGATATTCGCTGGGACCCAATCGGATATCGCAATTCACAAGCTCAGGAGGATAAGCACTCAAGAATCATGTTGAAATGGTGAAGCGCGATAATGAAGTAGATGTGATATAGTTCAAAGCTAAAATCTAAAGGTATTGAAGTCTAGCTATGGGACCCAATCGCATATCATAATTCACAAGCTCTGGAGGATAAGCGCTCAAGAATCATGTTGAAACAACGAAGTGTGAAGTGCGATAATGAAGCGGATGTAATATAGTTCAAAGCTAAAATATAAAGGAGTTGAAGTCCGGCTGTGGGACCCAATCGCATATCACAATTCGCAAGCTCAGGAGGATAAGCGCTCAAGAATCATGTTGAAACTCCGAAGTGTGAAGCACGATAATGAAGAGGACACGATGTAGGTCAACGTTGAAGGCTAAAGTATTTCAATTCCAAGTGTATGTGGTTTTCCCTTTGTTAAATTGTATTGGATAACAGAGGAGGCTTGTAACGTAGAACGATTGGATTGCTGAAATGAATTTAAGGGACTGGACGTGAGGTTGTTTAAAGGTTAATTGGAATTCATTTAATGTCGAGGGTTATTTGTAGTTACGTTGTTTTATGAAGGAAAGTGAATGCGGGCAGAAAAGCTTGGGTAAGGGACCCGACATAGAGCAAAGGGGAGAGTAAGTTGAATGTCGTGGTAATGAGGAGATAGACACCATGGGTCGAGTTGGGCTCAACAACACTCCGAGCAGAGTCGATTGTTGAAACAAAGGTGAATACTAAACGCTGCAGGCACGAGAAGAAGAGGCAGAGTCAGGCAAAAGGAGTTTATTTACAGGGCACAATGAACACATCAGCACAAACACCGATCAACGAAATGTTTTCAACACTACATCATATTTAATGATTCAGTAAACGTAGACCAAAAGTAGAGCCATATGTCAAAGCCACCCATCGTTGCTGTTGGAACAGGGTCTCCTAACAAGCTGCAAAACTGGTCCAATTTTTATATTTTTTATTATATTTAGCCTAGTAGAGGGGTTTTGGGGTGGGTCAAAGCCCTGAACGCATTGTAATGGGTCAAAGGGTAAACTAGGGGTCTAAAAACCATGGGTTGCGGACCATAGGAAAGTCGAGGCTAGATTGTTATAAATAGAGATGCATCTTGTATTGTAAAGGAGAGGAAATTATGAGCTATTAATGTGATCTATTGTTTAAGCTATCTGTTTGGGTTTTGGGGAATGGACTCCTACTAGCTGTGTGCACGGAGATCCTAGTCCAGTTGTGTGCGGACCCTGCTACTATGTGCGTAGGTTGGGAAGGGAATTGGAATTGTAAGGAAGAATTAATGAATGAATGAATGCGAAAGATTGTTAGAGAAATAAACCTATGAGAACTATTATATGAATTACTACTAATTGTTGTATTGTGTGTTTCCTGTCCTTAAGCTGCAAAAGATATGTGTACTGTGTTCTTGAATCTAGATCTATTATGTTATGTTTATGTACTACTATGTTGATGATATAACAAGCGTATAACTATAGATCTAGTGCACGTGGATGCGAATAGATATTTAATTAACTCTGCGTAGAAAAAGGTAATTGGGGATTACAGGATCTAGCACTGCTCTGCTTTCTTTACCCATCCTTTCTCAGGGTGCGGAAACCTGGTTCCAGCACCCACCCATACTACTTCGGGTGAGAATTTGACCTATGAAAGCAAGTCACTACCGAAAGGGCCAGTAGTATAGGGGTTTGTTGGCAAACCTTGCTTACCAAACCTGGGTCAAGACCCCTCGAGCCAACAAATGGTTCCATTGCTGGGACTGAAAGAAGTCTAAGAGAGGAATCGGGTAATGACAAGAGAATACTAGAAACCTGAAAGAAAAGAGATTGAAGACTAGTTCGAAAGACAGATCTAGGAGTTCGCAGTAAAAGAAAACTGCAGTGAAAACTTAACATTAGAAAGGTGGAAAAATAGGTACATTCTTACTGAAAGCTACAAAATATTCTTTGTAACCTTTGCGATTGAACTCCGGGAGTGGTTGGCTAGGCTTGTGGAATTCCAGAAGTGCTAGAAGGACGAGCAAGTCACTCAATGGACCCTAGAGTTGCTTGAGCAGCTGGAAAAAACTGATAATACTATCACACGCACGGTGGATCACAGGGTGGATAGTGTGCTGGGAGGATTTGTGACGGAATTTGCCATTGATCAGTTGGTATCATACTCTGAGGCTAAACGACGATTCTTCAAAGGATTCTAAGGAAAATTTATAAGGACATTACTGTTACTGATTAAGAAATTACTGTACGAAAAGAGTATTCTGTGTAGTCATACTGACTAAATGGCCTCGGATCTAAACGGGAGCGCGACCCGCAGTGGTAAATATTATCGGACCAACCTTGATGGAGGGAGATCCACCTACAATCCGTTGTAGGAACCAGCTACATAGTATCCACCAGCTACATCACCACCTCAGCCACACAAAGGTAGGAATTCACCTATACTGCCACCCTCCCTAGACAGTGATATGGTTGCCCATTTGAAACTACCTACCTTCAAGGGGGTAGGAGATGAGGATATGGACCGATTTTGGTTCGTTGCAGACTCCGTATGGACTGCGCAGAATGTGGCAAGTGATACAGTAAAAAGGGCGCAGCTGTCGTTGGCCTTCAAGGAGAGGGCCCTGGACTGGTATATTGCCCAAAATGGGGGCGCATCTATTCAAGATATCAAGGGAATGTTGAAGAACTAGTTCAGGAAGCCAAAATCTTATTCCTAGTTGGTAGCAGAAGTAAAGGACTTTAAACAAGGTGTTTGAGTCAGTATGGGAGGTTGATCAGCAACTGAAGAAGGAAATTAGGGAACGAGGATTTGAATATGATGATAGATAGCATACGGAATGGTTCATCACTATGTTGTTACCTCACCTGCGCACGCCAATGAGTCATCAAACCTTTGAGTCGCAGGAGAAGGCTGTGGAAGTCGCTATGAAAATAGAGGCTGCCCCCCGAGAGGATACGTCAATAGGGGTACAACAAATCTAGGAAAAACTTGGGGCTATGCATATGGAGATACAAAACCTGCGAAAAGAGCAAGGAAAGGACAATTACGCAGATCTCTACTGCATACGATGCCGAGTGTCTAGCCATATGAAGGATCAGTACCCTCTGTTGACAGATTACATGCAAGCAGGAGGACCTAGCCCGGTACGCCCAGGGGTGAGTAGGGAACCCGTCCTATTACGACCAGGCTCAAGAGAACTTGCACTATGGTGTGATGATTTTCGAGTAGCAGGACTACATGATATGAACCATTGCCCTCATTTAGGTGTGTATGTCCCAAAACTAAAGCAACAATAGTGCTGATTCTGCCGATCGGTGGGACATGATGAGCAGAACTGTCGTACTTATGACTTAATGATGGATCATGGGAAATTATATAGGGTACAATCAGACCCTGCGTTGCCAAGACTTTCTGCGCACTTTGGAGGATCACCAGCCCGAGGAAGAGGAGGTCGAGGAGGAAGCGCAGGACGAGGACGTGGGCAGCTAGTCTGTTATAACTATGGGAAAATAGGGCACTTTGCCAGAGAATGCCCAAATCCCACCAGGCCATCATGCAAATATTGTAGGCAGCTGGACCATGAGGTAAAGGACTGCCCAATTTTAATAGCCAAGATGCAAGAAAAGAAGCCCACCCCTACGCAGAACGTACAAAGATTTAAATCCGAGCTAAGAAAGGCGGATCCCTGTGTAAAAGTCATGACAAGCAGCGGGCTGGTCACTCAAGGAGCAAAAGAGGAGCTTGCCTCCCAAGAAGGGGTACCTTTCAAAGAACAAACACCACCGAAAGTCTCTACGCAACTGCCAACCCAACCCCAGATAGAGGAAGGGGTTGAGCCCCTTTTAAAGGCATGTCTGAAGATGCTGCGAAATCTGCAGGCTATAGGTAATCTCCAAGCACTACTGAATACCTACGCAGTTCAAACCAATTTGATCCCTGAAACCAAGGATGTACACAAACTATACTGCTATAAGAAGTGCACCGAAAGAGATATGCGATTAACTGCGCAGATTGGTGACTACGAGATGGATCAGGTTATCTTTGATCTGCGGTTAGATGTGAATGTATTACCAAAGCAGACATGGAAACAAATGAGGGAACCTAAATTAGAATTGTCCACCATCCAACTGCGAATGGCCAATCAACAGAAAATGATCCCTCTAGGGAGATTACCAAAAGTCATGGTTGACATCGTAGGGGTAAGGGTCCTCGCTCACTTTGAAGTCATAGAAATTGTGGAAGATGCAGATCCCTACCCTATGCTCCTTGGACTGGACTGGACAATTGACATTGGGGGTGTCATCAATCTCAAGAAACACAGCATGGTGTTTGAAAGAAAAGGTACGCGTGTCATAATACCACTAGATCCAGCAGAAGGTGTGTGGTATACAGAGCCAACTTATGAGGAGGAGGAATTATATCACATTTATAAATTAATTGTGCTGGATGAAGATCGGGTTAACCCCACAGAGGAAGGAATTCTTTGCTGGGAAAAGGACAGTGAATGTTTCTCTGACTCTGATGAGGAGCTAGAAAATTGGCAAAGCTGATTGCACGAAGTTTCGGCGCTCTGATGTCTTTAGACCGTCAGGAATTTTCGGCGCATCTCTACCAAGGAAAGGAACCTTCCCTGCTCGACGGACGCAAATGATAGTTAGAAGACGGTTGAACCTAAGATTCCCATGGAACACAGGCTAGGGGCATTGTCACTAACATTGCATGGAGCACCTACACAAGGACTGGTATTCTCCGATCAGGAGAACTATTGGAGAAGGGTGATCCTGCGCATAGGGACCCCAGTTGCCAGATGGACTCCGAGATCATTTGACCTATGTGGACACTTGCTAACATACTACACTCAAGGGTGCGATCAAGCCTTGCACAGTCAGGCTTGCCGAGGTACCACTACCCTAGGTATGCGTCAGATTACGGACCTGCCCGGACCCACATGTAATTTGAAGAATTTGTGAACGCCTCAAGTAATAAATGGCACAAGGACGTGTGATGCATCCCTCTGGTGCAAGGACGTTCCAACCATGAGTGAAGTGCATGGCTCGAAAACACTGATGGTCGACTTACAGACACGTCTCGCTTCGACCTTCACCCAAGGTATGCAAACGACATACAGGCATCATCCATGGTCTAACATTCCATGGAAATGACCTCAGGCATGTACTGCGACCATTAGCACATCTCGATTTAGTAAAAAATGGATCTTAAAAGTATGCACAATCGGCAGAAGATCATCAATGTAGCCATTTATGGTAATATTGATCTACCTAATCGATGTTCAGTCACACGAATGGGCTACTCCCCCATTAAATAGCTCCGAACGGTGTGCGAATGGATGGATAATAACACACCAAGCTATTTATTCACCCTAAAACATGCTCCCACTATCTGCATACTGGTTTTTTGCACTCCTTGACATTCTCTGGGTTGCCCACTTTCGTGTTACTAAGATGGACCCAACCAGAGAGCCTGACGGTGCTGAGTGCAGTCACAGGGGTGAACGTTGGCTCCCGACAGAAAGGATTGTTTGTGAGCCATGCACAGCAGGAATTCCGCGATACAAGGACGTGATGCGGCTTCTTCGAAACTCCAGAACACCACCCAGCCGAAGCAATGTGTGTTCCCTCCCTCGAATTTCCCTCGTCAATGCTCCTGATCCAACTACGAGGGACATCCGAATTGATTTAGCACAGCTATCTCACACAAAGCTACAAGGACTGCACACCAGAGTGTTGCGTGAAGTTCACCACCATGGCGGAGCTAGGCAACAGCAGTATACCGTACCTTAATAAGTACGGGACCAGTGGATTGCAGTGGTCATAGAGGCAACACAGATTATTCAAGAGCAGCTGATGCAGGGCACATAGTTGGTCGAAGTAGCTACCCAACTATAGACAGCCATTCAGCACCATTCCATGCTACAGCATATCCAGATGGAATTACAGCAGGTGGAAGCTGTTCTGGACCAAGTCAAAGCCTCCTCACCCTCCACCGTCTCCACGCAGCGTCTAGCCATCCTGGATAGGATTGAGAACCTTCGCCACAACAAGCATATCACTCGGAAACAGTTGAAACCATGGGCTAATACTGCACTCCATCTCGCTGAAGATGCTGAGTCTGCCATTGCACGCCTCCACCGGCTATTGGAATGGATCATCGCGGCTCTAGACCGCCCTGCCTCCCTGACAATGGTCAACATTGTGCAACATGCTACGGCTCAGAGTAAGGAAGTGCTCCCTCCGCTCCTTTTCACTCTGGCTACCTTGCGCGCGCAAGTCGAAGCCACACCACTGTAGTGACTCGGGACGAGTCACAAGATTGTGTTGGGGGACTGTTGGAATGGGGTCTCCTAACAAGCTATGAAACTGGTCCAATTTTGATATTTTTTATTATATTTAGCCTAGCGGAGGGGTTTTGGGGTGGGTCAAAGCCTCGAATGCATTGTAATGGGTCAAAGGGTAAACTAGGGGTCTGGAAACCATGGGTTGCAGACCATAGGAAATTTGAGGCTAGATTGTTATAAATAGAGATGCATTTTTTATTATAAAGGAGAGGAAATGATGAGCTATTGATATGATCTATTGTTTAAGCTATCTGTTTGGGTTTTGGGGAATGGACTCCTGCTGGCTGTGTACACGGAGATCCTATTCTAGCTGTGTGCGGACGCTGCTGCTGTGTGCGCAGGTTGGGAAGGGAATTGGAATTGTAAGGAAGAATTGATGAATGAATGAATGCGAAATATTGTTAGAGAATTGAACCTGTGAGTATTTTTATATGAATTACTGGTAATTTCTGTATTGTGCATTTCCTGTCCTTAAGCTGCAAAATATATGTGTACTGTGTTCTTGAATCTAGATCTGTTATGTTATGTTTATGTATTGGTGGATGCGAATAGATATTTAATTAACTCTGTGTAGAATAAGGTAATCAGGGATTACAGGATCTAGCACTGCTCTGCTTGCTTTACCCATCCTTTCTCAGGGTGCGGAAACCTAGTTCCAGCACCTACCCATACTACTTCGGGTGAGACTTTGACCTGCGAAAGCAGGTCACTGCCGAAAGGGCTAGTAGTATAGGGGTTTGTTGGCAAACCTTGCTTACCGAACTTGGGTCAGGACCCCTCGAGCCAACATTTGCCTCTTCGTGACCACCTCAACCACCTTCTACTTATTTTTGGATTCATGAAGAGCTATTGAAGCTTTTGGATTCATGAAGAGTTTCCAAATTTAATTCCGCAGGCGGTGTTTTTTAGAGATATTTTGTCCAGACCTTGCATGGCCACACTTATCCAGATTTTTCTTAATTGCAATTAATGAAAAGTCGCCGAAGTATATAGGTAAAATGACATAGTTTTTAGTTAAATACTGCATGCATTAGCAGTATCAAGGGTTGGACTTGGTTGGACCTTGTTGGACCCTGCATTGTAAGAACTACTGTATTGGAGCACGATAATTTTGGAGTTGGGCATCAATAATAAAAGACTGTTCTACATGATACTTGAGCTATGTTAAATGGTGATGTTTTACTTTTTTGTTTTAAATGTTTCCGTTGTTTTTCTTACTATGCATCTATTCATCTGATTGTAAAACAGAAATTTTAGATTAAGATTTTTTGTTGGAGAACCTTAATTCTATCTGTATTTAAAATTTGAATGTTTTATGTTGAAATCTTATTAAATAATTTTTAACTTCTCTTTAATCACTAATAAACACTACTATTTCCTCCACCTCATAATTCACACTGCTCTAAAGATCCATTTAGCATAGTTATCTTGCCCTATGATTCTCTTGAAAATTTGATGCACCAATCCAACCTTTTGACTCCATATCCCAATGGATTAGTCCCTGAAGACCTACTCATCCAACCTATAAAATAAATCAAAACAACCAATTCTTAAAATCACAGTAACTAGCCTAACATCAGCATTCATAATGTTAAGGAAAAATTTAATCAAAAATAGAGAGAGCCCTCTTTGAGTCTAAGAAGGCTAGGTCCTGGATTCCAAAGTGATTGGATGTTGTCCTCTATCGTTTATTCTTGCCAATATTATAAATTATAGGGCCCCAACATAATGGCGACCATATTGGGGAGCTATTGAAAATATTAACATTTCATCAGAACTCAGAAACCCCAGTCAAAACATTGTATGCTAAAATTATTTTCCAATATTAGATCTGGTTGTTGATGGTGGAAAAAAATTTAAACACAAGAAGTTTTAAATCATCCACCTAGCAAATCCACAAAGTCCAGTTGATATAAAGACTCCACTGGTAAAAGAATCCAAAATTGTAGAGAACCTATAGTGACTCCATTCTATTGTTGATTTTTTTGAAAATGAATTCAAGAATACAATGTAGGTATGATCCTATAGACAGATCAAAGACTCCAGGTTTTCCAAATCCCATGCTCAACATCGATTGGTTAAAATATCTTCCAGCGTTTAAAGATGAAAAAGTATATGATGTTGCTATACATTTGTTAATATTTCATACACACATCCATAGGTTCAAAACCCAAATTCCAGAAGATTGTCTTATGAAAATGTTTATGGAAAGTTTAGAAGAGAAAGCTAGGTCTTGGTATGAAGATCAATTGGCTGCAAGTATAAGTTCTTTGAAATGTTTTCATGATGTGTTTTGTGACAAGTATAAAGAAGATTATCCATCCTTGTCACTAGTTCAAGACTGTTGTGATAATTTTCAAAATTTTATTGAATATCTAGAGGATTACTATGATGATGATTAGTTTATGAATGATGAAATATTAGAAGTTCTTGAAGAAAGACCATTTCAGAAAGTGGAATTTTTGTTTGAAATGTCTCCTCATCATGAAGAAAGAAATGATATATGTTGTCTAGAATTTCATGAAGTTTTACTTTACTAAATATTCCTAGCAGCACAAGGACAAGCTAATCAGCAGATGGTTAAGGAAGAACTTGAGCCTCCTGAACTAGATCCAACAGAAGACAACAATGAAAACCTACATCAGTCTAGTGATCTAGAAGAAAAAATAGCAGAGCTTGATGGCCCAGATTCATAGAAGCATCCTCAAAAAGCAGTGTTTTATCGAGAGGTTTAACACCATTCAAGTTTGTCTGATGAAAGCCAAGAAATCTTGCCAAAAGAAGACCAATTAGGTTTGCTGATTGAATACCTGTCTAACCCTCTTTCCGAATTTACATACTTTGAAGAAAATCATAAAATTTCTCCATCATTATGTTCTTCTTGGGATGCTAATGAATTTTCACAACATATTGTTACAAGTCATGCTCCTCTATACGAAATTAATTAGATTTTGCATCTCCCTTGCAAGCTTCTGTGTGACAAAGAGAATGATAAAGAGCACTCAGATCACTTGACAATAGTGGATCATGAGGGAAAACAATTGGATCCCTTGTTTTTTGAAGAGAATCAGTTTTAACACATAAGCAAAGAAGTAGTTTGGAATGAGGTTTGTTTTCCTGTTACAAATCATCTAGAAGAGCCTATGTTGCATGATTACCATGATCCTTTGGTCATTATATCGCAGCCATCAGTGAAGGTTCATCAATAGAGCTATTGAATCTAGTGGAAAATTTAAGTTGACATGTTTTAAATTCATTTTTCTACCTAGAGAGGTGGAATGAAAAATTCAGTTAAGTATCCATTTTCTCAACTGGTTGCATTGGAAGTTTGTTATTACTTGATATGGCAGTCATTTTATCATATTAGAGTAGGTAGATGAGTGCAAATAAGCCCAGTACTCGGAGCATATTTCCAGTTTTAGTTTCGTATTTATTTTAGTTTTAATTTCAAGTGTATTCTAGACTTCAGTTTGGGCATAGTTCAGGTTCAGCATTCATATTTTCAGGGCACAACAATGATCTCTGTTTGACAGTTTGCAGTGCATAGTTCAGCTATAGTTTCAGTTCAGATTGCAGTACACATATCAGAAGTTCAAAAAAAATGAATAAATTTTCCAGTTGCAATTTTTTTGTGGAAGAACAAGCTGATAGCCTAAATCATCTCAATGACCAAGACAATGGTCGCAAAATTCAGAGATCTACGATTCTTTGTTACCTCGCTAGGAGGACAACATCCCCAACTGGAGCCACTATTAGACTCCTATAATTGACAGTATCACAAGGTGACTGATTATTTCTATTTAGATCATTTATATTGAAAATAATATTCCATGACAGTCATTTATTTCCAGAAAAAGGAAGGGAAATCATAACTATCAGAACTTCAAAGGAATCAAACTACCTTTTCAATTTAGTTGAAAGAGGAAAGTGTTGTTGATAAAGTGTAATGGTGAGAAAACTTCATATATGCCCTCATTCATTTCATTTACCCTCTTTTACCCTTCATTTTTCCAAACTCTAAATTCCAACACTTCATTTCTTTCAAAACCCCTTTTTAACTATTAATATTCAATTTTTATAGTTAAAAAGTAGCTTCGCCCACCCTCTAACAACCATATCATATTTCCCTTTAAACTTACCATATACTCATTTTATTGCAGCTTTGCCCACACCACAACAAACCTTATATATATATATATATATATAGTATTTATCATTTTCCGCATTTAACCGTATTAAAACCTTTACCTTTCATCGAAATTTGCTTATCGCAGTTTAAAACTCCATTCATAACACAATTCCCAAATCCTACAGAACCCCTGAAATGCAATTTGCAATATTGATTGGGACCCATTACCTTTTCACATCACAAGTTTGCAAATATTACTTACCACTTGCACTTACTTCCACCTTATTCCCCGATATGCGATTTACGATATTGGCTAGGACCCATCACCTTTTCGCACCGCAAGTTCGTAAATATTACTTACCACTTGCACTTACTTCCACCTCATTCCAGGATATGCGATTTACGATATTGGCTCGGACCCATCACCTTTTCGCATCGCAAGTTCGCAAATATTACTTACCACTTGCACTTACTTCCACCTCATTCCCTGATATGAAATTTGCGATATTGGCTGGGACCCTCCACCTTTTCGCATCGCAAGTTCACAAATATTACTTACCATTTGCACTTACATCCACCTCATTCCCTGATATGAAATTTGCGATATTGGCTGGGACCCATCACCTTTTGGCATCGCAAGTTCACAAATATTACTTACCACTTGCACTTACTTCCACCTCATTCCCCGATATGAGATTTTCAATATTGGTTGGGACCCATCACCTTTTTGCATCGCAAGTTCACAAATATTACTTACCACTTGCACGTACTTCCACCTAATTCCCCGATATGTGATTTTCGATATTAAATAGGACCCAATCAAATATCATAATTCACAAGCTCAGGAGGATAAGTGCTCAATAATCATGTTGACATGACAAAGTACAGAGTGTGATAATGAAGCGGACGTGATATAGTTCAAAGCTAAAATCTAAAGATATTGAAGTCCGGCTGTGGCGCCCAATCTCATATCGCAATTCGCAAGCTCCGGAGGATAAGCACTCAAGAATCATGTTGAAACAACAAAGTGTGAAGTGTGATAATGAAGCAGACGCGATATAATTCAAAGCTAAAATATAAAGGAATTGAAGTCTAGCTATGGGACCTAATCGCATATCATAATTCACTAGCTCAGGAGAATAAGCGCTCAAGAATCATGTTGAAACTCTGAAGTGCAAAGTGCGATAATGAAGCAAATGTGGTGCAGTTCAATGCTAATGCCTAAAGGATTTCAGGTCTAGGTGTATGTGGTTTTCCCTTTGTTAAATTGTATCAGAGAACAGAGGATGCTTATAACATAGAAAGATTGGATCGCCGAAATGCGAGGTTGTTCAAAGGTTAATCGAAATTTATTTAAGGTCGAGGGTTCTTTGTAGTTACATTTTTTTATGAAGGAAAGTGAATGCGGGCAGAAAAGCTCGGGTAAGTGACCCGACACAGAGAAAAGTGCAAAGTAAGTTGAACGTCGTGGTAATGAGGAGATAGACACCATGGGTCGAGTTGGGATCAATAACATTATAGGAGGAGTCGGTTGTTGAGACAAAGGTGAATACTGAACATTGCGGGCATGAGGAGAAGAGGCAGAGTCAAGAAAAAGGATTTGATTGACAGAAAAAAATGAACACATCGACGAAAAGTTTCTAGCATTGCATCATATTTAACGATCCAGCAAAGGCGGCCCAAAATTAGAGCTAGATGTCATAGCCACCCATTGTTGCCTCTTCGTGACCACCTCAACCACCTTTCTCTTGCTTTTGGATTCACGAAGAGCTGCCAAAGTTTTTGGATTTACGAAGAGTTTCCAAAGTTAATTCCACAAGCGTTGTTTGTCAAAGATATTTTGTCTAGGACTTGCATGGACACACTTGTCCAATTTTTGCTTAATTGTAATTAATGAAAAGTTTCCAAAGTAGATAAGGAAATCGTCATATTTTTTAGTTAAATACTACATGCATTATTAGTATCAAGGGTTGGACTTGGTTGGAACTTGTTGGAACCTACATTGTAAGAACTATTGTATTGGAGCACTGTAATTTTGGAGTTGGGCCTCAATAATAAAAGACTGTTCTACAGGATACTTTAGTTGTGTTAAATGGTGATGTGTTACTTCTTTGTTTTAAATGTTTACATTGTTTTTCTTACTGTGCATCTATTCATCTGATTATAAAACAAAAAATTTAGATTAAGATTTGTTGTTGGAGCACCTTAATTGTATCTGTATTTACAATCTAAATGTTTTATGCTAAGGTCTGATTAAAGAATTCTTAACTACTCTTTAATCACTATTGAACACTACTATTTCCTCCACCTCATAATTCACATTGCTCTACATATCCATTTAGCATATTTAGCTTGCCCTATGATGCTCTTGAAAATTTGATGCACCAATCGAGCCTTTTGACTCCATAGCCCAATGGATTAGTCCCAGCAGACCTACTCATCCAACCTAAAAAATAAATAAATAAAACCAATTCTCACAATCACTGTAACTAGCTTAACATCAACATTCATAATATTAAGGAAAAATTAAATCAGAAATAGAGAGAGCCCTCTCTGAGTCTAGGAAGGCTAGGTCCTAGATTCCAAAGTAGTTTGATGTTGTCCTCTATCTTTTATTCTTGCCAATCTTATAGATTATAGGGCCCCAACAAACAAAAGGATATATCAAGAAGAGAAAGGTAATAGTGTTGATTTATTTGGGTAGTACACATAATTTTATTCATTGTAAGATAGCCAAGGTATTGAATTTCTTCCTATGTCCAACACCATAGTGTCAAGTGATGGTTGCAAATGGAGGAACTATAAATTGCTCTGTAAAATGCCATAATATCAAGCTAACCATGGGGGAATATTTATTGAATTTTCCAATGCTCTCCATTCCAATGGGTGGTTTTGATGTTGTATTAGGGGTCCAATGGTTACAATATTTGGGGATGATAGCTTTTAATTTTCAATAACTTTTCTTGATTTTTTTTGGGAAGGAAAGGAAGTTGAATTATGAGGCATCGTAGGGAAAATAGGAAAGATAATCATCTCTAATGTCATGAAATATCTTCTGAAGAAATAACAATGAGGCATAATTTCACATTTATGCTCACTAAAGGTTTAGACATCAAAATAATTTATTTCTCTAGATCTCCAAAAATTCTTGGAAAATCATTCCAAGGTGCTTGATACTCCCAAATTCCTCCCACCTATTCATGATCATGATCATGTTATTCATTTGATTCCAAGAAGTTTTCCTCCAAACATCAGACCTTACAGACATACTTATGCCCAAAAGTGTGATATTGAACGTATGGTTGTAGAAATGCTAGAGGTTGCTATAATTCAACCTGGTCAAAGTTATTTCTTTGCTACAATAGTATTGGTGCACAAGAAGGATGGATCACAGTGTATGTGTAAGGATAATAGGGAGCTCAACAAGCTCACTATTAAAGATAAATTTCCCATCCCCATCATTGATGAATTGTTGGATGAATTACATGGATAAATTTACTTCACTAAGTTGGATATTCCTTCATGATTTCATCAAATTAGAATGAAGACTTAAGACATTCTAAAAAAAAATCAGAACTCATGAGGTTCATTATGAAATTTTGGTCATGATTTTTGGCCTTACTAATGCACCTTCCACATTTCATGGTTTGATGATTTCCATTTTCAAACTCTTCCTTAGAAACTTTATGTTAGTATTTTTTTATGATATATTAATCTATAACAAGTCTTGGAAGGATCATGTTCAATATGTTGACATGATGCTCAAAATATTGGAGGAAAAAGAATTATATGCAAAACCTCAAAAATTTTCTTTGGAGTACAGGAGGTGGAATGTTTGGGTCGTATTGTATCTCGTGAGGGTGTTAAGGTAGACCCTAACAAAATTAAATCAATTAAGGAATGGAAAATCCCCACAACCATAAAGCATCTTTGAGGATTTCTTGGGTTGATAGGGTAGTATCGCAAGTTTTTTAAGAATTATGGGAGAATATCAGCACCTCTAACATCATTACTAGGAGAAAGAGGCATTTTCCTGGACTCCATAAGAAAGTAAATCCTTTTAACATCTTAAAGAGGCAATGTGCCAAGCATCAGTCTTAGCTACGCCAGACTTCAAAAAAACCTTTATTGTGGAATGTGATGCCTCAAGAAATAGAATTGGTGTGGTTTTAATGCAAGAAGGAAGATCCATTTCTTTAGAAAGTTGCCCAATCAAAGGAAAGTATTCACACAAACCTATTTATCAGAAGGAAATGTTGGAAATACTACATGCACTAAAGCAATGACAAACTTAACTTATGGGAAGACACCTTAAGGTAAAAATAGATCATGATAGTCTTAAATACTTTTTGAAACAAATATTATCTTCAAAAGAGCGTAAAAAATGGGTCACAAAGATGTTGGATTATGTATTTGAAATCATCTATAAAAAAGGGAAGAAAAATGTTGTTGTAGATGCACTCTCAAGAAAGGATGAGGATGTGGAAGCATTTCTCTGTGTCATTTATATTATCCAAAATGAGTGGATAACCAAAGAAAGGGATGAATTGAAGAATGATGAAGAGGTGTGGACACTTAATCAAAATGTGCAGAATTGTCCCAGTACATCTGATACATTTAGCTGGAAAAATGATTCATTATTGTACAAAGAAAGCGTATACCTTTGTAACAATTCCCAACTCAAACAAAAGATTCTTTTGGAATTTGACACCTCTCCCTTAGAAGGGCACTCAAGATTTTTAAAAACTTACCACAGGGTCAAGAAGGAATTTTTTTAAGTTGGCCTTAAATCTGATATTCAAAATTTTGTGGTGGAATGTTTGGTCTTCCATAAAATAAATTTGAGACAATTAAGACCTCAAGTCTATTACAAACTTTATCCATTCCAATTTAATGTTAGGAGGATGTTTCAATGGATTCTATCACAGGTTTACCCAAGTCCGAAGGAAAGGGTGTCATCATGGTGGTAGTTGATAGACTTACCAAGTATGCACACTTTTTTTCATTATCGCATCCATTTAAAGCCAATAAAGTTACTATTGCATTTATGGAAACAATTCAAAAGCTACTTGGAAACCCAAATATTATTGTAAGTGATGGAGATCCGATTTTCACAGAAAATTTTTGGATGAATTATTTTCATGTATGGGTACTCAATTAGCTCATAACTCATCTTATCATCCATAATCTAATAGGAAAATTGAGATAGTGAACAAATGTTTGGAAGGATATCTTCGTTGCGTTTTATCTGATAAATAGACATAATGGGTCAAGTGGTTACCTTTGGCTGGATGGTGGTATAACACTTCCTTCCATACTACATCAAAAATTACCCCATTTATGGCACTTTATGGATATCATCCACCATCCATCACATCATCTTTAATATAAAATTCTAAGGTTCAAGCACTAGAAGATCACATCGAGCATCAACAAGAAGTTCTAAAACTCTTAAAGGATAACCTCACTTTGGCACATAATTAAATGAAACAACAGGAAGATCAACATTGTAGAAAAATAATTTTTGATGTAGGCGATTGGGTATATTTACGACTAAAACCATACAAACAAATGTCCCTCAAGAAAGATAAGAATCATAATAAATTATTACCAAAGTATTATGGTCCTTATGGAATACAAATTGGAGCTTCATTCATCTTCCCAAGAGCACCTAGTTTTCCATGTTTCATGCTTATAGAAGGTTATAGGTGACAATATCTCAGTTCAAACAATATTTCCAAAACTTGACAAGGAAGGAAAAATCATATTGGAACCTGAAGCATTCACAGAAACAAGAACTCGACAGCTACGAAATCGATCAATTTCAGATTATCTCATCAAGTGGAAGAACTTACCCGCTAAATATTCCACATGGGAGGATGAGAATTTTATAGAGAAGCATCCAAAACTACTCAAGTGTTGAGGACAACATTTTTTTGAAGGAGAGGGGCATGTTAGGTCCTTATAATACTAGTGTATCCCCTTATTTTTATTGTTAGTATATCCCCCTTATTTTTATTTTTGTGCCCATGAAGTCCCCATACTGTTATTATTGTGCCCCATAGAAACCCACCATTGTTGTTCTTGTGCCCTTACATTATTATTGTTATATTGGCTCTAATTATATTGTGACCCCTTAGACTCCTATATATAGAAAGGAGGTTTTCTCATTTGAATCATCCAAGAATTGTTCATTTATGCAATGTAAATGAGGTTTCCCCCTCGAAGTGGATAGTTTTTAAGTCATTGAGCTATATTTTCTTTAATTTTGTGATCTGGTTGCATAACAATTTAGGAAAATAAATAAGGTTGGTTTATTATTATGATGCAAATAGGTACAAAGTTTGAAGGTCTAGAAGGGATAAACCTATACCACATATAGTGAATCATATCGAGTTGTAACCTTGATTATACGACAAGAAAAAATGATATTCCACAAACAACTTAAAACCAAAGAAATAATAGAATAGAAAATAAAATAAAAATGCTTAAGGGTGGGCTACACTTGTATCTTCTTATTAATAACTCATCTTAATGAAAAATTTGAAAGGTGTAATATCAAGTATTATACGTTTTTTATCACTTTAAGAAAAAAAAAGTATGGAGATAAAATCATCATATGATAATATAGATATCAACAATGAGAAAATATCTTGATGACTGCAGCAAAATAGTGTCAATAAAGTAATTTTTTATCCTACCATCATATATAAGGTGCAAGCATATGAAATAAATGAAAAAGGAAACAAAAAGAACATGTAACTGATGTAAATAATGTTTACATGAGATATTGTAGCAGAATAGAAATGTCGAGCATTTAGAAATTATATGATCAATAAAACTTGTAAATAATTCTATCTATTTGCCTTTGATAGTATTTATATCTGAGAGGTAAATAGATTAGGTAATGTAAGAATTTTAGATAATAGATCATGTCAACTATTTAAAGCACTGTTGCAAACCAACACATATTCAGAAATTGAAAATGGAAAAAAATTGTAGAAATATCAAATTCAAAAGATATAACCAAAGGTTACAAAATATTTCAAGTTTTTGCAAGTGCATTAAGTGTAGTGAGGCATATAACAACTAAGTTTCTTCTCTCTCATAATCACCCAGCCTCTAGCCCCCTCATAATGAGAAATTACAGCTTTTTGTATACATAATGTTATTAATTGTAAATTTTAAATCGTTCATATTTGTGTTCTTTGAAACATTAGGATTAATCCTTTGGATAATTAGATAACGACAAGTAAATAAAAGCAGTAAATGCTCTTTCCCAATATTTTCCGTAATAAATGAATCTCCCAAATAAAATCCCTAACATACCCAACCAAGGCAAAGGAATAATTAACCTAGGGGTTAGTGCTATTTTAAATTGAGGATCCATAAAATTCCCAACGAAGGCGGAGGAATAACGAACCTATGGATTAGTGTTTTTTAAATTCAAGGTTCCCATTCGACGTAAGGAATAGGAGATGGCTTAATGAGATATTACTCACCTTATGGAATACCCTTTGTTGATATTCACATCGGGTGGGAATATGAAGGTATCTTAACCTTCTTCTTTGACCTGATGGAATCCACACTAGTGGAGTGGGGGCTCGTATGTCCATTTAATATTTAATGTAGATATTATGAAAATTTTGATATAATGTTTTCAAAGCCTTTCTTCATTTTAATAAATATTTCAATATTAAAGCCTCTATTAAATGTATTTACGTGATACTTCATTGCATATCTAATAAATAATAAATAAGAGCTTCATATAAACAAAAAAATCATAAGGTGAATTTGGTTTTGTTCTACAATGCCTAAGGTGCTGTTTTTTATTATTATTATTTTCTTTTTAATATTTATGTTTTAAAACAATAAGATCTATCTGAATGGTCTCATATGAATATTTCAGCTTATGCGCGCATAGTTAAATTTCAAAGGTTTGTGTTTAAAACAATATGTTTTGTTGTGTACGATAAGATATTTACATGAATATTTAAGTGTTTTCATAATTAAAATTGTTTTAGCCATTTTCACAGTAAACATGATACATTCTTGAAATTATGAATAAAATCATAAGTTATTGAATAAATATACATAAATAAGTTGAAATTTCCATTGGAATTTTAAACAGGTTTTAATAAACTTGTTATGAAACTAGATAATTTTAATAATAACCTCTTGAAATTTCATTTGAGTTTCACATTTATATTGGCTGGTGATTTTACCATGCATTTGAATAGTAAAAGAGAGAGGTCTTATTTCATTAATTGAAATTTACAAATATCAATTTAAAATCAATTTTCCACTTATCCAATGTGTCTTCAATGATTTTATTAAATTTTAAAGTGTATGATTTCGATACATGTTGGGAAATCCTTTAAATCTTTAAGTGAAATTTTAAATATTTACTTTCATGTTTTACATCATAGTTTACCCATGATAACCTTTGTAAAATTATGTTCTCTAATATATATTACAAATATATGTGTGTGTGTGTGTGCATTTAAGAAATAAATTCCCTTAATCAGTGGAGCACCAAATTTTAAATATTCTTAATATATATATTTTGTCTCCTTTTTGTGGATAGTGTGTTCCCATTTTTAGGAGATCTTAGTGATAATAATACTCTCTAAATTAGGTTTAGTTACACTTTCTAAATTAGGAATACAAATGTTAAGAAATTTTAATGATATACCTTATTTAATGAATTTGATATTTTAATTTGTGTGTTTTAAACTTATATGTGATTTAAAAATTTTAAATCATAATAAGGTATTAGATATGCATATTTATAGTGTGACATTTCTTTAACGTCGCTTAGTTATAAGCCCTACTTAGTTTCTAATCAATTTTTTGATTTGTCATTTGTACTTTAGGGAGCGATTTTTTTATCATGAGAATAATAGAGGGAGGGATTTAATGAGGGAGGAGCAAGGTGCAACAGAAAAAAGGAACCACAATCTAATTGGGGTTAAATTAGCGACAAAAAACCTAGTTACATATTTCAACACATGGAGGGCTAACATTATTGGAGAATTTATTTCACCAGTTTATCAAGTTCCTTCTATTCTTTTTGTTCTATATATTTCTTTGTTTAAAAATTTTCTTAGGGACTTTTGTTGTCTTTATTCCTACATGATTAGATGAGAAACTACAATAAATGTTCCAAAATGCAATCTCTATATGCTTTATCACACATACAAAAAAAAAAATTATGTTCCACTCGATTGATATCATTTCTAATGAAACAACTTTTTGGTTGGCCAATTTGTCCAAAACCAATAGGTTCTTCATGATGGCATATTTGATAACAAATTTTGTTTCCAACCATATATTTTGGAGCTTTTATAATCCTAAATTAAATTTGAATCATGAACCAATGCAGTCCTGATATCCTATACTGTGGAAGCATAATTCTTCTTTTAACTTCTTTATAATTCAAGATGTTCTTTTTAAGGAAAGTCAATTACATGATAACTGGACAAGAGCCTCATCGAATATATGTGAAACCCAAGTTTCCCTATGGGGAAAATGTATGCATGAAGAAAGAGAAAGTAATACCCTAATTTGAATTTATGGGTTTGGAGGTAATCCATTGTTGTTTCCAAAAATTGTTATAGATATGTATTTCGTTTCTGAAATCTACAGGAAATACTCACTAGAAAATTTGGCCCAATTTCCGATGGCCACTTCATCGCTATTCCGACACATATTCATCACAAGAGCGACAATACGAGTCCAAACAAAAAGTGGTTAGCCATTACGTCGCAATTTTGACGCTTTGCCAAAGTGTTGCAATACCAACACTTTTTCCGTCATTTCCAAACAACCATCACTCTTCCGACATTTTCCAAAGTGTCGCAATACCGACACTTTCAAAGCATCACAATACCGACGCTTACAACGTGTCGCAATACCGACGCTTGAAAAGCATCACAATACCGACGCCTATGGAAAACGTCGGAATACCGACGCTTCCAAAGCGTCGCAATACTCTATGGCTAACCCCACTTTTAAAGGGTCGCAAGACCGATGAAATAGGAAAACTTTCAAGGCGTCGGAAGACCAATGTTTACAAGGCGTCGAAAGACCGATGTTTACAGAGCATCAGTATAGCGACGACGAGTTAAATTTAAAAAAAATGAAATAGCCCATGGTCTATTCGACTGGAGTATGATGAATACTGGCGCCATAATATTATTCATGGCCATAAACCACAACCCCTGTATATATTGCGTTTGCATGTACCTTTGGCATTGCTTTAAATTACAACTGTTAATTCATAATCAATATCAGTTGTCCTTGAGTTCCATATCTTAGTTTCTAGTCTCTAACACTATTAATGATGTGACTGAAGCTCAATAAAAATAATGGATGTCAATAAGCCAGCTAAGAAAACTTTTGAGGTCCCACTTCTATCCAGTAAATCACCACAGTTTTCCCTGGGTAAAATATTCTTACTCTGCGTAGCTATGATAACTTCACTGTGTTAAAAGCTTAAAGGTGTACAGAGTAACTGAATAAATTTTTTTCTAGGTATTAGAATTTCAATGATTTCACCTATTCTTCCCTCGTAGAGAATACACAAGCTTGCCCCTATATGAAAGATTACTAAGCTCATCTCCCATGCCATCCAGTACTGATTTTCCATTATAATTAGCTGGCTTCTGGACTATATTGTGTTTTCCACCTTAGTGAGGAAATATACTTATAAAAATTTGTTTGATTTTCAAATCCAAGAATGCCAATTTCTTTTTTGCATTGGGATAGCTTTATAGTCAATGATGTCATTAGCTCAACCTGTTAACCGACCATTCACCCTCTCCTAACACATTTAATCTCCTTCCTATCCACGCCTGACAATTTCTTTTTGCATTGTGCTCACTTTATGGTCACAGATGCTATCATCTCAACCTAGTAACCAACCATTTGTCCTTTTCTATCACATTAGATCAAAAAAATTATGGGATTTACTGTACCCTTAAATTTATGACGGGAAGTATCTGGTAGGGATTGCAATATAAACCCTTCAAAGTCCTAAACCAACAACTATTAACTTTTTTGGTGCACTCAAAACAATTTGCATGAGCTATGACAAATAACTTGCTAAGGAAAATTACAACTGTTAATTCATAATAGGTATCAATGACTGCAGTGTACTATCCATATATGCAAGCTTACTCATGGTAAGTGTCACTGCATTCTATTATGTCTGTATTCAATCTAAAATAGTTTATATTGCTAGAAAAAAGCTACAAGAAAGGGTTATAAATTATAATTAGATTTCCATCTCATATATTTATTCATATAAACTTTACACATTAGTAAGACAACCACATGAAAATCAAAGGGATGAGTCCTTTCAAAATTTTCAAATAGAATAACTTGGCATGTATTGGAGCTGCTCAGTGCACCTATATAGAGTGTGCTTTGCAAGTATGGAAAATAGTCATACATCTAAGTGTTCAAGTAGATTATAGGTGGTGGGATATGGCATATTACATGCTTCACAAAGGGATTACACATTTACAAGTTCATTATGTACCATGACACTTATGATCTTTACTTTATTTTGAGATGATTTTCACTAAAGCTCCCTAAGCTTCCTCCTTTTAGCACAACATTCCTCACTAACTTGTTTTCAGGTATGGAAAAGAATCATTCATCCATTTGTTCTGGTGCCATTATAGGTAGCAGCGAATGGCATTACATGTTCACTCTGTACCATGACAGTCCCAATATTTACTTTAGTTTTAGATTATTTTCACTAAAGCTCCCTAAGCTTTCTTCTTTTAGCACAGCATTCCGCACTAACTTGTTTGCAGGTATGGAAAGGTAGTCATCCATCCATTTGTTCAAGTGCCATTATAGGTAGCAAGTAATGGCATATTATTGTATGAGAGAAATTGAATATTACAGGTTCATCTAACAAATAACACTTCCAATATAGATTTCAGTCTCAGATAATTTTGATTACATTTTCATCCAATACATAACACTCAATCTATATTTCACTCCCAGATAATTTTGAGTCTTGAACAAGGCTTCATATGCCACCTCTTTAGCACAAATTTCTACACTGTATGTATGCATATCTTGTATGTGCAAAAAAGATGAAATGACTTACAAACCAATAAAATAAAGCAATATAAAGTTCTAAATGCCAAAAATCTATCACATGGGTCATTTGTGACCATGCTATGTTATCCTTTGAATTTTGGATAAAGCTTTGCCAAAAAATGATGAAACAGAATAGCAGCACGCAGAATGGTGTGTTTCTTGAAAAATGTTGTAGAAAATATCCTTGCCAATGGAACTGCTACAGAAAACCATATGAGCAATCAACCCCAACCATAGATGATTAACAGAAACAATGATGAAAATGAATCCAAACAATAATTAACACAGGCATTTTAAATTTTTAACTGGAGAAAAAGTACGTCCAGGTATAAACTCCAGCACTATATTAACCAGAATTTGATGAGATACAATTGTTTGTCTCTGAAATGGACTGAAAATATGAATCAAGACACCTTTGTCTACCTAAAATTCATGATGACACAACAGTGGTACTTTCATCCCATTCACGTGTAACACTGAATTTCTCCACATGAATCTAGGAATACAAGGAAGTATAAGATGTGGTAACCCCAGTCTTCACAATCTTCCTTCTAAATAACCATCTTTGGTTGCAACAAGATGGCAGTTCATCACAACATAGAATTGGAAAACAGTGAAGAAAAGGTATACAGATCCCTTATCCTTATCCCTTATCTTTACTGGCCTATTGAAGAAAAGGTATACAGATACTTGAGAAGTGTACATATCTATCATTTGGAAAACAGTGAAGAAAAGGTATATAGATCCCTTATCCTTATCCCTTATCTTTACTAACATATTGAAGAAAAGGTATACAGATCTATCATTCCTCCAGTAAACAAACTTGAGAAGTGTATAGATCTATCATTCTGCCAGTAAAAAAAACATGAGAAAGTGTGCAGATCTATCACTCTTCATTATCTACTAATTCAATGAGGAAAATATACACCAAATAGATGTATCATGCTTGGAATAAACAACTTTGAAATATTCATTTTAAATAGAAGACAAAGTTTGAAATGATTGAAACACTTACACGAGGAGATAGCTCCAAGAAAAAGTCAATCCGTGGTGTTCCTCATCTGCTTCAAACGACTAGGGAACATTCATTTTTCCTCAGCAATATTTCTACCAAGATCTTTGTCGTGCTCAAGTGTTTTTATTGGCTTTTGTTATTGAAATTTGGAAACCCAATGTGCTATACCCTGTTTTTTTTAATGAAAAAATAAACAATATACTGAGAAATATGAACAGAGAAATATACTGAGAAATAATTAACAATATACTGAGAAATATCTGAACAGAGGCTATTTGAACATCGACTTCTCTTCGATTCTAGACATCGACTTCTCTTCGACTCGATTTTGAGAGTTCTGAACAGAGGTTGTTTTCCATGCTCATAGTTCATGAGAAAAAGGTCGAACAAGCTGAGCGGGAAAAAAAAATTGAATAGGGCAGAATGGAATCATAGGGCAAAATGGGAAAGAAGGCATAAAGGTCGAACAAGCTGAGCGAGAAAAAAAAAATTTGAATAGGTCGATTAAGAAAATTTGAATAGGTTGAACAAGCTGAGCGGGAAAAAATTTAAACTATGAAATGAAATCATATGACAATTTCCCACTCAAACATTAGTGAATAATTTATTTTATTCAAATTATTTTATATATTTATTGTAAACTGCTGTTATATTTTACAAAATAAACTTATTTTATTTTATTTAAAAACAATTTATCAATATTTTTGGATGTAAAAATCATTACTTATAATATTCATTGTAATTATTATTTATAAGTAATAAAAAATATTAATAAATATAGTATTTTTAGGTAGAATAATTGCTTTCATCATACTTTATAGGTTTTTTCAAAATTACTTTCATTATTACCATAATTATTCAACTTCATTAGTTGATTGCCAATATTTTCTTCATTATATGAATCATCCTTAAATAGACCTTATAGTAATTTTCATAATGTTCGTGTATGGAGATAATTCTATGATTCCACAACCATTTTCCATAGAGTTGTTCATTCAAGGGAGACCCTTAGAGTACCAAGTTATGAATATTCCAACATCTTCCATATGTTCTAAAATAAGCGGCCTCTTCTTATTGATTTCTTACACTTGTTGTGACACTTCCACTCAACCACCTGAAGTATTTAGCTAGCACTTTTTTTGTATTCATCTCATTATTCCAAGCTGGTCATAATCACATGAGTTACCATCAATTATCATCATTAGAAATTTTGCAAGTTTTTCCTAAAATTTACTAATTAGTCTACAAACACATGGTAATAATGGCATTACCCACAAACACATGATACCCTCATAACATAGTATTGTGTGCTAAGAAGGCTTTCCAAAGAAGTTGGCTGGAATCACTATGACACTATTACAGAATTAGAAGGGAAGAGAAAGGCAAAGGCTCAGGTATCATATGAGAGAAGGAAGCAATTGGAAAAATTGAGATGAAAAGCAGTGGAGTTAGCCGAAAAGAAGCTTGCCCAGAGATGGATAGGATAAAACTTGACAACATATTGGTCAAGTTCCTTGACCCTTTCTTCGTTATTCAGAAGGAGTATGAATACACCACCGTTAATATCAAGGTAACCAGCCCCTAGCAGATCAAGGGCTACAAGTTGTAGTTTTCGTCTGAACATCAACATACCACAGCCATGCTTACAACCAGAAGCCTTCTCACATTCATTACAAGTGAGAAAACAATTACTTCTTCAAAGCTAATTCAAATTTGGAGGACTTAGCTGGGGATTGGGGGTTAGGGGTTAGGGATTTAGAGGTTTAGGGTGTAGGGGGTTAAATGGGTTAGGGGTTAAGGGGTTATAAGTTTAGGTTTTAGGGGGTTAAATGGGTTAGGGTTTAAGGGGTTATAGGTTTAGGGTTTAGGGGGTTTAATGGGTTAGGGGTTTAGAGGTTTATGGTTTAGGGGGTTAAATGGGTTAGGGGTTAAGCGGTTATAGGTTTAGGGTTTAGGGGGTTAAATGGGTTAGGGGTTTAGGGGGTTAGGGGATTTAGAAGTTAATGATTTTAGGGGTTAGAAGTTAGGGGCTAATCGGGTTAGGTTTTAGGGGTTAAGGGTTTATAGGTTTAGGGTTTAAGGGCTTAGGGTTAAGGGTTTAATGGTTTAGGGTTTAAGGGGTTAGGGGTTAAGGGTTTATAGGTTTAGGGTTTAGGAGGTTAAGTGGGTTAGGGGTTAAGGGTTTAGGGATTAGGGGTTAAGGGTTTAGAGGTTTATGGTTTAGGGGTTAAATGGGTTAGGGGTTTACTGGAGGTTTAAGAGGTTAAATAGGTTAGGGGTTGGGAATTACTGTTTAAGGGGTTAGGGGTTAAGATGATAGTTTCATTGGTCTTTGTTTGTGCACATTTTAACCTTGCCAAAAAGGCAGAATTAACCCAATTGTCGGTCCCAATATGTCATGATATAGATTAAATCTAGATATATATAAGAAAGAATAATTATAAAGACATAGATTGATAGAGGTGGCGAGAAAAGGGGAGTCACAAGGGAGAGATGGAGATAAACTGAAGGAGAGGGGAGAGAAGGAATGGATTAGTTGAGAGAAAGAGAGGGAGAGAAGTGAGAGAGGTAGAGAAGGGAAAGAGAGGGAGATAGTGACACAAAGATGGAAGGGGGGTAGAAAGAAGGATAGAGGGAGGGATATAGTTGTGAGAGGATTGGAGGGTAGAGAGAGAGAGAGAGAGAGACAGATAGAGAGAGAGGGAGATTGGGGAAGAGAGAGGTCATTCTATATGCTCTGAAAGTGTTGAGGCTTCAGCCAGGTCACAACTTAGTATGAAAACTGATACAGGTGCCCTCGAATGAAACGGCCCAACCCGAATGCGCCCAGTCGGGCAACCTCACACAGTGCACCCGACCGAACGATGCCAAAAGGGAGCAAACAAAAAATGGGCCACCCGAACTTGCACAAGGCACCCAGGTAGTCACAACTTTGCAAAACTGATATAGGCGCCCTCAAACGAAACAGCCCGACCTGAACGTGCCCGGTTGGGCGACCTCGTACGACGCGACACAGCACGCCCGACTGAATGATGCAACAGGGGAGAAAATGGAAAATAGGTTGCCTGAAGGTGCAAAAGGCACCCAGGCCATCACAACTTAGCAAGAAAACTGATACAGGCGCCCTCGAACGAAATGGCCCGACCCGAACGCACCCAATCGGGTGACCTCGCATCGTGCGACACGGCGCGCCCAACCGAATGATGCCACAAGGGAGAAAACAACAAATGGACCACCTGAAGGTGCACAAGGCACCTGGGTGGTCAAAAATTAGCATAAAAACTAATACGGGCACCCTCAAATGAAACGGCCTGACCTGAATGCGCCCGGTCAAGCGACCTCGCATGGCGCGACACGGGGCGCCCAACCGAACAATGCCACAAGGGAGAAAATGGAAAAAAAGTTGCCTGAAGGTTCACAAGGCACCCGAGCAGTCAAAAATTAGCATGAAAACTGATATGGGCACCCTCGAACGAAACGACCTAACCTGAACGCGCTCGGTTGGGCGACCTCACACGGCGCGCTCGATTGAATGATGCCACAAGGGAGCGAATGAAAAATGGGCCGCCTGAAGGTGCATAAGGCACCTGGGCAATGACAACTTAGCAAAACTGATATGAGCGCCCTTGAACGAAACGACCCAACCCGAATGCACCCGGTTGGGCAACCTCACACGACGCGACACGACACACCTGACCGAACGAATATTCCACAAGGCACCCGGGCAATCACAACTTAGCAAAACTGGTACGGGCGCCCTCGAGAAAAACGGCCTGAATCGAACGTGCACAAGGGATCAAACGGTAAACGGGCCACCCGAACGTGCACAAGGCACCCGGGCGGTCACAAGTTAACAAACCTGATACGGGCGCCCTCAAACGAAACGGCCCGACTAGAACACGCCCAATCGGGTGACCTCACACAGCGTGACATGACGTGCCTGAATGAACGTCGATGCCACAAGGGAGCAAATGGCAAATGGGCCACCCGAACGTGCATAAGGCATCCGGGCGGTCACAACTTAGCAAAACTCATACGGGCGCCCTCGAACAAAACGACCCAAACCAAATGCGCCCAGTCGGGCGACCTCACATGACACGACACGGAACGCCCGACCGAACGATGCCACAAGGGAGAAAATGGAAAATGGGTCACCCGAATGTGCACAAGGCACTCGAGTGGTCACAACTTAGCAAATGTGACATGGGCGCCCTCGCACAAAATGGCCTGACCCAGGCACCCTTGGTCGTGCGGTGTCACATGGCACAACATGGCGCGCCTGGCCGCATGGAGGCACAAGGTAGCAAACAGAAAATAGGCCACTCGAATGTGCACAAGCTGGCACTCGGGCAGTCACAAGTTAGCAAGTTTGACACGGGCACCCTCGCATGTAACAGCCCAATGCAAGCGCCCTTGGTCATGCGGTGTCACAAGGCGCAACACGGCATGCCCGACCACTCAGAGGAACAAGGTATAAAATGGTAAACGGGCCATCCAAATGTGGACAAGGCACCCAGGAAGTCACAAGTTAGAAAATCTGACACGGGCACCCTCACACGAAACGGCTAGACTCGGGCGCCCTTGGTCGTGCGGCGTCACACGACACGACACGGCGTGCCTGGCCGCACGGATGCATAAGGTGGAAAACGGAAAATGGGCCGCCCAAACGTGCACACGCTAGCACCTGGGTGGTCACAAGTTAGCAAATGTGACACGGGTGCCCTCGCATGAAACGGCCAGACCTGATCACCCTTAATGGTCGTGCGGTGTCACATGGCGCGACATGACGCGCCCGGCCCGCACGAAGGCATAAGGTAGTAAACGGTAAAATGGCCGCCCGAAAGTGCACAAGCTGGCACCCGAGTGGTCACAAGTTAGCAAATGTGACAGGGATGCCCTCACACAAAACGGCCTGACCCAGGCACCCTTGGTCGTGCGGCGCGACACGGCGTGCCCAGTTGCACGGAGGCACAAGGTAGAAAACGGCAAATAGGCCACTCGAACGTGCACAAGCTGGCACCCAGGAGGTCACAAGTTAGAAAATCTGACACAAGCACCCTCGCATGAAACAGCCTGACCCAGGCGCCCTTGGTCGTGAGGCGTCACACACTGTGACACGGCGCGCCCGGCCGCCCGAAGGAACAAGGTAGAAAACGGCAAACGGGCTACCCAAACGTGCAAATTAAGACACTCGGGCAGTCACAAGTTAGCAAATCTAACACAGACGGCCTCGCACGAAACAACCCGACCTGGGCACCCTTGGTCGTGCGATGTTACACGGCACGCCCAACTACCTGGAGACACAAGGTAGCAAACAGAAAATGGGCTGCCCGAATGTGCACATTAAGGCACCCAGGCAGTCACAAGTTAGCAAATCTGACACAGGCACCCTCACACGAAACGGCCTGACCCAGGCGACCTTGGTCGTGTGACATCATACAGCACGACATGACACGTCTGGCCGCATGAAGGTAGAAGGTAGCAAACGGCAAACGAGTCACCCGAACGTGCACAAGCTGGCACTCGGGCAGACACAAGTTAGCAAATCTGACACGAGCGCCCTCAAACGTAACGGCCCGACCCAGGCGCCCTTGCACTATGACTGGCTAATTATATTCCAAATCAAAAAGAAAAGACAATTTATTTCTTTGTTGTTTACTTTTGGAGAAATCACAATGAAAAATGTGGATCATGTTGTAGAGCTCGCAAAGACTTTACATTCTTTTAAATTAATTGAATTTGAATCCATTAAATCCTTTCATAAATAAAACCTATCTAGCACACACTTGGGAACTATTGGGTACATGAACTTGTTTCCATGAGTTAGGGAGAAAAGCAAGGAAAGTTAGAATGCATCAATAAAAAATCAAGCATTAGTAATAGATACTAAAGAAATTGTTGAAGAATCAAGCATTGGTACTTCTATATAGAAATATGTACCATCCATAGCTAATACTAATGTGAGTTCATCCTTGAGTCCAAAAAAGAGGTAAGATACTTTAATTACGAAACTAGTTCACAAAGGGATATTAGGTAATGGAAATGATAAAAAGCCTCTCCAAATATTCACTCTGGAAAGAGTGTATACGATTGAATCATCCAAATCCAGAAGTCATGTTAAAAGAGAAATCATTGAACAAGATATAGACATGGAAGTTGATAGCATTGTGCCACCTGATTGGGTTAGTTCTTTTTTAGCAAAAAAATAGAAAACGATGCAACAAATTGTTGAATAAATCAATACTTTCGATGACCATCTTGTCACATTGAAAAATGAAAACTATGATAGGCGTAGTAAAATATTGAAGATTGAAAAAGTAAATGTTCATAAAAAAAATCTTATTTGTCAAGCATAAATGCATGTTAATATGCCTGGGGTTGGAACAACATGGCTCATGAAATTTCATCAAGCTACCAATGACATACTTGCATAGTGTGTTCACCAAAAAGAAACAAAAAAGTTGAGACTAGAAACAAGAATAAAAGGGATAGAAATTCTCTAAATATGGGTCCTTTGCTGATGACTCTATTGGAAATACACACACCACTTTGGAAATTTCTATCCCTGAAATATCACATAGATTTGATAAACCAATTAATCTCCTTAATGCGGTGAAAACATATATTATCAGTAATATATGCCAAGACTGAAAATTATTGAACATGCGTGGAAATAAGTTTTCGATTTTTGTAATTTAGTACAAATAAATAAGTCATTTTCTGAGTCCATTAAACGTGATCTCGAAAGAGACAAGTATTTTGTAAATAATGACTTATGTGATTTTAGGTAGAAGCTTGATTTACTTTCTGATCTAGAGAAAAAAAGGAATGAAATGTCAAATGCTAATCAAATGAACCAAGTTAAAGTTGCATGGTCTCAAAGAATTAGAATATTGAATAACATTACTTCTAAATGTGAAAACATAGAGAATCAAAGATCTTATGCCTATGCCAAGGTCGTACAAATTATGCAGGATCTAAATAGTATATGCATCACATTTGACTCTAGATTAATTTCAAGAGACACATTGATGGTTGAATTGAATAAACTAAAATATTCAAAGGCAATAGAATTATATAGTAAAAATTATTTTAGTTCATAGGAAATTATCAAATGGCAAATTACTTTTGTTAATGTTAATGAAAAAAACTCTTCTTTAGATGCGTAGTTGCAGGAAGAATCTAGATAAATTGAGAAGGATGTATTCAATCAAAATTTCAAACCAAATATTACAGTCACCCCCAAAAAATATTACGTAATGCGAAGCTAAAGGAATTCCTTGAACAAATTGAAAAACTGAAAAACAATTGAAAATTAAAATATCAAGATTTTTACTTATACATATTGTGAGTTTTTAATTTTGGGAAACTAGGTCCAAACTCCATGTTGTGATGCTCAGATGATGATGCCAATATTTTTATTTGATTCTTCTTTCGTAGAGGTGAAAGATAGATCTAAATATCAACTTTATCTGATGAGCAGAACATTTATTTTGAAATAATTCCACTTATGTGCAAGGTCGGCCAAAATTGTAATGTAGGCTTGGAGCCCCAACAGATGTGTCACACACCCTCACTGATGGATATATATAAGTCAACGTTGGAGGTCATTTCACCATCACTCATCACACATTCTCTTTCTACATCTGATTGGTTCGATAATCATCTTGAGGCTCCTCTTCACTCACACGTGGAAAAAACAGCAGCTAGGGTTTCGGATCTCGTCTACGGTTTTCAACACAAATTTGACCAGCGTTGACTTTGGTCAACACTTGGTCAACTTGACCCGAAACTCTCCCAAAATCTCGATCTCTTTAGTCCACATTTTTTGGCACAAAATCTGAGGTTGGACGTTGAATTTGACTTGGTTGTGTTGACTTTGTGTTGTTGTTGTTTTGTGTTGACCATTGACTAGACAGTGTCGAATTTTGTTGACTTTGGGTTGATTGTTGTAGATTTGTTCGAGAGGGTTGTGTGACACATTCTGGTTGTTTGGTTGTGAAGATACCTTGTTGGTTGAAGCATCTTGTTGACTGTCGTAACGCACCACAACACATATATTTTGCTGAGCAAGTTAAGTGTATTTTTGGCTTGTCTTATGTCGATCTATTGGTATGTTCTATCAGTGTTTTACTTTCTTGTTTATAAGATTGTTATTTGATATAGGGAATAAAAGTAAATTTGCATCAAGCATATAATATCTACAAAAATATACATGGTATCAAAGCTAAGGTGAAGACAAAGCCCAAGTTTGTATTGAGAGCAATCACCAGAGAAGAATAATTTGTCAAGGACCCATGGGTACCTCAAATTATAATGGCTTCAAATTTGATGACAAGTTGACTGGAAAGGCTGAATTTCATGCCTAGAAGATGTCTTTGGATTTAATGTTAGAAGACCAGGATGTCATGGACTATGTGAAAAGTAAAATCCAAGAGCCTCTATCAATCGCATCTGCTGCCACCAAGTCAAAGTATAAGAAATGAGAAATCAAAGAAAATTTGATCATCCAGGATTCCATTCATAAGAGTCTGGTTGCCTACATCTCTGAGCCGTGCACATCCAAGGATATGTATGATAAGTTGTTCAATATGTTCAGGGCCAACAATGCAAATCAAGTCCTTTTCTTTAAGAACCAATTGAAGAATCTTAAGAAAGGCACAGATGAATCCATTCAATCTTATTTTTTGAAATTGACTGAGATCAAGAATAATATTTTGTCCATTAGGGATACAATAGTTGATCGAGAAATGGTTCTCACTACACTTGGAGGTCTCTCCTCTGAATGGAATGTATTCATTACTACCATTCTCAAAAATAATGTGATACCTGATTTTGATGAAGTATTGTTGAGATGCACTCAAGAGGAGACAAGAATTATGGAATATGAAAATGAAGGTAATGTTGCCTTCAGCGCTAGTGCTAAGAAGAATAAAAATGGTGGTCTAAGGAACTATGGAAGAGCAAGGGCCCAAGGAAATAAAGGAAGATGTTACACATGTAACAAGACTGACCACTATGCTAGAAAATTCCCTAATAATAAGGATTCTCCTGGGGATGATGACAACAACAACAACAAGAAGAATGGAAATCAAAGGAACAATGGGTTCAAAGGAAAGAGGAAGGCTCCCTCTAGTCGCAAAGGAAATTGGAAACCTTTCAAAAGGTCAAGAAATTACAGGTATGAGGAATCTAATGTTGTTGAAGATAAAATAAATGAATTCATTCTTGTATCTTCCCTCTCTGCTGCATCTCCACCCACCACTATTGATGTCTGGTTAATTGATATTGGTGCCTCAAGGCAGCCCACTGGGTTTAAGGAAGCACTTTATTATTTGGTTGAGAAGGATAATAATCTGAAAATTATCCTTGGAGTTAATGCCACCTATACCGTAAAAAGGACTGGGACTGTGACCCTCCACTTATCTCAAAGTCAAGTCCTCTGCTTGCAAGGTGTACTATATGTACCTGATTTGAAGAAGAACCTTTTGTCTATTTCGGCCATAGAAGAGAAAGTTTTCAATCTGGCATTCATTGATGGCAAGGTACACATCTGGAAGAAGAGTTTCAAGGAAGCCATCATGATTGGATTTAAAGTTTCTACACTCTACCAGTTTTCAGGAAGTCCTCTAGGGTATATGACATGTGATACTATCCATCCATGGAAAATTTTAGGGGCTAATATTCGCAGGTGGGCTAATTTTCCATGGTTTTTCCAAAAAAAAGATTCGCCAATTTCCATTTTTTTATAAAAATGATTCGCCCAAATTTTACAATATAAAATTATTTTACATTAAAAATCGCCAACATTATATAGACAATATATATAATATCCTTATAAATTTTAATAATTTTACAAATACATCAATAAAAAATTTATAGTTTGCATATTCAGGACTAGTGAGATTCGCCAATTTTTTAAACTTCAAGATAATTTTCTATCCTTAAAATTATCCCTATATCCATCAAACTGAACTATGGCACCGGAGGTTTGGACACCTTCATTACAAATCCCTTCCCGAAGCAAGGAAGGTGGTGATAGGGATGCCCAAATTCAAAAATGATCATGAAGGTGTATGTTAGGGTTGTGCCAAAGGAAAACATATAAGGGAACCTTTCCCCTTAAGTGTCACAAAGACATCTAATGTCTTGCAATTGTTACATTTTATTTTGTCTGTTATGTTACCTGTGACATCCTTAGGAGGATGCTCTTATTATATGAAGTTTATAGATGACTTCTCTCGCAAGAACTGGATATACTTCTTGAAGAAGAGGATGAGGCTTTCATGTGGTTTCGTACTTTCAAAGCCTTGGTGGAAAATCAAACAGGGAATAAGATCAAGATTTTAAGGACTGATAATGGCACTGAATATGAGACGAACGGGTTCAATAAATTTTGTAGAGAAGATGGCATCAAGATGGAGACCAAAACCGTATATACTCCTGATAAAAATGGTATTACTGAAAGAAAGAATAGGACCATTGTGGAAGCTGCCCATGCCATGCTATGTGACCAAGTTCTTCTGAAATTTTTATAGGGAGAAGCTATGAACACTATTGTGTACATACAAAATCGATGCTTGCATTCTACTCTGGACTCCAAAACTCCCAAAGAGTTTTTCTCTGGTAAGAAACCTGACGTCTCTCATTTTAGAATTTTTTTGGTTGTCCTTTTCATTTTCATGTGCCAAAACAGAAGAGGAGCAAGCTGGATGCTTCTGGGAAGAAGGGAATTTTTGTGGGCTACACTGAAACTTCAAAGGATTATAGAGTCTATGTGCCTCGTTAAAGAGAAGTGGATATATGCCACGATGTTACCTTTGATGAAGATTCTTCCCTTGGGAAAGTGATAAATCTTCCCAGCTCTGAGGAAGATCATGAAGTAAGTTCTAGGAATCAGGAAGAACCAAAGAATGAGATGATGCGTTGAAGGACCGATGGACCCTATTGATCCACCTCCTTCAATGAAGAGAAGACCCTCATGGCTAAGGGATACTCTCGAGGATGCCGAGAGACATATGGCCCCAAGGGGGAAATTCCGTGAAAGCATGAAGCTGAATAGATACCAAGGGTATCTAGCAGCCATGAGTACAATCGTACAATCTGAGCCTGGATCTTTTGAATAAGTTGTAAAGCATCAAGTTTGGAAGGATTTTATGCACGAAGAGTAAAAATCCATTATGAAGAATGATGTCTGGGATGTATTTATTAGGTCAAAGGACAAAGTTGTTTTCAACTCGAAATGGATCTATAATATCAAGCATGGATCTGATGGTAGTGTTGAAAATTCATTAGGGAAATTTTGAGGTCTAAAATGGGCCTCCTAAGAAAAATTTACAAACAAAATAAACTTTATAAGAACCAATAGGATTCAAGATGATGATGTCAACCATGGGGGATGATTAACCAATTTTTAAGTAAAAGGGTCAAAATATTAAAAAATAATAAAATAATAAAACTATTTTTTCAACTCGTATTTTCAACTTATCTCCCAAAGTGTTTCCTCAAATTTCAAGCAAGAGTACTCGTTGGATGCAAAATTTAATTCCTCATCTAAGGAGTACCCATGTTGCATACTTTTGATGGACCCTGCTACACGAAAAATGAGAAATACATGAAAAAATGTGATTGCAATCACGTTTTTCATGTATTTATTGTTTTTCATGTAGTAGTATCCATCTAAAGTATGAAACATGGGTATTCCTTGGATTAGGAATTAAATTTTTCATCCAATGAGTACTCCCGCTCGAAATTTGAGTACAAACTTTGGGAGATAAGTTAAAAATATGAGTTGAAAAAGTAGTTTTTTTCTTTTTTCCCTCTAATATTTGATGATGCAATCAAATCTTATTTTATTATTTCCACTATTATTTTATAATTTCCTTAGGAGGCCCATTTTAGACCTCAAAATTCCCCTAATTTCAAGGCAAGATTCGTTTCCCAATTCTTCTCTCAAAAGGAAGGCATAGACTGTAATGACATATTTTCACCTGTGGCCTGATATACCACCATCCGATCTATCATATCCCTTGTCTCTACACAAGGATGGAATCTTCACTAGATGGATGTGAAGATCACCTTTATTCATGGTGCGATAAAGGAAGAGGTGTATGTGGAGCAACCTTTGGGGTTCAAAGTCGAGGATAGAGACACCCATGTATGCAAGTTGAAGAAAGCCCTCTATGGGTTGAAGAAAGCCCCAGGGCTTGGTACGAGAGGATAGATAGCTACTTGATGACGCCAGGATTCACTCGTAGCAATGCTGATCCAAACCATTACTTCAAGGTTGATAGAGAAAAGCCTCTCATTCTGGTTCTCTATGTGCATGATCTCTTCCTGACAGGTTTTGACCCTCTTATTCATTACTGTAAGAGGGAGCTCACTTTTGAGTTCGAGATGAAGGACCTAGGACTAATGCATTACTTCCTAGGCCTAGAGGTCTAGCAGAGACCTGGCGTGATTTTCCTCTCTTAAGGAAAATATATTGTGAAGTTGCTGAAAAGATTTGGAATGGTGGACTGTAAGTCTGTGTCGACACTGATGGAGCTCAAATTTAAGAAGATGAGTGGCTGCACTGTTGGGTCTGTGCTAGAAAATCCTACCGAGTATCGTTAACTCGTAGGGGCCCTGATGTTCTTAGTGGACACCCGTTCGGACATATGTTTTTCAGTGAACACTTTGAGTCCACACATGATTGATCCTCATCACATTCACTGGGTTGGTGCCAATAATCTGTTGAGATATCTTCTAGGAATGATAAGCCATGGGCTGAGATACATTGTCGAGATTTTTAGATTCCATGGATATACTAATTCCGATTGGGTTGGAAGTGTGGTGGATCACAAGAGAACATTTGGATGTTGCTTCACACCTGGGTCTCCTTCGATATCTTGGATGAGCAAGAAGAAGAATTTGGTTCCTTTGAGCACTGCTGAGGCTGAATACATTGCAGTGAGTATGGCCTATTGTGAAGTACTTTGGTTGCGAAAGCTCTTCAGTGAGTTGTTTGGGAATGTGCTAGATGCCACCATTATCCTTTGTGATAACCAGAGTGGGATTCATTTGTCAGAGAATCTCGTGTTCCACGATCTATCCAAGCATATTAATATCAGGTACCACTTTAACCAGGATATGGTACAACGAGGTGTCATAAGGCTCATTCGTATAGGAACTGATGAGCAAGTCACGGATATTCTCACAAAGCCCTTGGGGAAGGTCAAGTTCCTAACCTTCCATGAGAATATTGGAATCATGGAATGACCCTATCCTAAGGGTCCTGTTGGATGATGAGCTCTGGGAGCTCTAGGAGGCTTTGGGGATAGTTTCTTAGAGCTATAAGCAACCACAGGGCTAGGCTTGCCGAACCTTGTTGGTGTGCTTCTACCCCACCATTATGATATTGAGTTGGTTCACCTCTCTTTTATCTATGCTCCATATGCATCCTACCCATGGAGTCCTAGACTCATGGGAAGTACCCCTCATCTTGGTCAATGAGGTGGGAAAAGCTAGAGACTGGTAGCAAATATCGATGGATGCATCAGATATTTCCATAATCTCTATATCTAAGATGACATGTGTCCAACCACTTGATCTGGGATCAATTCTAGTGAGGTTTTGAACCTCCAACTGACTTCAAGTCATTTAAACCAACTTCGGGTTGGTATGTGACTCCTTTGAGTCATATAGAGGTTTTGGATATCTGAGTTGATTTTGTGAGCTGGGAGTGATGTCTTTGTGACTCACCTTTCTGTTATGAAATAAAGAAGCCAGCAAAGAAAGTTATGATAGGATGATGCACGATGTTTGGATGGCATAGGTGGATGGAGTTCTCCCTAGTTGAGAGGGAGTGTTAATTTTGGAAACTAGGTCCAAACTCCATGTTGTGATGCTCAGATGACAATGCCAATCTTTTTATTGGATTCCTCTTTCAGAGAGTGCAAGATCAATCTAAAGATCATCTTTATCTGATGAGCATAACATTTATTTTGAATTAATTCCACTTATGTGCAAGGTTGGCCAAAATTGTAATGTAGGCTTCGAGCCCCAACAGATGTGTCACACACCCTCACTAATGGGTATATATAGGTCAACGTTGGAGGTCATTTTCACCATCACTCATCACACATTGTCTCTCTGCATATGATTGGTTTGATCATCATATTGGAGGCTCCTCTTCACTCACATGTGGGAAAAACAATAGCTAGGGTTTCAGATCTGGTCTAGGGTTTTCAGTGCAGATTTGACCAGCGTAGACTTTGGTCAACGCTTAGTCAACTTGACCTGAAAATATCCCAAAACCTCAATCTCTACAATCTGCATTTTTTGGCACAAAATCTAAGGTTGGATGTTGACTTTGACTTTTTTGCGTTGACTTTTTGCTGTTGTTGTTTGCGTTGACCATTGACTGGACAATGTTGACCTTTGTTGACTTTGGGTTGACCATTGCAGAGCTTTCTGAGAGGTTTGTGTGACACATTCTGGTTGGCTAACCGTGACGATACTTTGATGGTTGAAGCATCTTGTTGATTGCTATAACGCACCACAACACATATATTTTTCTAATCAAGTTAAGTGTATTTTTGGCATGTCTTCCGTCAATCTATTGGTATGTTCTATCATCATTTCACTTTATTGTTTATGTGATTGCTATTTGATATCGGAAATAAAAGTAAAGTTGCATCAAGCATAGAACATCTACAAAAATTTACATGAGTTCTCTTAAATCTTGGAACATTGATTTTCTTGTTTACTAATGATTAATTGTTTAGGCTTGTTAGATATGTTATCATGACCTAGTCAATTTATGGATGCAGTTTCTTGCTTTTCTTTGCAGCCAGCTTTCTCAAATTATGGTTCAAGGGAGTCCAATCCCAATCCTCATTCTGAAAAATGAGTTTACTTCTGTGATTAAGTATAAATATTTTGATAAGTGCTTTAAGAATCAAACAATATTCTCTGCACCAAAAAATTTCGATGTGGTTTAATATCCAAAATGTAAGCTCAATTACATAATGCCTTTGATTTGCAGATGCCTTCATTTTTCCAAATAGGTTTGTCTCATAATTAAATTATCATTTATGACATGTATTTAATTTATTATAAAAAAATTGTTATTATTTTTTGAAATGTAGGTGCCAAAAGTTAAAGAGACAAAATTTGAGATAGCCATAGTGAATAAGCTAGTGATCTGGGATATCAAAAAAATATTATTATGGATATAAGCAACCTCTAAGATAAAAAAAATGTTGATCACAATAAATTAAGAGTTGCAAATACTCTATTCAATTCTAGTTGTGCTTATTATTACTATGTTCTGACTATGAGTTTGTTCACCAAATTTTTAAAAGTTCTCAAGAAATGTTTTGAATGAGGTCTTACATATGTCTGAATTATGTGGCATTGACCAAAAACATTAATTGAACACACTTTTTAAAGAATATTCTTTTAAATTTTATACTATATCCAATGTCATATAGTTAAATTATTTATTTTTGTTCAAAAAACATTGATTGGAGACAAGTTTTTGAGCATATGATTTGTGCTTTTATATTATGTATAATGTCCTACAAGTGATGACAAAAAAAATGAAAATTCAACAATATTTTTGGATCTGAGATATTTGTTCCATTTGTAGTATTTATTTTAATAATAACTATGATGATTGGAGTTTCAATCTAGACACAACTCTTGTTACTGTAATTGAATTCATTACTCTTCAAGATTTTTCAACCACATAGACTGATTACTTTGTCCCAACCCTGAGACTATTCAACAATTTTATGGACAAATCCAAGATGATGTTTTGCATAAGTTTTCAAAAATATACTTTGAGCTTTTATATTATATCTAA